>CM034146.1:927841787-928111787 GCA_019776745.2 Taxus chinensis | reverse complement strand
CCACCTTGGATTAGACCAAATGAATAAAACTCTTGTTGGGTAATTGATGAAGTTGAAAGTGATTCTTTTCTATATGGATTCTCCAAATGGAAGTACTTCAAGCTAGGAATAATGGATGAATGGATGATGATAGAATGGTGGATGAGTGATCAATTGGACAACATAAGGGTATGAACAAGTGGTTCTTAATGAGATTTTGGTAGAGTTACATTACAAATTCTCCAAGCTTCCAATGATTAATTGAGAGGAATGAAGAATTTATTTATAGATATAGAAAAATCCATGGATTACAAAAGGTTGAATTAACTGAGTTACATGCTATTGAATTCAATTTACTTATTTAACATGATTGATTTGTTCCGTGTAGTTAGATATTTGAATGATAAATTAAGAGGATTTATTTCAAATTTGTTGGCTCTTTATTTTATTCCATATTTGTAGAATTCTAGAACTTGAGTGGAGTGACAAGTTCAACTTGAGTGAGTTGGATATGAGTGGAAGGTGAGTAGATAATTAATTTTTTTAATTGTTTAAATAGATAATTAAATTAGCCAAAGGGGTGTATAGTGTATAGTGTATAGTATAGTGTATAGTGTATAGTGTATAGTGTATAGTGTATAGTGTATAGTGAGTGTAATAGAATTAATTAAATTAATTCTAGAAGTGGGATATGGGTGAATAAATGATTTATTATTATATTTTGATATTATAAAGTGTAATGGATATTTTTGGGGTGTCTACATTTTTACCCTCTTTAAATTGTTATTATAAAGTAAAGACATATTAAATATAGTAGACGTTTGTATATCAGTGAATGAATGGTAAGGAAGTGTTTTAGACTGCTTGATTTTCCTCGATGAAGAATTTGGATGCCCAAGTGGATCTAGAATGTGCCAAGGGAGTGCCCCCTCAAGTGGATGGGTGATGCAAAAAAGTAGTGGACATACACTTGATAGGAAGAAAAAGAGATGTCCACATGAAAATCAGGTTCAAAAAATGAGAAACGAAGGGTCAAAGGCCAAAATTAGGGATTTGGGATGTGAATTACGGTGTAGAAGAAGGGTTAAAATGATGGGTGGGTTGGTATACAATTGAGTGGATGATAGGATTAGCTTTTCTTGTAGTTTGAGCTTCCATTCATATTTCATAATTCAAAGAAACCTTCTTTGGTGTTGCATAATAAATTTGACACCATGATTATTAAATAACCATGATAATTAATCCATTATGTGTGTAAACAAACACACACACACACACACAAGAAATAAAAAATATAATATACAAAGTAAATATACATACCATGGCTATAAATGAACCAAGATATCAAAGAATAAACTTGTAATTGGTCAAACAACTAAGAAAAGTAACAATACAACACACATTTACATAAAGACATTGAACTCTTTACCGAATGTGTTCCACAATGATAATTTATTGATTTTGTTTGATTTTCCCCCAAGAAGGGTGTTGGAAAAATAATTTTTCATGTTGCAAATTATTGATTTTTCACCAACAGTCCGAGGCTAAGCCCCTCCTTATTTTGTATGGGAGGCTCCCATTATCGAATGTAAACTACTTAATCTACCTAAAAGTTGTGGGGTGGAAAATAAATTGGGGATCACACAAGAAAAATCCAATGAACCTATTAAAAATTCTTGTATGGATTACAAGGGAGGAATTTACAGGAAAGAGAGGTAAAGGGGAGTTGGGAAATAAGGAGAGAGAGAGGGTTATTGTTGTGAGTAGGAACTAAAATATTTCACATACAATAATTAGAGTAAGTCCACATCCAATTAGAAGAACACACCAATGTAAACCATAATAAGACATAAAAAATCATAAACAAAAAATTCCATTGATTAATTTATTAAATGCACAAACACCTTTCTTGGTTTTATAAGATTATCATATATGTAAAGTTGGAAAGAGAGAGTAAAGGAAGATAAGACAAGAAATAGAAGAATTGCAACTTTTATTATTTTATGTAGAAGTGGTATTCTCAACAACATAAATTCAATCAAATATTTACAAGCCCTTTGAAATGGAGAATCCATTCCAATTTATAGCATTACAAACTATTCTTTCATCTACCCCCCAAATGACCTTTCACATGTCCTCACTTGTGACACTTCATATTCCTATGAAGTGCGTATTTTTCTTATTATTGGAAAAAAGACTCTTACAATTTTTAACTAATGGTAACATAAGTGAATAGGATGAAATAACAAAAAGTATACTCTCAATTGAAAATTAGACTATGGAAAGAGAGAGAAGAGAGAAAGAGAAGGGGTTGAATGATATGATAAAGAACTAGCTGATTTGAAGCATGGTAATCACAATTTCCTCCCTCTGAAAAATTAACGAACACTCTAGAATACTGAATGAGTGTTTATAAACACTATTGTGAAGCATTACAATGTGATCCTGAGATGAATATGGGCATCACTCATGGTGGTTTCTTCTTGATTTCATAGTGAGAGTGAGGATCACTTTTTTGCACATTAGGCTTTCTCAAGAGGCTATAATGATTATGAGAGACATGTTAGGATATCAATATTATAGTGCTCCACTTTTGTACGTGTGTGAATAATAATTACATTGGTAATTATTATTATAGTGAATATTAGTGAGTTGGTTAGTCATATATATTGTTAGAATAACAATATATTATGAATGATTATTTGTTATACCCGTAGCTATTATCGGGTTTATTGTTCTACTCACTTCCTATTTTCTAGGAAGTTGTTTACCTACCTTTATGGCTATATAATAGCCACTTGTATCTGAATATGATATAGAAAATATAATATTGTTTTGTATTACATCCACTGTGCAATTCTGTACCAAATTTAATATTTGGTATCAGAGCAGTGTCCGATCCTCTGCATGATGGAAACTATATTAACTTTGGTTGCCCTGATTTATGAGGAGATCAATAAGTATAGAAGCTATTTGATTTAATTGTTGATAGTATAGAGTAAGCAAAACTAATTTTAGCACGCAGTCTTGGTTGTACCAGCATTGCGTCCTATCGATTCTGTGCAGATTAGTTTCGTGGTGGTACAAGCTTCTTTGGCGCCTTTGAATTCACTGGATTAGAGGTGGACTGGTAAGATCGAATTCAACAGAGGTGTTTTGCAACTCTAGATCATTGTATTCCACCCTCCAAAGATCTTTCCACGACTGAAATTCTCTCAGCTCGAACATGGCGTGAACGCATACTAGCACATATTTTATTTTTAATTGCATTGGGATCAACTCGGCATTACACTCGCCACATTACAACAACTGACTCCTTGTGGTTGCGTTCCAATCTCCCAATACCAGGCATACCACCATTTCTGCCCTGGTCAAAATCTCCTTTGAAGTATTGGAATATTGCATCGACAGTTTATTTGAGCGCAGCAGTTCGAATCAAAACCACTGTTTTCACGAGTTGCGTGCTGGAAAACGTGAAGGAGAAGAAACGTGTTGTCTCACGCATCTATATCAGAGTAAAATTAGTGGATACGTGGCGTGATTTGTGCATGGAGTTGTGCTCTATGAAGGAATGTATACAAGCGCAAGTGTGTTGAGGATCAGTCAGACTTTGGTGTACGCGCTTCTGGATTTCTACGCAGACTTTACTTGATATACCAGTCACTGTCTAACACGTCCTAAGCCATGTCATTTGGGTGCCACGTGTCTGATGGATGTTCACCCTCTCAAATACGAAGCTCAAGATGGTCGACCGACATTGCCAGATTGGATTTGATTTGCATCGAATTTCATTACACACATTGCGTTCACATCTCTGATTTTCGTTGCCAATAGTTTTACAAACCAGCAAGCCATCTAACAACGAGGAGCACAAACTATTCATCTATCTATGCGTATGCAAGTATTGAGTCGGTTCAATTAATTCTTGTTTTGTTTTTTATTTAGATCTGTCATATAGACACTAGTGCTTTTTCGTTCATCATTAAGTAAGGAGTCCTCCTTATTTTTGTCCAAGTCAAAAAAAAACTAATTTCATTTTCCTATGCTGTGTAGTTTGTGTTTATGTTATCCACATTTATCAAAACAATAATTGTCTTGTACACCATTGTCAGTTTGTCGTATTTTAAAAGAGTTAAGTGTCATTATTCTCGAAAAGTAATCTTTAATTGCTTTTCATTATCGTCTTCTATGTAATAGTCGTAAATTGGTCAAGTGTTAAAGTTTCCATTCTCATATATGTCATTGTCTAAATAATTGTGTTGTCAAAATCCAGTATCATTTTGTCAAATGTTGTTATTCAAAGTAGTCTCATCGTCAAAAGAGTCATTGTAAAATTTTGTAAAAATAAAACATCTTGTGGATGCATTTTTGGCGGTGACTGACGTCCTAATAAATTTTGTGGTTCACATTGCGGGGGAGAGACAAAATAAAGTTCAATGTGAAACGTGATGAGCTTCAAAGCCATAATCTACTGAGCTAGCAGCATGTTTTTGGAGGATGGAGGCAACGGAGGCAGGAGGACAGTCAGCGTCCTCGAGTTCGTCACTACCTCAGAGGCCGCAAACTGCTTTAGTGACATCTTTGTGTCTTTTGTGATGAATAAGAACAGATGAGCATCCCTGTTCCTGTGTGCAGTGCAGTGCTTGTGTGTCCCCCGAGATGATAATGATTTGTACCATTGATACTATTGCAGGAAGTGTTCTTGATCAGACTGATTTGATGGTTGATGTGAATTGGTTGAACGGTCCCAATTCATGTATTCATCTAATAGGTTGAACGGTCCCTGGATGATGTAGTTCCCACAGTCAGTGTTGAGGATCGAGACCATGTGCAAGCTACGGAGCGGCATGCTGCTTGGTTGAAGATGGTGTTTTTTCCCCGTGTTCGCACTAAGGGGGGGAATGTTAGGATATCAATATTATAGTGCTCCACTTTTGTACGTGTGTGAATAATAATTACATTGGTAATTATTATTATAGTGAATATTAGTGAGTTGGTTAGTCATATATATTGTTAGAATAACAATATATTATGAATGATTATTTGTTATACCCGTAGCTATTATCGGGTTTATTGTTCTACTCACTTCCTATTTTCTAGGAAGTTGTTTACCTACCTTTATGGCTATATAATAGCCACTTGTATCTGAATATGATATAGAAAATATAATATTGTTTTGTATTACATCCACTGTGCAATTCTGTACCAAATTCAATAAGACAACTCCATGATTTCTCAAACCTCTTAATATTTATCTCTCACTTATTATAATAAATCCTCACTTTATAGATAAAGGATTTATTCTTGAATGAGATTCTTGAGAAGTGGCCACTAGTTGGAATGGAATGTGATGATGGAAATGAATTTCCTTCCTAAGATATGCTCCCACCAAAATTCTTTAGGTGAGTGTTTAAGAACACTACCATGTGGATGAAAACAATTGAAACAAATATGATTGCACATTTTTGTACGCACAATGCTCTAAAGTAAAATCCTTACCTTCTTTCCTTTCCTGGCTCCAAAATATGTTTATATACCTCCTATTCACATGATCCTCACGGGAAGTTTTATGTCACCAAGAAAGATACATTTGGATAGCAATGAAGAGCATGGGGCTATAATGTATGACTCCTACTTGAATCAAGAGGCTCTCTGGGATCTATTTTGAACCTTACCTTCATATGAATCCTCTTGGAATATGGAGCCATTATGCGCTCTCTTTTCATTATCTTTCTTTTTGAAGGTTCATTTTTGATGGACATTAGTTTCATTTGCAATTCTTAATCCTTTGAGGATTGACCACACTAACAAGATATTTATTGAGTTTTTAAGAACACTCTTATGTAATATGTCTTCAAAATAAGCCTGGATGGTTTCTCATTCTTACATATAAGGTGTCCCACATGAAGATCACCTATTTAACTTTCTTGACTCTAAAAAACTTCTTGGATGAAATAATATTTAGGAAAATTTTTGTAACTTCATGTTCATATATATCCCATGGAAAAGGATGAGCTATTTATTCTTCACAAAGAATGGCTTGAATACTCAGATGGATTGACTATCTCACTTTGACTTGCTTCTTGGAAAGATGATGATGGATTCAAGATATGACGTTTCTAATATTTCTCAATGGAGTTTCATTTAAATTACAATAATGATGAAATAATTTTATGAATTTTAATTCCAATGGGGCTCTTGACACTTTTTAAATCCTTTCTGGCCACACAATGTCCTTGAATTTCACCTACTATGCTTCAATATGATATGTTTCAATCTTTGACACAATTGTGAGAATAATGATGCTTTAGGATCCTTGCGGATATTTAATTTTAATTTTTGAGCTATGATACAACTTTACAACCATGTGAGGATGGAAAAAATAGCTAGATGAATGAAAAAAAATCCAATAACAGATTTCTACACTGAAAACTGAAACTTCCCATTTTTGGCAGGTGAGGTTAGGAACTGATTTTTTGGGGAATTTTTGATTTTTTGCTCACATTTTATCTTATAAATATCCTATCACACTTAGATTACCTACATTTATGATTATTTAACATTTTAGGGAGTTTATATTTTTAGCAGGTTACTTTTTTGGAAACTACTATTTTGGAAAAAATTCTCGTTTTACCCCGTTTGATGTTCTTCAGTATTTTTAAATGTTCTGAGTGATTAGAGATTGATATTATGAGAGGTTAAATATTTTTAGTAAGTTAGTATATAGAGAAATTACTATTGTTAGAAACTGATCATACTGGTTTCGGTTTGTAATGAAAACACCATTGTTGGATTCGGCTCTGCACCGGGATATCATACTCCAATTTTCATAGTGATCCTTCGGCTGGAACTCTTGAAAACTAAAAAAGAAAATTTTGGAAGGAGGGTTTCATATTTGAAGCTGTATAAAACTAAGGAATCATCTGGTATGAAGCTTCAGTGATCACAAATGCACTTGAGAGTAGAGTAATATGCTGAAATCTTAGTGCAATTGGGTTTTTGGTTACTGAGTTATGAAAAAATCATGTTTTCAGAAGACATGGATTCTATAGAATGTGTTTGGAAGAACCTATGATTTATTTTGATGATTTTTGAAGGTATTCAAGTTGAAAAATGGTGGACAAGTGATCAGTGCAAAACAATTAAGTTAAAAGTGAGTTTACTTTATTTTCATGTCTTCCCAGCTAACTCAAGTTTTGACCTTGGGTGAAGGGAAGCTAGGTTAAAGTTAGGGTTGTTCATGGGAGAAATTTTTTTACCCTTATATCCCATTAGAAAAAGGGACAATACGTTTAAAAAATGGCACTTTGGACAATATCATGTCATCTGTTGGCATGAAATGCAGTGAGTGAGAGATGAAAAAGTAACTTGAGCACTTGTGGAGCTGTAGGGAAGTCATGTGGTCAGGGTTCATTTTAAGACCCCCCTTTAAAAAATTAGTTTATAATTGGTGGCAAATCTCCAAAATTGACTTTTGCATCAATGGAAATTTTTTGAAAAACCATTTGTGGAAAAGCCAATTGGGTGGGATGGCCATCCATCATCTTCCAGAAGGTCTTCCATTGTTTGTCATCCAACCCAGCCATCCAACCTGGGTTGGAAGGCCGTTGGATGGCCCTCTAACCTAGGTTGGATTTCTGGGTTGGAAAAAAAACAATGGAAGACCATCCAACCTAGGTTAGATGACCATCCTTTGTTTGCCATATAACCTGGGTTAGATGGCCTCCAACCTAGGTTGTATGACAGATGATGGAAATCCATTCGATTTGGCCCCAACCCAATTGTCCAACAGAACCATCCAACCTAACCATCCAACTCAGCCATCTATCCTAGCCATCAAACCTAGCCATCCAACCCAGCCGTCCAACCCAACCATCCAACCCAGCCATCCAACCCAGCCATCTAACCCAACCATCCAACCCATCCATCCTATGCAGCCATCCAACCCAGCCATCCAACATAGCCATCCAACCCATCTATCCAATGGAGCCATCCAAACTAGCCATCTAACCCAGCCATCTAACCCAGCCATCTAACCCAGTCGTCCAGCCTAGCTGTCCAACCCAGCCATCTAACCTATCCGTCTAACCCAGTCATCCAACCCATCCGTCCAACCCAACCGTTCAACCTAGCCATCTAAACCATCCATCCAACCCAGATGTCCAACCCAACCATCCAACCCAATTTTCTAAATGATCCGTCCAACCCATCTATCTAACCTAGCCATCCAACCTAGCCATCTAACCCAACCATCCAACCTAGCCATCTATCCTGGGTTTGATGATTATCCATTGCCTGCCATCCAACCTAGTCATCCAACCTAGGTTGGAGGAAAAGTAATGGTTGTCCATCCAACATCTATCCAACCTAAGTTGGATGGAAGATAGTTGTTGTCTATCCAATGTTAGTTGGATGGACATTCGCTCTTTGTTGGATGTTATTATTAAACAGGTACCCCCTAGAGCCCTCAGGCTATGTATTATACCTCGATGAATACATGTATAAGTTAATTTTTACATATAAATAGTAGGTAACTTGACCCATACAAATGACTTGTTAGTTGAAATTTTTGGAGAATTGGGTGGTAGCCAACTACTGAAAATTCACCATTTCCAATTTCCAAAATCCCTAATATTTGTGAGTTTATGAAAATTCGCCACTAAAAGTTTTCTCGCATGTGGTAGACAAGATGAAGGAGATTACAAGGGTGTGAATTTTTTTGCCCTTTTTACCCCCGAGAAGGGATAAGAGGGAAAAATATGGGTGATAGATGCAAAAATTTGACATGTGCCACTTAAAAATATGACTGCATATGGGATGAACATACTTTGCACTAGAGGAAACCTGCAAATAAAATTCTTGGAGCTTGGAAGGGTCTTCAGAGATCAAATTTTATATGATTTTGACTCTAAGAGATCCTATAAAACTAATGGAATAATTTTCAAATCTTTATTCAAAATGGCCTTATTTTGATAAGGAAAAAAAGGTGTATCTGCAAAAGTTGAGCTTCCTTGAGAAATAATTAGGTCTAGTGTAAAATATGATTCTTCCACCATGAAGAGTAATTTATCAGATTTAAAAGTAATATTTATTTGAATTCTAAATCCTTACGGAGCTCCCATAATAATTTGGAGAATCTCGGGTTCATATTTTGACCATTCATTCCTTACACCTAAAAAACCCACTTTTGCACAGATTGCCTCTAAACCACAAAATATTACCTAAATATTCATAAATAAATTCCAACACCTTCTTGTATCTCCAATATAACCTCTATGTTATTATGATCTTTTGGAACCTTCTTAGAGTATGCACACCTGTCTTGAAATGGCCAAAATTGACATTTTTGAGCGTGCTAGAGAGCTAGGGTTCAATTGTACTTTTCCAGATGAAAGAATTGATCTTTTCACATCATCTTAAGCACTTACACATGCTTATTAAATATATTGGGAGGACATGAAAAGTTGGGATGAACATGACATGGAATGAAAATTGGCCAAGAGAGGGATTCATAGATATTTTGAAGTAAATTTTCACATTTGGCTTAGTTGTCATGGTTCAAGTTTTGAATTTTTGGGATTATAAAAATACATGACAACACATGGGTAAGATGATTCGAGATTGATTGGGTCATTTCCCCCAAGAAAGGATACATCCAAGGGAGAAAATGAGATACAAGATTACCCCAAGCTAGGATACACACAAGGGATGTGGATTTGATTGATTTATTTGTTTGTTGGATATTTGGAACAAACATTAGGATAAGAGTCAATGTGTAATTTTGTTAAGTGTGTTAATGTTGTTGGGATTTTTGGTTTTTACAAATTTTTAAGATTTTAATATTTTTTTTGATTGGTTTTATATGTTTTTAGTACTTTTGAAATATTCAATTTTTTTTGGGATTTTTGAAAATATATTGAAGTGTGTTTTTTAGATTTTTTGATTATTTAGATTTTTAGGGCTTTTTGACTAGGTATCAAAGTGAGGGTCCTAGTTGTGAGAGTAATCAAGGAACCTTTCTGAACTCACGTAAGAATTAAGATTCTAAACAAGATTCAAAGATGGATAGAGTGAAGATGAATAATACAATAGATGGTAAACATCCTGAATGTTTGAAACAAAGGAAAATTAAATACATAAGAGGTGATAGGACAAGATAGAAAAGAGGAGATATGGGAACATACAATTGTAAAGGTTGCATGTTTGGAAATAATTGTCAAACAATATTAAATATTTCATTCCATTAGAAGAATGTATTGTAAATGATATAGTGATAGGATTTCTAACTCCACCCTTTACTCCACACAACAAGGAATATGCAAGGGATCAACAATGAGATCCAAGAAGGACGTGAGACATATAAGATAGTGGATGGATGAGAAGAAATGAGGGTTAACAATGGCCCATTTGGTAAATTGCAACTCATCTTCAATTAGGATTACCTGACCGACTACAAGATGATTTACAATTTATAGGCTGTGACTAGAATTAAACTTGACGGTGGCCTACTGATTGGAAATATTTTGTTTAAGAAAATGGTTGTATCTCCTAACATGGGAATATAAATTACTTCTTTGGGATTTTGTAAGATTAAGAACTTGTGATTGTACAGGATTTATTTTCTTTGGGTTTTTTTGCGTGTTTTTAAAATTACCCCCCACATTTTGTCTCATGCCACCAAGAAGAGGCAAGGGTTAAGAACCAAGAAAAAATGTATGTGTCCTTAAAGTTCCTAGCCTCACACTACGAGTAAGAAGTGTGGGATAAACACCAAAGATTGTGAAGGAAGAGAAGTGTAATAATTGATTTTTTAAAATGTATTTAAGCCTTGTATTTGAATTGTGCTTGATGGGAAGGAACCTTTGCACCTAAATCTCAGTGCCACATGACTAGTAGGATGCAAGAGTTCAACACTGAAGACTTATATGGGTGGTCAAAAGATCCAGGTAAAGATTTTTTAGAGTTTTCTTATTATAGATAACTTATGTGAAAGGTGTATTTTCATCTGTAAGCTTATAGATAGGACCATAGGTGAAAATATCTGAAGGGGAGAAACCATAAGAGGGATGAGATGTATAATACCTAAACATGAGCCAATATTAACTCATGCATTATGCTGAATTAAAATAAATAGATGATTATGTGAAGATTTGATTGCATGATGGGAAAATTTTCCAATGGGGTGAAAAGTTCAAGACTATTTATGGATGAACTATATGAAAGGAATGTACGAGAAGAATCTCCCAATGTAAAGAGTACTCATGGATAGGTGGTTCTTAGGAATAGAACATCTCTATATGGATAAGGTTCATGGGTTCATCAAGTGTTTGGCTAGCTATCGTGACCAACTTATATGCTCAATACCCAAACTTAAAAGTGATTACATATGGCCCCAACTAGTTGGACTCAAATTTTCGTTGCTTTTCTCTTTCCTTGGCTGTGTTTTTCTAATTTTATTTGAGAACCAAATAACTGATCTCAAACTATCTAGGTTTTATCTTTTTATTATAACTATGTCATAGATAATTTTGATAGACTTGGAGATGGTTGAGAGCATTAAGCCTTTTCTCATCAAAATATCTATTTTGTTAATTCATGAATGTCTATATTTATCTTCATTGATGAGGTCTTGATGGCATATTATCAAGGATGAGATTTTTATCTCAACGGGTAGAACAACTTCGCAACCATAAATGACGAGAATGAAGTGGTTCCTATAGGAGTGTGGTATGATGTGTGATAAGCCCAAAGGGTGGGTTAAATTTGGGTATGTCAGTTTTTTCCATGTGCATTGAAAATATTTTCCATGATACTCTTTAATGTTTTGTTAGTCACTTCATCTTGGAAATTACCTTGAGGGTAATATAGAGTGGACCACTTAAGGAGGATGTGGAAAAGTTTAGAAAGATATTTGATAATTTTATTTTTGAAGGACTATCCATTATAAGTGACAATGGAGGATGGGATGCCAAAACAATAGATGAGGTTATTGAATATGAATTTGGAGATCTAAATAGTGGTGACGTAAGTAAGTGACATAGCCTCTACCCATTTAGTGAAGTAATCAGTAGATGTGATGATGAATTTATGTCCATAGAATGATGTAGGTTTCATTCCCAATAATATTGAGCCATAATTGAGAGAAAGGAAAAGGTGTCATCATTGGTTATAATGCTTAGAAAGGTGCATGAATGCAATTTCCATGTCTTTGAAAAGCTAGACACCTTTTTACAAAGTGACATGTGCCATTTTGCATGGGGGGCCAATAGTAACTGACATGTAATATTTTCTTGGCTAAGACCATTCCATTTGTGTGTGCACCACAAATGCTTATGTGTACTTTAGCCAAGGTGTGAGATTCATCCTCTTGATTAAGACATCTGAGTAAAGTTCCATTATAACCTATTTGCTATAAGGTGCTGGATAGGATAGTAAAACAAGAGGCACGTTGTGATAATGCAAGTTTTTTTATGGAAGTTCATATTTGGGGGAAGGTTTTTTCATGATTGAAGGTATAGATATCATGGTACCAAGAGATACTAGGACCAAATATTTAAGATACCATGGTATTCTTGGGAAATTTGTAATTAGGATCTAGGATATGTTCTAAAAAAAAAGTGTGTTTATGTTTTAGTTGTCATGATATATATATACATGATTCCTAAGAAACAAAACTAGTGGTTAAAAATTCTTTTGGCCTTTTTGCTTTATCTCTTTCCTTATTTTTGGTCTTACACATATTACATACCTACCAGAACTGAAATTATTTTATCTTTTATGGCCTTGGAAACTAGCACCCAGTTAGGATAGAAGCACCCTAACATTCCTTCCCTCCTGGGTGCTCATGACCCTCTCTATCCTTTATTCACCCTTTTACCGTCTCTTTTAATTTTTGGGCTTCTTTTAATATTTTGGATCAACCTTCTAGTTTTCAATTACGAAATTCAAATAAGGGAATTCTTCTCCAAAATGAGGGGCCAAAACACTAGAATTATTTAATATCACCTAATCTTGAATCAAAGGCACAAGATCATTTCAAAGGCGTACATCTAACACATCCATACAAGGGAAAAGGGATGCATCACTCTGTATAAAAAACATAGGAGGGTAAGTTCATTTTATTCCATCTCACACATTTACATACTTGGGGCATTCTAGATCTATCCCTCTATCATAGTGCATCCTACACAAGGGTAACCTAGGGCATCATTACAAGCACATTCACACAAAACTACATGGATTCTGAAATGTAGTGCAACACTCAGTAATAAGTTAAATCTTTGGGTGACCACCAAGGTTAGTTCGAATCCACATTCTACATAACCTAGGGCATCATTACAAGCACATTCACACAAAACTACATGGATTCTGAAATGTAGTGCAACACTCGGTAATAAGTTAAATCTTTGGGTGACCACCAAGGTTAGTTTGAATCCACATTCTACATATTTGTTTATTATATTTTATGTGGTTTGTGGACATGTATAGGTAGAAAAAATATTTTATAGATTATAGCTATAATCAATGAAATTAGAGAAAAACTAAAGCAAAAAAAGGAATGATCTTCATCTAATAGTGAAGTTCCTCATGCACATAAATGATCAAAACATAAGTATTTGGGTGGACACTAACACCCAGATCAGTCCCTAGCACCCATGTACTCTTGTCCACTTATGGGCACTTCTGTCCTGCACATTTTTGAGTCTTAAAACCCCCAATGATCCTTGACAAGACTTCTTCCAGTTTTTTTAGCTATTCACCCACCCAGATCATATCCAGATTATGCAAAATCAAGTAAGTCACCATATCTCCTTCTCTTGCTTAGGGTTTCATATTATTACATGTTTGTTTATTTTCTATTTAGTATATTTGATAACTTAAATATCATAAATATAGTAGTTACTATGAAAATATAGATTTAATTCAATTTAAATTAAATCATTTGGTGAACCCCAACTCTTGATTGAACACTCAGATCATTATTTTGCATATTCTACTGATTTTTCTCCTAACCCCAAAACCCTAGCTGTACCATGGTTCCTAAGATCCCTCAAGTTTCTATGTATGAATTACTTCAAATGCATTGTACCTTAAAATATGTTCTCTAAAAATCCCTAGACACTATGCAACTCCCTCGAAATATTCCACCTACACAAATAAGTTCCATTTTCGATCATCTCTCCAATGACTCTAGTATTCGTGATACCACAACAAATAAACCCCATATTTAAGTCAATTCAAGCTTTAAACCATTTATTTCAAGATAAGTTTCAAGCTATGGAAAACACAATTACACCTCTCACACCTAAAATACAAAATCTTAAGGATACTTCTCATGCCCATGCTAGTTATTCTTCTACATTTCATCCTGATCCCATGTCCACTACATGTGCTCATACAAGCAAGGTCAGATTCTTACCACTATTAGAACCTCTCAAGTTTGATCTAAATTCTAAGTAACATGATATTATTCTTGAGATCTTGAATCACCAATTGATCAACTTTCCACCTACTCAATACTACCCTCCTTATCGGCTTGCCACATTCAAAGTTCACCCATTTTGCAATTATCATAAAATTAATAGACATCATGATAATGATTGTTATTCTTTAAAATGAAGAATTGGGCACCTTGAGAATCATGGTTTTATTTAATTTTCTACACAACATTCTTCTACATTCTCATCTCTAATTACTAAATCCCACCAGAATCCCAAATATTCCTCCCTCTTTGTATAATGAGCATCATACAATAATAACTATTGTTCCTTCTCCAGTAAGTCACGAGCCACTCATCCAACTTAGTGTCATACCACCATTAGAAATAGTTAACCCATTACCTACTCCTATCATGTCATTTATAATGTTACCAATCCAAAATAAAAAACCACATTTTAAATATACTTACCCCATTACCTCCTATAAATTCATCTACGCCATTACCAATTCCACATAAGAAACCACCTATCTAACTCAATACCATACCGGGTTTAAACATATTTACCTCATTACCTCCTTCTACCAACTCATCTGCAGCATTCCTAATTCCAATTAAGCAACCACCATCCAAGGAAAAACAACCAATTCCCTTTCCATAAGCTAAGATCCCACACAACCTTCCTTCTTACGATCCATCTAATATTTATGACATATTCCAAACTCCGTCACCATCGCATTGTCTCTCTTACATCATTACATAAATCTCCATCACATGCACACTTGGGGGGGACATCAAACTTTCTACCCCTTCCATCACCATTAGTTATCTCTAGTGTCTACTACTAAAATTCATGCTCTACGCTTCATCTATAATATTTCTAAGCGCTCCTAAAATATTTGGTACACATTGTACCATCATGACCTAGTGACACACTCTAGTTCCATGGTTCACACTTGACTGTTAAGGTTACAATTATTAAATTAACCTTAAATCATATACTTTTCATACTCAGTGATTCACGTTACATATTTCTTAGCATCTATACTCAATCACATGCAATACATTCATTTCCTGATGACCTACTCTTGTTCTATGGTTTACTCTTGACTGTTAAGGGAGAATTTCTAAGAGAACCTCATCTCATATACATATGATATGGGAAACATGGCTCCTACTATCTTCACATATTAAAAATTGTAGCACACCATCACACTCACACAAAATTTTGCATATCTTGTTTGTATTTAACTCTTGTTATCCTATACCACTTACATGTTGCACTTTGCTTACTATGCTAGCTAGATTATTTGTATGTTAGTATCTTTTTCTTTAAAAACATGTGTGTTCACTTGGTCTCTTTGAGGTGAATGCAAAACCTTCTAAAGATTCATACATAATGCATGATGCTTGACACATATCTTTACCAGTCCCACTAAGGCTTATGGGTGTTGGGGTTAAACCATATAATATTGTTGCACAAATCTATAATCAGATAAAGCATAAAAGCAATGACTGTGGAAATAACCACAAGATGAAATAAAAAAAGAGAAAGATAACACTAGATTTAACGTGGTTCACCCAGTGTGGGCTACTTCCACCAAGAAATGACCAATATTATTATTCAGTGCTTTACAGAGGAAATAAAATGAAGATTTTTGTCTTACAACACCTCATAGGGTGTGTAATGCTTTTCCCTCACATAGCTAATCTTTCTTGCTCACCAAGAAAACTAACATGCAAACCAATTTCTACTTTCTTCTCTCATACCCTCATACAATGTATACATGCATGTATATCTATTCTGGGCAACTAACTATGCTTTTACAATCAATAAATCATCTTTAAATAAAGAGATTTATTCTAATTCTCATTTAAAGAACAAAGCACCGTCGCACAAGTGACAGATGCCGGTTCTTTCCTGACCAATGTCGATCACTTATTAAAAAATTTCAGTTACCTTATGAATTTTTTCGATTTCCTCTTGACCGATGCCGGTCACTGTCAAAACCATCAACATGTAAAAGCAAGCTTCCTGTGAAGCAATTAAGCTCTACACTCAACACTGGGGGAATCTAATTTTTTGCTACTCTTATACTTCATACATCACATGTTCTATTGTCACATTATTTACTAATTCTCATTACTTTCAATTTAATTTTTGTTGATCTATACACGCTTTAACATACTATTTATCTCTCTAACATGTTAACAGGTGCTTCATGTGTATCATTTGTCTTGCAGGATCAATACAACCATGGCTATCTGTCACTTCTTTCTTCCTATTGTTTGTTATTTTTTATGGGCTATGCCCTATGTCTTTCTTATTCATTATTTTCTTATGGCCACTTTGGCCTTAATTGTCTTGTTAAATTGTGAGTGATGTCCCATGTATGAAACCCAATTTTCACGGTCCATATTGTCTTCACACTTGCTAGTTACATTGTCTTCTATTGAATGTTAACTTGTTTTTACTAACTCTTGTTACCAACTTACTTTATTTACATGTGCCTTGGTTTCTACCATGCCCATCCCCTACTTGCAAGTATCCACTTTCACACACACACACACACACAATAGATTTCAATCCTCTCATTTTGACTGCATTCTCCTACAGTCATCACATACACCCAAAATGAGGAGGGGCATCTATTAGTTGAACAAATCACCCATATAATAGCTCAGAGCTTCAGTATAACACAACACACTACAAAATATACATGGGAACATAGTTACAAATTGGATCAAAATAAGACTTGGGCCTAAAATACAGAGAAGACACTAGCACTTAGTCCTAAATAGTAGCGGTGGTAACTTGTGTCCTAGGGGGAAAACAATCAATTTATCAATTCAACACAATCTCAAGTAGTTTGCAACATAATTCTCTACTAACTTACCTTAAATTACATAATACATTCTATCAGTTATAATCACTTACATTTGAAACAACAGGAGAAAAATGAAAAAATAAGGAATGCACCATCTAGAGTGGTGCTTATTGGGAAAAATTATATAAGGAGATAAAAAATATACCTCTATCCCCAACACTATTCTCTTGGCGTGAGATCTCCCAAAAAAACTTTCTCTTGGTGTGAGATCACTCAAAAAACTCACTCTCGACCTAAGATCACCCAAAAAACTCACTCTTGGCATGAGATTACATAAAAACCTCACCATCAACATTCAAATCCAACAACTCCAAGAAAAACAAGACAATTTTCTATCTCATACTCTCTCATACATCCGGTACACACTTTCCTTTACACACTCTTTATATACTTATACACATATTACTCTAATTTTTCATATACAAAACTTTGACTACTTTGTAGCTCTTCTTTTGTAAGTCTATCCTTAATATGCAACTCACAAAATCTCTAAAACATGATGCTATGCTGTAATTCACCCCTAGAGTATATTTTCCTTTCCTATTCTCTACGCTTCACATCGTGATCACTTCATGATTCACTTGTCCACTTGGCACACTAGTGGCTACACTCTTCTCTACATGATCAAAAGGTACACATCTTCTATCTACTTAATGATATAAAGTATTCACTCAACAACATAAAGTGGGGGAAAATGTAGACACAAAATCTATGCACTTGGGTAAATTTTTAGGTCATAAAGCATACAAATATATACATGATTCCTAAGCAAGAAAACTAGTGGTTGACAACTCCTTTTGGAATTTTTTACTTCATCTCTTGCCTTCTTTTTGGTTGTACACATCTTACAGCCCTACTAGAACTCAACTTATTTATCTTTTATGGCTTTTAACACTAACACCCAGTTAGGAAAGAAGTGCCCTGGTGCTTATGTACCTCTTGTCCCTCCTCGGAACTCTTGACCTTCTCTATCATTTTCTCATCCTTTTGGGTCTCTTTTACTTTTTAGGATTCTTTTAATATTTTGGGTCATCCTTCCAGTTGTCAAGTACGAAATTCAAACAAGGGAGTCATATATATATATATATACTTCTCCAAAATAAGGAGATAAACACTAACATTATCTACTATCACCTAAGCTTTCTTCAAAGGAACAAGAGCATTTCATAGGCATACATCTATCACATCCATATAAGGGACAAGGGTTACATCACTCTGCATACACAACATAGGAGGAGAATTTCATTTTATTCCATCTCACACATTTGCATACTTGGGACATTCTAGATCTAGCCCACTATCATAATGTAACTTGCAAAATGGAAACCTAAGGCATCATTATACACACATTCACACATAACTACATGGATTTTGAAATGTAGTGTAACACTCGGTACTAAGTTCACTCTTCGGGTGACCAACGGGGTTAGTATGAATCCAAATTTTGAATAATTTTTATTATATTTGATGTGGTTTGTGGACATGTGCAGGTAGACAACTATTTTGTAGGTTACAATTACAATCAGAGACATTAGAGCGAAACCAGAGTGATAAAAATAATCTAACAATGAAGATCCTTCTACATAGAAAGGATCATAACTTGAGTATTTAGGTGAACACTAGCACCTAGATCAGTCACTAAAACCAAGGTGCTCCTATCCTCCTATGGGTTTCTTCTCTCTTCTACACATTTATGTGTCTCAAAATATCTAGTGAGCACGATAACACCACTTTTAGTTTGTTTCAGCTAATCACCTACCCATATCATATCCAAATTGTGTAAAATCAGATAAGTCACCCTATCTCCTTCTCTTGCTTAGGTTTTCATATTATTACATTTTTATAACTTGTCCATTTACTGTATTATATCACTTGTATATCATACACTACATTAGTTACTCTAAAATATAGATCTAATGCAATTTAAATTAAATCACCTAGATGAATGCCCCCTATTTTTAGTTATGTATAGAAAACCATGTTAAGAGATTGACTCAAAATAATGGATGTGTTCCCATGCACTAAATGTTCGAGAAACTGTACAAGAGTATATAATAATAAGGAGATGGAAACCTTGAAGAACCTTTACCTACAAAAAGAAGGTTTTACGCATGGTAGAAACTATGGTGTGTAATAAAAACCATTTGAAATATTGGAGAAAATATCAATAGTAGTAATTATGCATGTATATAGAAAAAAAGCAGCAATTATGAAGTAAGAGTAAATAGTATGTAAACAATGTCACACAAAAAGGAATAGATCCTGCAAACTTGGGACACCCACAGTTCACAAGAAAATCAAGTCATGTAGGATGGAAAATAAGAAAAATAAGATAGACATGGATCTAAAAACATTGGAAACCCATGGTTTCATAAGAAAACAAAGTTACTTAGGTCACAATCAGTGAAACACACATATGAAACAAAAGTGTTATAACATGATGAATTGATACAACATATGATATAGAAATAAATATGTGAAATAAGAGATGTCAATGCTACACAAGACATATGCATTATTCTTATTAGCCAAGAATATAATGTGCATAAAATATATGTAATCAAGTGTAATGAGGAAGTAGAAAGGAACTATAATATAACAATAGCACCTATGTGTAGTGTATAATAAACACTCTTACATGTATAGGAAGTATAAGTAAAGGGACAACCAACACCTGTCATTATGTACCACCATGTGTGTGTCCTACATCAATATCAATATACGATATGAGTGCACGTGTGTAAAAAGTAAAGATATATGCTATCTATCAAAGTCATAGTGGTGTTCAACATGTGTAATGTAAAGTGATAAGAACTCAAGGTAAATATATATCTCTTGATTTTGTATTTTTAGAAATATATAAATGCTTTTTATATTTTAGAATTATTGAGCTATGTACAAGAAAGAGTGGTAACACTAAATTATCTAATGATAACCTCATAAAGAGGTGGAGAATTTTGGGGTGAAGATAGATGCTCAAGCCTCAATGGTGACTTAATTGAAAGTGGTATGATAGTAGTAATGTTTTTCAAAGAATTCCTAGGAGACAAAGTAGATGTAAGGGTAGTATGTGAAGTAGAAGACATGTATATAGGGATGGACGAATGAGTAGGATGAGATATACTTGTTATCTAATTTTACCCCCTGATGAAATTGGATAACAAACAACTTACTATGATAATTAATTAAAGGGGCCACTTGGTAAGAGATCAAAAAATCCAATATTATGGATTCAAAACACTTTTTGACATTAATCCTCAGCTCCATGGAATTGAAAAAGTACAAAATTATCCAAGAGGGTTGAATGGATGAAGGAATTGTATTTTTATACAATAAGTGTCATGCTTGGAACCCATCGAGTCACTTGTTAGCTCCCCAGCTGGTAGTAGACTAAATTACACAATAGATAAGAATGAGGGCAAGTTGCTAGTTTCTATGCATATCGAGTTGTTTACATAGGCAAATGAGCTATCCATCCAAAGACGAGTTGGGCCATATCTTATGACAAGCCCTTCTCAAAATATAAGAACTAACCCAATATCCTTAGATGGTGGGCCGAACTATTCCTAAAGGTACTTTAGTTAGAAAGACATTGGCGAGTTATTTGTAGTTCAAACTGCCTACCAAGCTATGGTCACCCACCTACCAAGATCATATTTACAATGGAGATTGACTTCAAATTGGTTGCATGGCTGGCTAAGTTGCAGGTTCAATGATGAAGATATATGCATCGATCCTAGCATTGTCGAGTTAAATGTTACAGGAACAATCTAGAAAAAGAAATACTTGTCCAAGTTATGCAAGTAACTATTAGGCATGGCCAGGTCGAAGCAAAGGGGACCAAACTCATACAAGACGGATGGAATAGTTGTGTTCAGGGAAAATTCATCTTATGAGGCATCGAGTTTCCATCACACTATGATGTCACGAGCTTAGCATCGATCAATACCAGACTAATGTGATAAATTTGGTGAGATATGGCTTGGAGTAAACATTGAGCTCATCGAATTATTGAGGATCTAAATCGAGCTCCGCTGGGTATGTAAAACCAAGTTATACAAAATGGTCTAGATATTTTCTCGACATCAACATCCATGGAGTACAAGTCATTGAAGGTTACACCCAGTAATTATAGAAGTCAATACTACTGACCGAGATAATGTGAGTCAATCCAAGTACTCAACAAAGTGAATGGGCCAACATCAAGTAAATCTGAGATTTGTAATGGAATGATGTTGAGGGATAGCTTGACACATTTAAAGGCCAATAAAAATATCAAAAAGGGAATCCAGACACATGGAAATGAGCTCGGATGAGTCATTTTCGAGGAAAATTTTTCCTCAGCCGAAGAAGGGAATGTAGGACTCACCACGTGGTCCTCATGGTGCACTTCCAAAAAGTGAAAAGGGAGATGGAGGCTGTCATCACCAATCTGACACTATGATAATTATCCACCGAGAAATCTTCATGTTATGATTATTTACTAATACATAACTTTTAGTTTGGTGGATGTAATCTAGGAAACACAACAACAAACATAACACAAGAATACCATAGACTATGATATGAAGGAATGATGACAAATCTGAAATATAAGGTGTAAATTATAATATCAACATGAAATTGTTTAAAATCTCACCCATGAGGTACTTCAAGTGTTACTAACTTCACTTGCCTTCCAACAATAACTATGGGAGAAACTTCACAATTACACCTCTTAATGGCTTTTTTAACACACTTACTCATACAATATTTCTCACTACTTCTTTCTATGCTAAATGAGGGGGGTGGCCTCTCTATTTATAAAACTTCTAGGATTATCCACCTTATCTCTAAGATAGGATAAAAAATCTACTCTGACGAATCATATTCCATACCTTAACTCTTATCTTTACATGTAAGCTTATCTTTTAAGATAAGATAAACCTTATCATTTGACATGGGTTCCACATTTTTAGACTTTTTACAAATAAAATACACAAAATATTTATGACCTCACTCCTTGTCCTTATTACCAATATAATACTTCTAATTCCTAATCATGTAGACCCTACTTCTCTACTTACCCTAACTTTGATATTTTAACATTACCGAACCACTTACGACAAATATTTACTTTTTACCACAACATTCCTATTATACTTTTTGACTATTAACCATACTATACATTATTGGCGATGTCGTACCAATAGTGCCATTATCTTCTATCAGACGCTACTACTAATTATACTTAACAACATCCTATTCCTAATACATACATTAATGAAATAGAAATTACGGAGGAAAATTTTAGTGTCGACATCTTCCCACTTCCTAAATCTACTCTGACGAATCATATTCCATACCTTAACTCTTATCTTTACATGTAAGCTTTAGTTAGAAGACATGGCGAGTTATTTGTAGTTCAAACTGCTACCAAGCTATGGTCACCCACCTACCAATCATATTTACAATGAGATTGACTTCAAATTGGGTTTGCATGGCTGGCTAAGTTACATGGTTGCAATGATGAAGAATATGCATCGATCCTGCATTGTCGATTAAATGTTACAGGAACAATCTAGACAAAAGAAATACTTGTCCAAGTTATGCCAGTAACTATTATGGCATGGCCAGTCGAAGCAAAGGGACCAAACTCATACAGGACTGATGGAATTTGTGTTCAGGGAAAATTCATCTTAGGAGGCATCGAGTTTCCATCACACTGGTGATTCACGAGCTTAGCAGCATCGATCATACCAGACTAATGTTATAAATTGGGTGAGATATGGCTTAGGAGTAAACATTTGAGCTTCATCGACTTATTGAGGATCTAAATCGAAGCTCCGCTGGTATGTAAAACCAGTTTACAAAATGGTCTAGATATTTGTTCTCGACATCAACATCCATGGAGTACAAGTCCTTGAAGGGTTCCACCCAGTAATTATTAGATTCAATACTACTGACCTAGATATGTGGTCAATCCAATACTCAACAAAGTGAATGGGCCAACATCAGTAAATCTGAGATTTGTAATGGAACTATTTTGAGGGATAGCTTGACACATTTAAAGGCCAATAAAATATCAAAAGGAATCCAGACACATGGAAATGAGCTCGGATTAAGTCTTTTCGAGAAATTTTTCCTCAGCCGAAGAAGGGGAATGTAGGACTCACCACGTTCCTCATGGTGCAGTTTTTTCTTCCAAAAGTGAAAGGGAGATGGAGACTGTCCATCACCATCTGACACTATGATAATTATCCACCGAAAATCTTCATGTTATGGATTATTTACTACTAACATAACGTTAGTTTGTGGATGGTAATCTAGAACACACAACAACTACACAAGAATACATAGACTATGTCTGAAGGAATGATTACAAATCGAAATATAAGTGTAAATTATAATCTCAACATTAATTGTTCAAAATCTCACCCATGAGGTACTTCAGTGTTACTAACTCACTTGCCTTCAAACAATAACTATGGGAGAACTTCACAATTACACCTCTTACTAGTCTTTTTTAACACACTTACCTACAATATTCCTCACTACTTCTTCTATGCTAAATGAGGGGGGGTGGCCCTCTATTTATAAAACTTCTAGATTATCCCCCTTATCCCTAAATAGGATAAAATCTACTCTGACGAATCATATTCATACCTTAACTCTTACTTCAGTAAGCTTTCTTTTAAGATAAGATAAACCTTATCATTTACATGGGTCCACATTTTTAGCTTTTTACAAATAAAATACCAAATATTTATGACCTCACTCCTTGTCCTTATTACCAATATAATACTTCTAATCCTAATCATGTAACACATACTTCTCTACTTTCCCTAACTTTTGATTTTTAACATTCCGAACCACTTAGACAATATTTACTTTTTTAACCACAACATTCCTATTGTATCTTTTGCTATTACCAACTATAACATTATTGGTCGATGTCGTACCAATATTGGTCCATTATCTTTCTTCAGACTCATACTAATTATACTTAACAACATCCTATTCCTAATACATACATTAATGAATAAAATTACGGAGGAAAAATTTTCGTGTCGACATCTTCCCACTTCCTAGTTTTCTACTCTGTCCTTGGAGTATACTATTCTGGTGCTAGAAAATATTTAACTTTCGTGTTGACCCTTTTCGTAATGGAAGTGCCATCCAATGCCTCCAGTCGTATGTACCATTTTCATGCACAACTGCTTTTTTTAGGGCCCCATCCATTTGGGAAGAAATTTTCTTTCTTTTTTTTTTGTATCTGAATCATAGACTTAGAACTCAAGTCATTCACATGAAATGGGAGACCAACGGATATTTGATCCAAGTGTTCCTCTGCTTCATTTTCTTCTTATAGCGTGTATCCTTCACTATTTCCCTCATTTCCTCTGCAATGGGAAGATGTACCAACTTTCTTTTATGAATCACTTTCATCCATCCTTTCATTTTTCATAGCTCTCACTGGGAATATCATCATAGAAGACTAGATCAATGCCATAAGCAGTGGAAATGGGGAGTATCCTATGACTAACTTTGATATTGCCCTATATGCCCACAAGCTGCATGAAGCCTTTTATCCCAATTATGTACCTACCAATGCTACATCTTTGCTACAATTTGACACAACACAGCATTTGTTCGTGTCCACCAATTCTCTATTTGTGCTTGGCTTGTATGTTTGTTGACCTCCTGTGCTTATAGAGAACGTGTTGACAGGGCTTCTACCACCTCATTAATTAGTAGCTTCCTTGATCCTGTTACAATTTCAAATGGACAACCAATCTAGTGATAATGTGTTCATATAATGAACCTTGCCACTTCATCTTGGACTTGTTTTTCACTGGCCTTAGCTTCAACCCACTTGGTTAAATAACAGTGGCAACTACAATATACTTATTTTTGGGTGTGGGGTAGTTAGAAGTGGACCTCAATTATCCTTCCCCACTTTCAAGGGACCAAGTGGAAGAATAGTGCATACGGAAGCTGATGAAGTTTATGTGTTACATGTTTTTGAAAAATATCACATGTCTTACAGTAATTATAACAATCTCTAAAAGAGTGGGCTAGTGATAACCGCTCCAAGATTCTTCTTGCTGAGTGGTCTAGAGAAGTTTTCCTCCACATGTACCATGGGATTATTCTATTAGCTCCTTCCCTTGATCACATCCAACTTCCATTTTGTACTGTCCATCAGATCCTAGTCGTACTATTACCCATCAAAAAAAATATAGCAAATCTTGAGTAATCTTCCTCGTAGTTTTGCATTAGCACCATCAAGAAACTTGAATCATTTAGATAATTTCCAACTATCTTGTATTCATTAGGGAATTGTGTCAAGGGATAACAATGCCACCTATGAGAAATCATCATCATCACAAGATTAACCTCAACGCATCATAGTCTTGAGAAGTGCATCTGTCTTGAATGTTCTTTCCCTGCCCTATCTTAATATCAAATTTTAAATTCTGTAGCAAATTATCCCTCTTGCTATCCTCTCTGATGGTTAGGCCTATTTATATATATTTAGAGCCTGATGGATCTATTACAACTATAAATTTATGCCCTAGCAAGTAATTTCTCAACTTTTTTACAGCAAAAATGTATAGCTCTAGAATGCCTCTTTTTATGTAACAGTATATTTACCTTAGCACTTCTCATTTTTCTGCGCCCAAAGTAAAACTGGATGAATCATTCCCATTTTCATCCTTTGGATTAGAGTACTTCCTAGTGTTACATATGAAGCATCAATATACACAAGGAATGCTGCTCCAGTTTGATCTTTAAAACAGGTGAAGACAACCAAAGCTTCCTTCAGTTGTTCAAAGCTTCATGCGCCTTTTTCTGTTCATAGTAACATCCTTCTTCAAGACTGTGTTAGTGGTTGTACAATCTTGAAAATTCTTGATGAACCTTCCTATATAACCCACTGTCCTAAAAATGATCTCAACTTCTTCTTTCAAAGGAAATACAACGCTTTGATTGTTTGAAACTTTAGCAGGATCATTACCAATACCATCTTTGGATACAACTGCCCTAACAAAAACATTTTTATAACATCCAAAAACACATTTCTTTCTTAGGGTTTAGTGAGTCTTTGGCTTCATCTAACCTTTGAAATGATGTCTCCATCTGTGCAGGTGGTCCACGAAGGGAAAGAGGAAGGGAAAATTCTCCCATATATGTAAAACTCATCCAGAAATACTCTGATGAAGTCCAATGTAGGGTCAACACCCTATCATCAAACATTGGAATGTTGCAAGAGCATCACACAACCTAAAAGGCTAACTCTTAAGAAAATGTTCCCCCAGCAGTGGTGAACGTGGTCTTAGCTAATCTTTCTCCACTTATAAAACTTAGTTGTATCCGCTATCAGCCATCAGCAAAACTATAAACCCTCCTGGCCAAACTCATCCAAATCTGATTTGAGATGGAGGAGGGTAATGATCCTTCTTTTTTTCCTTGTTGAGCTTGCTATAATCAACACAAATAGTAGCTTCCCATTATTTTTTATTGTGATCCATTGGGAGAAACCCTCTGATTCTCACAGTAAATATGAATCTAGATCAAGCACTATCTATTTCTTCGTTTTACAGTCTGGAAAAATTAATTCTTATATATGGCATTTTCTTTATTGACTTAGCACCATCTACCAGCTCAATAGAATGTTCTACCCAAATTACTTGACGGAGTTCATTGTATCAAATGAATAGGTGTATGTACCTTGAAAGAGTTGGAGTAATGATTTCCTTCTCACTCTCCATCACAACATCACCAATCTTTATTGTTGAGCCGATCATCCCTTTCTCTTTAGATTTTATGGGTTCGATGAGTCGGTGTGACAGAAAGGATATCCATGACTGAACTAAACCTCATTTATTCATCTTCTATGAAGTAGCTTCCTTGATCTGTTACAATTTCAAATGGACAACCAAATCTAGTGATAATGTGTTCATATATGAACCTTGCCACTTCATCTATGGAATTTGTTTTCAATGGCCTAGCTTCAACCCACTTGGTTAAATAACTAGTGGCAACTACAATATACTTATTTTGGTGTGGGGTAGTTAGAAGTGGACCTACAATATCTATTCCCCACTTTTCAAAGGGACCAAGTGGAAGAATAGTGCATAATGAAGCTGATGAAGTCTTACGGTTAACATGTGTTTGAAAAATATCACATGTCTTACAATAATTATAACAATCTCTAAAAAGAGTGGGCTAGTGATAACCTGCATCCAAGATTCTTCTTGCTGAGTTGTCTAGAGAAGTTTCCTCCACATGTACCATTGTGGAATTATTCTATTAGCTCCTTCCCTTGATCACATCCAACTTCCATTTTGTACTGTCCATCAGATCCTAGTCGAAATAATACTCCATGCAAAATAAAATATAGACAAATAGCTTGAGTAATCTTCCTCTTAGTCTTTGCATTGGCACCATCAAGAAACTTGAATTCATTTAGATAATTTCAAATATCTATGTATTCATTAGGGATTGTGTCAAGGGATAACAATGCTACATATGAGAAATCATCATCATCACAAGATGAACCTAAACCATCATAGGCTTGAGAGAGTGCATCTGTATTGAAATTGTTCTTTCCTGGCCTATCTATAATATCAAATTTAAATTCTTGTAGCAAAATTATCCCTCTTGCTATCCTCTCTGATGGGTTAGGCTTATTTATAATATATTTTAGAGCCTGATGATCTATTACAACTATAAATTTATGCCCTAGCAAGTAATTTCTAAACTTTTTTACAGCAAAAAGATAGCTAGAGCCTCTTTTCATGTTACAGTATAATTTACCTTAGCACTTCTCATTTTTCTGCTCCCAAAGTAAACTGGATGATCATTCCCATTTTCATCCTTTTGGATTAGAGTACTTCCTAGTGTTACATATGAAGCATCAATATACACAATGAATGGCTTGCTCCAGTTTGGATTCTTTAAAACAGGTGAAGACACCAAAGCTTCCTTCAGTTGTTCAAAAGCTTCATGCACCTTATTTCCTGGTTCATAAGTAACATCCTTCTTCAAGAACTGGGTTAGTGGTTGTACAATCTTTGAAAAATTCTTGATGAACCTTCTATAGTAACCCACATGTCCTAAAAATGATCTCAACTTACTTCTATTCAAAGGAAATGACAACTCTTTGATTTTTGAAACTTTATCAGGATCAGTACCAATACCATCTTTGGATACAACATGCCCTAACAAAACACATTTAGAACATCCAAAAACACACTTTTTAGGGTTTAGTGAGGCTTGTGCTTCATCTAACCTTTGAAATGATGTCTCCATCTGGTGCAGGTGGTCCACCTTGCTCCCATAGATGTAAAAATCATCCAGAAATACTCTGATGAAGTTCCCAATGTAGGGTTCAAACACCCTATTCATCAAACATTGGAATGTTGCCAGAGCATCACACAACCTAAAAGGCATAACTCTATAAGAAAATGTTCCCCAAGTAGTGGTGAACGTGGTCTTTAGCTAATCTTTCTCCACTATACAAACTTAGTTGTATCTGCTATATCCATCAGCAAAACTATAAAACTCCTGGCCAACTACTTCATCCAAGATCTGATTTGAGAATGGAGGAGGGTAATGATCCTTCTTTTTTTCCTTGTTGAGCTTGCTATAATCAACACAAATATGTAGCTTCCCATTATTTTTTATTGTGATCACATTGGGAGAAACCCATTCTGAATTCTCCACAGTAAATATGAATCCTAGATCAAGCAACTTATCTATTTCTTCTTTTACAGTCTTGGAAAAATTAGGATTCATTATATATGGCATTTGCTTTATGGGCTTAGCACCATCTACCAGCTCAATAGAATGTTCTACCCAAATTACTTGACGGAGTTCATTGTAATCAAAATTGAATAGGTGTATGTACCTTTGAAAGAGTTGGAGTAATGATTTCTTCTCACTCTCCATCACAACATCACCAATCTTTATTTGTTGGAGACGATCATCACTTTCTTCTTTAGATAATTTTATGGGTTCATGAGTCGGCGTGACTAGAAGGATATCCATGACTGAAACATAAACCTCACTTTATTCATCTTCTGTGTCCACTTCACTAGTACTAGAGAAATCAGAGGATGTCCAATCATCAGTTTTATCATTTGAATCCACAAGTTCTTCCTTATGATGTAGAGGGATCATGTTTATCTTCACCCTCTCTCTACCACGTCCAAGTGTCATGAAGCCTTCATTACAGTAGTTTCTCGCATGAATTCTCCTTAGCCATGACCTTCCCAAAAACATTGGGTATGCAACAGTACCATTTTTCATCACCTAAAATTCTACCACACATACAAAAACCATAACAGATATTGCCACATTTGAAACAACACCTTCCGGTTTAGTTTTTCCTTTATTTAATGACCTTAACATAAGTGTTGAGGGGTGATCAATTTTTAAACCCAACATATTCATTACAGACTTGATCATTACATTAATTGCATCACATCCATCAACTAAGACATCATGAATTGAAATACCATTACATAATACCTCAGCTTATGGAGCGTAGGGATCCGCCTCTACCTCCAAAACAGGGACCTCAACCTCCTTCCTTCGTTGAGCATTGAGTCCACTTCGCAGTTCCCACCTCTTCTCAGAAGACATAGCCAGGAGTTGACCATATGTAATATTTGTAGGTCTTTTGGACAGATCTTCTAAGATGGAGTATGGTCCTTGTCCCTGTGAAATCAAAAAATCTTGCACACCCAACTTTCTTCTCCTATGTTTCTTACTAGTTTCTCCTTTCATCTTCTTAGGATCATTTCCATCTTGGTTATCTTTTTCTTTCTTTATTTTTGTAACAAACACATCTGCTTCATTATTTATGCTCCTATCTACTACATCAAGAGAATTCACAGGTACTTTTTGTTTATCATTATCTCTTGTACCAAATGTAGAAGCTCTATTTCGACAATTATACTTATAATGACCCTTTTTATGACAACCATAACATACAACTTCAAAAATATTTATTTTTAGACCTCTATCTCCTCCCTGAGAACTAAATTCTTTTCCTTGAAGAAGATTAATAGTTAATTGGCCCATCTTCTTGAGTAGATCTTCACACTCAGTAGATGTACTAGAAGAAAGATTTGTTCTCACCGAGAGTGGTTGTGGGACTAAAGGTGTTGGTGTAGGCTCTACCTTAGCTACAATTTCTTTGGGATCTTCTTCCATGCTTTCTTCTTGCCTTCTTGCAATATCCTTTGCTTGTTCGAGGGTTGCTGGGTGGTCATACTTCACTCATTTTCTGATCTCTGGCTTCATCCCAAGAATGAAGTGCTTACAGAGGAGATTATCCACGCTATTCATCAACCCATCCGCTAATCCTTCCTTCTAGATCTGGGCATCGATCTTCCTCCTTAGCTCTAAAACATGAGCATGATAATCCCTTATCTTCTCCTTCTCTCCTTGGGATAGCTTTGTGATATCGATTATGAGATCTGCATATTTCTGTTGTTCACAAAATTCTTCAAGAAAACTTTTAGTTAATAAATCCCATGAGTTTTTCACATTATCAGCTAGTGTTTCAAACCACCTAAGGGCTGAACCATCCAAAAAGATAGGAAAAAATTCAGTCCATTGTTCCCTTCTTATGAGGCCATTACAAATGCAAGATCGTTTAAACTCTTGAATGAAAGAGGAAGCATCTTCATTAGATTGGGATGAAAAAACATGTATCTTCCTCATTTTCAAAAGTAACCACAGTGAAATACCAACCCACAAGTACAATCAACAAGACTTATGTGCATAAATAATTAGAATCACTATAATAGAAATTGAATTTACACCTTTCTACAGTAAAATAGAAATGACCATAGTAAACTATGGTAAAACTTGACTTACTGCGGTAAAAACTGACTTTACTGTGGTAAACACTATTCACGGTAAAAAGTGAAGTTACTTCAATAAATACTATTCATGGTAAGAAGTGAATTTACTGTGGTAAATACTATTCACGATAAAAAGTGACTTTACCATGGTAACTACTATGCATAGTAAAAACAAGGTTAACCTCTAAACGATTTCTGACTAAGTGGGAATATCTTTCCAGAAAATCCACCAATGAGGAATGGTCCCGATAATAGAACCAAAATGTCATCACCAATCTGGCACTATGATAATTCTCCACCGAGAATTCCTCGTGCTATGATTATTTACTAATGCATAGCTTTTAGTTTGGTGGATGTAATCTGGAAACACAAAAACAAACATAACACAAGAATACCATAGACTATGATATGAAGGAATGATGACAAATCTGAAATATAAGTGTAAATTATAATATCAACATGAAATTGTTACAATCTCACCCATGAAGTACTTCAAGTGTTACTAACTTCACTTGCATTCCAACAATAACTATAGGAGAAACTTCATAATTACACCTCTTAATAGCTTCTTTAATACACTTACTCATATAATATTTCTCACTACTTCCTTCTATGCTAAATGAGGGGGGTGGCCTCCCTATTTATAGAACTTCCAAGATTATCCACCTTATCTCTAAGATAGGATAAGAAATATACTCTGATGAATCATATTCCATACCTTAACTCTTATCTTTACATGTAAGCTTATCTTTTAAGATAAGATAAACCTTATCATTTGACATGGGTTCCACATTTTTAGACTTTTTACAAATAACAATACACAAAATATTTATGACCTCACTCCTTGTCCTTATTACCAATATAACATTTATAATTCCTAATCATGTAGACCCTACTTGGTATTTTTTTTAAAAAACACCGATAAGATTATAGTCTTTATACACATTTATAAATACACTAAATCATGTATGACCTCACTACTTCTCCTTACTTACCCATATAACATTTGAGATAATTCCTAATCATGTACCGAACCCTACTTCTCGAAAAATATTTACTTTTTACCAAAACATTTATGCAATGGTACCATTTTTATGGCATATTTTTTACTATTCGGCATGGTTCAAGTTACCCAAACTTTGAGATTTTAACATTACCGAACCACTTACGAAAAATATTTACTTTTTACCAAAACATTTATATTGTACTTTTGACTATTACTATACTATATATTATTGGCGGCGTCGTACCGACAGTGCTGTTATCTTCTATCGGACGCTACTACTAATTATACTTAACAACATCCTATTCCTAATACATACATTAATGAAATATAAATTACAGAGGAAAATTTTAGTGTCGACAAGACCCCAACCATGTGTGGAGCCTCCATGTAGCATGGGTCGTTGTCGCCACACTGCATTAACGCAATGAAGTAAGTCAATGACCAAGTTGATCTCATGAAGGTTGAGGTAGATGAGTAGCTCACCGAAGGCATTAGACTGAGTTGGTGGTTGACAATGTGCATAATGCCAAGTTAAAACTTAGCTCTATAGCCCAATGCAAGTGAGGTTTCAACTCGGCACTTGTAGAGCCATAGGGAGTCACCGCATGGAGACAATGGGCAGTGTCGAACATGTAGAAACAAGCTAGGAGATTGGGTGAGTTACATGGTGATTCACTAACGAGCTCGACATCTGACGAAGATAATTTGGTGAGTAGTGGAGGGAATTTTCAATGGTAGAAGGCCGAGCTGGTCGGACATAAAGCAATAAAAGAGAAATAATTCCCTCCCACATAAAGCACAAAGAAAATCAATGATTGGATCACCAAGAAGTTTAATTACCAAATCATTCTAAAATATATGCAAGGCATCAAAGAAAGGGGTATAAAATATTATCAATTATGCATTTCAAAAATAATAATTAATTGCATAGTCCCTTGAAGAAGAAGAGATGCCCAACAAACCCTAAGGATCTGTAGTCACTCAAAAGCCCATAACTTGTGCATTTCTCAACAAAATTTCACAAAATTGGTCTTGTTCGAATCATGGTTCCAAACCCAACACAAAAAAATCAAAAAATTTAGAGATTTATGGAGTTTTGAAGGTGAATTTTATAGAAAATGAACCTTTTTTAAAGGGGTAGCTGGATGGTGGTTGAAAGTGCAATTAATGGGCATGGATGGACATTTTATATTGCTGCAAGTTATGGGAAGTATGGGGAGGATTTTGAAAGTTACCATCATGATTTTCACCCACCTTGGGTACTTTGAAATTGATGTAAAATCCAGATCCAAGATTGCTTGCCCATTTTTTCCTCTTTCCATTTTCTATGAATTGGGAATTTTCCCTCTTTTGGAGAGGATGATTTGAGTATAAAAACTCTATCTATTTTGTGTTGTGAAGCCAATGTGTTGCATATATTTATATTAGACTCCTTGCATGGTGATCCAAGCATTTCATTTGTAAGGGTTTGAACTGTGCATACCCATTGAAGAAATAGATGCAAGTTTATGGATGTATCTTCCCTTGTGTTTTTTTCATTCTTCTTGCCCCTTCATCCTTATTATAGGTGTATTGTGTCTACTTTATTCTCTTGCAGGGATTCATTATTATTTTGTGTGCATGGAAATGTTGTTGTGAGTGTTGTTGTTAGACCGTGGGCAATTATTATCACCCTTTCTAATTTACATTTTGCTTCCATTTTCACACATTGGGAAATTGTTCTCATACCCTTCTTTTGGTGCATCGCCTCTGTAGTGTAGTTCTTCTTCATTTGCATGGTATTTCTCTTTCTTTAGTCCCTTGTAAGTAATAGATTAGGAGTAGTTAGTAGTTTGCTTTTAGAAGAGTTAGTTTGCACTAGGATTAGGAAGAAGAACCACACTTCTCTGGAAGTCTATCTCAAGTAGAAAGTACCACACTTTGAGATAGTACCCATGTTACCCAGTCACACCATGAGCTCACACACACACACCTTGTGAAAATAAGAGGGTGCTGTGATTTGGTGATAACAATTCTAGGGGAGCAAAAGGTTTGGTGCAAAAATGGTATATTTTATGTGCATTAGAGGACAAAATTGGGACCTTATGTGAGTGAAAAGTGGGAGAAACAATGTGTGAAACCAAATGCCTATGAGGAGAACTAGGAGAGCTAGAGATATTTGAGGTAATGTGTGAAACCAAAATCCTATGAAAAGACATAAGATAGATAGATCCATGAGAGGAAATTTGTACTGCTAAAAGCCTATAAGGATACCTAAGAGAGATAGAGTTGTGAGAGGAAATGTGTGAAACCAAATGTCTATTGAGAGACCTAGGAGGACTAGAATGGTTAGTGTTAGTTTTTAGAATCACGGGCCTAGGAAAAGCCTAAAAGTGTTAGGGATACTAGTGACTGTGTGTGAAACCAAATATCTATCCATAGATGCATTGAGAGTAGGAATAGGAAATGAAGATGAAGGAATAGAAAAATTAGGAGGAGGATCCTAAAAGAAAACACCTTTAATTATGATAACCTGTTGATCATGAATAACCTTGAAACATTAGTGAATGGATGATATAATATCCCCAAGAGTGCATAGATAAGGGATATCTAAATGCAATGCATTAGAGCTAAGAGAATAAAAATCAAAGAATGAAATTGATGTAATGATAAAACCAATAATGATAGGTAGGGGGATACATGAGTAGTGAGGATTAATATCGAATGTGAGATTATATGTAGGAATTATAAGATATTGAAGTAGTGTGAGAAAGAGTAGACATTACCCTTGTTATGTGGATTAACCATAACACCATGTATAGGTATGTTGTAATGCTAAATTTATAGCATGTAAAATAGAAAACTTTAGTCATGAAAACTAAACCCCCACTTGAAAATTTCCTCTCCCAGTCACTGTGAACCCTTCCTCTGGCCAACCTATCAACTCACACAACCCATTTTAAGTCTATGTACCCATAATTATAGCCAAGATAAAAGTTGAAACAATATTTTCAAGTTTTTTTCATGTGTAGGGATGTATTCCTAAGGTGATTGAAGAAGTCATTGAGATCTGAAGTAGAAAAAATACCCCTAGAGGCCTAAATAGGGATAATTTTGGCCATTTTACAACTCATGAATACCCTCTAGAAGCTTAAAGATAAGATTCAAACCATTTTGGATTTTTATATGAGATAAATTAAGTTTTCCAAGGTATTTTAGGGAAATTATGTGGAGATAATTGATGTCAGGAATAAGTTAAGAACAACTGGTTCATTTTGGGCACAGGGAATGAAGGCTCAAATAGAGAAAGTAAACTTTTTCAAAAGATTATGGGAGTTCTAGGAGGATTTGGAAGCTAATAAAATACTAAATAGAAAGGTCAAGGAATTATCCACATTATGTAAAAATAATTTTTTCCCTAAGCCTTCAATTGTTTTTTTGAGATCTCAAGTCACAGTTGCTACTCCTCCGTGCTGAAAGGGTGAATGGTGAAAATATTAAAATTGAAGGAAAAATTGTAAATTGATAATGGATGAGATGATATAAAATGGTGATTTTGAGTCAAAATATTATAAGGTTTGAACCCAAAATACTCGTTCATGCTCTCAGGGTAGAAAAATCACTTCTGATGTCCTAAAATACACCTGACAGATGAAATTAGCATTCCAAAAATATTGCAGCATATTTTTCACTCTTAGTGTCCCCTTGGATTTTCACTAAGGTGAAAAGGAGACAAGGGGGACATAAAAAATCACTCCCCTATGGATGTTATGTTTTCATCACTGAAAACTTGTGACTTGAGTGGTTAGGTGAGCCTAATGTAAAAATTGACCACTTTTCATGATGGAGACCCCCTTGGTGCATTTTGAGCACTTTATGTCCCCTTGGATTTTCACAAATGTGCAAGGGGAGTAAGGGGAAACATAAGTGCACTACCCTTATCATCTATCTCCATGATACACGCGGAACCCAATTTTAGCTTGTAGGTGCTAATTTCTAGCCCTCTACATCTCACCCACATGAAACCACAAGGTGAAACTTGTCCATATATGGTGAAAAGTGCACTTGGGTGTACCTTGTGTCCACTTTGTCCCCTTTTAGCCTATTTTTATGGTGCAATCCAAGATCCAACCTCCACCTGACCTAGGTTAAGCATGATTGGTTTAGATGTGAGTTAAAGTGCAAATGAGTGATTAAAATGTTTAAAATATATACTTGGCCATTTCTATGTTTTAAAGACGCATATTTCCTCCCAAAATCTCTCTCCTTTGCTGTTATGCTACTAAAAATGTAAAGTTACTCATATCTCCCAAACCCCTTGTCTAATCCCCATGAGATTTTAACAACAAATCATTCTCAAAAACACCTTTCAAATGATCCTAAACTTGTATCCAATGGTGGTGTACATTATTTTTAATGACCAGATAAAATTTTCCGAAATGAAAAATTTAATTTTTAGATCTACAGAGTTTTGGCAATTGAAATCCTCTAAAAATTGGAGCAAAGCCTCCTTGTGAAATAACAAATTTTTAAAGATAACTCTCATTCCATTCAGACATTAGGAAGACCCACTTATAAAAATGGTAAACCTTCCTAAGCTTCACTATCCATAAATATTAATTGTTGCAAACAATTCATTCTCTAAGTTTCCATTTCCCCTTACACATTAGGGAAACTTAAAAGTGCTAAATTAAGCAACTGGTAACTAAAATTGAATTCTCAAAATAATGATTACTAAAAATCATAAGTGTCAGGATATTGGTCAAGAAATAAAGATGACGAAGCTCTTATGCTAAAGAAAGAGCACTTGTATAACTTTGAAGTACTACAAAACATATTAGTAACTTGACAGGTTCATGATTTCACATTATGCACTTTCAGTTGAATGAAGGAGAAATTATTTTATTTAGAGGAGAAGACATTTTCCAATGAGTAACATATAAGAAAGAAGGTGTTTGATAATCTTGGGGTTAATTCCATTCAAAAATGAAACATATATGTCATAAAGTTGAAATTTCAAGCCAAGAAGAGAAATGAGATAATCTTCATGTTCTAACTCCAACATTGTGTTAAAAAAGGATCATCATGTTTCCATATAAGTGTAAGTATTTAAACAATGTTTCTAAACATTCATTCAATGCCTTGAAGTGTGTCCACATCTCATAGGAGGATGGAATTTGTAATCACAGTGTTCCAGCCAAACATGAGGTCAAGGTAGGAAACTTCATTCATGGAACATTCACTTAAGATCCATCGGAAGAAGGTTCTTTGTCAATAAGGATATTTCATGTCTCTAGATTTTCACTTCTCTCTCTTCTTATCTCTGCCTATCCTGCTCTCCATAAAATTATTATTTTTCATTGGGAATGTACTTTTTCACTCTTTTGTGTTATTCACTTAAGTGACTTAAATTTGCATTGTAAAAGTCCCTTTTCAAAAATAATAAAAGGAATTAACTTCATTCATATGGAATGAAAAAATTTACAAGTGGTGGTGAGATGAAAGGTCACATAGGGGGAGAGGAAGAATTTTTTTTGTAATCTATAAATTGGGATGAATTCTTGTTGTCTTGTGAATTAACTAGCCCAAAAATATAAAATTTTCATCATGACAACCAATCCACAAGATGTAAACTTGCTTCAAAATCTTCCTGAATCCTTGTCTCGGTCATCATGCCTCATGTGTATTGGTCACCTTGCCCTTGAAATTATTCCTATTACATTAGACTAAAATGTATAAGTTTTCAAAATTATGTGATAAGGTCAATTATTTTATCCAGGAAAGTGTAACAGAAGACTAGTTATTTTGTTAGAGTAGGTATTTAACTTAGCTCATGATCACCTAGGTACTTTGTTTACCTTTATTATATTTATCCTCACCCACTTATGTCTGTGGATATTTATTTTTATTTATTTAGATATTAGGTGGATATTATCTAGTTGTTAGGTATAGTTCTTTCCTTGATCTATGGTATTGACTAGATCCTTGATGTCTAGTTCTCTCCTAAATATATGGTTTTGAGTAGTTCTTTCCTTGATTTATGGCTTGATCTATGACCTTGATTGGTTCTTAGATTGTTATTCCTTGCATATATAAGAAAGGCCCATTCTCATTATATTTCATTGAGTTCTACAATAATATATGATATTGCTGCTCATTTGTTTGTAAAGGTTTTGGTAAAGTTATTCTAGTGGATTTCTTTCATGTTATTAATCATGGTGTTTGATTAGCATCTGAGTTCTTGGATTGGTATGATCTGGTTATCATTCCTTTTATGGTATTAGTACATGAGATTTTTGTTGACACATGTTTGTAAGTTTTATTTTGCAAACATTTTTTAGATATTCATATGTTCGGATTTGTCTATATTTTGTTATTGCATGCATTTTTATGAAAACCTGAGGCTTCCATTGGATCTAGAAGGTGGTAAAACCCTAAGATTGATTGTAAACTCAACCATTTATGGAGGCAGTCATTTTTTTGGTTTTTTTGTTGTTGCAAAGAAATGCATTGGGTCACCTCGGATTCATGTCAGATAGGAAAGAAACCCAGGAAATCAATTTCTGGGTTTTTTGGGTTTTTCGAGATCTGTAATCTCCTGTGTTTGAATCATTTTTGGGAGGCATGTATCAGACTATTTCCAGTAGGATATTTCTTTCCTTTTTTGGCAGGGGTCTACAGGTTGGTGTGTATGATTTACTATTTTGGGAAAATCCGTAGACTGCTATTTTGAGCGGCGAAGGTAATTTTCGATGTAGTCTAGAAATATTTAGACACAAAAATTGGGTCACACTCCCATTGGTCCCTTTTTGAATAGCCAACCAAATATATTCACCTAACCACAACCCTTTTACCCCACATTAATATTAGTTTAATTATTTATAATTAAAGTGATACTCATCCTCACAATATTCATTATTTAACTACCCAAATTAAACTAATTTCCTCCTCACCTAGACACCTCACCACAAACCTATTTTTAGCATATTTCTCCTTTACTAGGACTCAACATTCACTCACCATAACCAAGGCTTAGTCATACCTACCTTAATAAACTAAGACTTAGTGAAACCCTAAAATCATATGCCTATTCTCCCTCTAACCATATTCTCGCTCATTAAAACGTAACATTCCATTTTGATCCGTGAAGATAGACTGAGTTGGCCCAAAAAGATTTCCAAGATCTAGAATTTTTAGTAAAGCTAGGATTTCTCACCTTAACCAATGCTGGTTAACCCTAAACTGATGCCAGTCACCCTAAACCAATGTTGGTTACCTTATATTCATTTTGGTAACCTTGTTTGAGAGGTTAGCCACATTCTCGAGTTTGAGAACGAAATAGATCTACATGAAAGAAAGAACCATAGCCATTTTGCACATTCAGACAACCATAGCCAACACCAAGACTGATTAGAAGGTATTTGCATCCACGGTAGCATTCCAGAAAGCACTGCCGTAGCACTGAGCATCATTCCATAGATCAACCATTACTAGCATCTCCAACCACCTCTCCACCACTATAGGCATTTAGAACACATGAAATCCAAGTAAGTTGGTTTCTCCTCTATTACTGGTAGTTTTATTCTTTATTTTCCTTCATCTATTCACTATTATTACATAGATCTATCCCTCAGATTTCTCTCTATTAACCACCCGATCACACCCCACCTAAACTTCACAAAAACCTATCCCAAAACCACCTCCCTCCCATATACCTTAAAAATATCCTCCAAACTCTGTATGAAATCACAGAGAGGATCCAACACTCGTTCTACAACATCTTCTAGTTCCCCACAATCACTGACACCGGTTAACCCTAACTATGGTTGGTCGTTCCTATACCAACATTAGTCTCCTTAATCGATATCAGTCACTGTGATTATCAACTCAACCCTTAGCCTACCCCAAATCTCACTCAAAACATGACCACACCTATTTTAGACATGTCCACCTCACCCTCCCCCAAATATACCTTTCTAACTCTCTATTCCAAGGCAAAAGAGTTCCCAAACACCCTCCACCTGACTCCCTGCCACTTTCCATCCTAAACCGGTATGGGTCATACCTAATCAACATCAGTCACCCTTCACTTATGTCGGTTTCTATGTTTTATAATACTATTCCAGACCAGCAACCTAAGTACCACACCCAAATCACAACCCAAAATTCACCCAACCTTACCAAGAGTCTGTCTGATGACCTGCATACCACCTGCACTTTTACTTGTAACCCAATCCAAAACCTTTACCTGCATAGCATTTTAGTATTTAATCGTAGAGAAATGTTAGATAATACTATGAGGTTTCAATGCAAGAGGATTCAAAATAAGGTAGAGCAACCATAGATTATTTTAATTACATGTTTAATTTATTTTATATTGATTTATAAGTAGTGAATTGACGACAGTCTAGGAAGTTATCACATTTCCCAAATCTTGCATACATTTTAGGCAGTCCACTGTCATATACTATTTAACTCTCCTTTTATGGTCTTGTTTTGTATTTTAGGTAGTTCCTTCTAGCCCAGTTTCGGAAAGGACATATATCATAGGGGTCATGGGTTGGATGTGCAAGAAGTCAGAATGCGCAAAAAACCTCTAATACATTTTGGGGTCACAATAGCTATTTCTTGACTTGGCCCATACCCTTATCTATTTCATCTGAATCCTTATAAGAAAATGGTGAAAAAAAATAACAGGTTTTACTAGAAGTTGGAAATTGGATGTGAAATCCTTCTCGATATGTAAGGCTTAAAGTGGCATACCCCAATAGTAATAGTCCTTAACTCATTTCATTTTATTGGTAAAGGCAAGAGCATTTTATTATGTTTGCAGTGGCAACTAAAATAAATACTAGAGCATAATATTGAAAAGCTTGTATCTTTTAATCGGTAACTCGGTTTTGAGTGCTATTTTTGCAAAAAAGACTTTTTTTGTGTGATCTTTCTATTGGAAATATTTATGTTAAGAATCGAACTATAATCATAAAGTTGCCATATTATAACACGCTCTCATTATAAAGTGTAAAAATCTTGGGGGGGGGAATCTTGTTGCATTTCTTGGGGGTCTTGTTGCATTGCTTGGTTCTTGCATTTCTTTTGGTGATATTTTACATTAGATCATATTAATTTGCCATTAACAACACATAATTACCACACATGGAAACCAAGAATGGAAACAATAATCAAGTGAAAAGGATTATGGGCTTTAACTTCTTTAGAACATCCAGTGTTCACCAGAGAATATGAGAAATTTTAGTACTCATGCAAATTTGGTGAGTGTATGGGTTTGATAGGAACTTATGTAAGTGAAAATCTTTTCTTTCATTTGGAAAAATGTGACTCTCCTTTCAAAATATGGGAGAAATTGGAGGATTTATTTGTAAGGTGGATCATATGAGAGCCATGCAACTTGAAATTGAGATCACTTCTCTTAATCCTGAAGATTTTCCAAAATTATAGACTATCTTACCAAGTTCAAGAATTTGTTGACATAGTTGAAGGGGAGTGGAAGAGATAAGAAAGATGAAGAGTGTGTTTACTTGATTCTATCCAAGTTGAGAGGACCATTCCAATTTTTTTCTTCTACCTTTTTCTCTAGCATGGATTCCTTAGGTGACACATTCAAAATGCCTAACTTAGAATTTTTTTTGTGAAAGACTTACTAGGGAAGGAATCCAAATTGTCTAACCTTGAGTCTTCCACCTCTCAAAAGGCATTAGTTGCATCTAATCCTAAGGGAAAGGGAAAACCAAAAATTAAAACCAAATCCACCCTTCTCCATCTCAAAATGCTCCTAAACCGAAAGAAAACAACTCTAAACCCAAGGAGTCTTCTAAATCCAAGAATAATTCTAGCCTTTCATGCTCTTTTTGTGGTGGGTAGTGGTCATGAAGAACATAGGTGTTATAAGCGAATGCAAGCCTTAAAGGATGTAGTCAAGAAATAAAAAATTTCTATCTCCACTCCACCTCCTTCTAATCAGTCATGAAAAACACTTAATGTTGTTGGGAGATCTCAGTCACCACTTGCAGACAGTTGGGTTATAGATTCTGGTGCTTCTCATCACATGACTTCTTCCAAGGAGTCTTTTATTTCTCTAGGTTTGAGTTCTACTTTCAAAATTGAGGTTGGAGATTCTTCCTTTATTTCTGTTAAAGGAAAAGGTGATATACAACTTGATGGTGGAAGTATCCAAGATGCACTATATGTTCCTAACATCACTACAAATTTTCTTTCTGTATATCAATTTTTAATTCTGGTCAAGGAAAAACAATGACTTTTACACCACATGGGGGCAGAAGTATGAAATGTTTTGGAGCCTCATTCACTTGTTACTCAAGGTATTGTTGATCATAATTTATAGACTATATTAATTTGAGGGTTTTGATGAACACTTCCTCTATAGGGACAAGATTGGTTTCTCATGATAGATTCAGAGTAGTAAGCTTTGGCATGAAATATTTGGACATCTCAATTACAAATATTTGAAGGAGTTGAGCACTCATGGTATGGTAGATGGTCTTCTTAGAGTTTCTTGTCTTGAGGGATTTTGTTATGGTTATGCATTAGGGAAACAACACCAAGATCCTTTTCCTAAGAATTTTTCTAAGAGAGCTTCTTCACCACTTGAGCTTGTGCATAGTGACTTGATGGTTTTTCCTACCCCCTCTTTCAATGGAGCTAACTATGCACTTACCTTTATTGATAATTTCTCAAGGCGTACTTGGGTTTATTTTCTCAAGTACAAAAGTGATGTTTTTTCACACTTCAAAGTCTTCAAGGCTTTGGTTCAAGAAACAATATTCTAGTTGCATAAAGAACCTTCATACTAATAATGGGGGGGAGTACTTCAAGAAATGATTTTTCTAAATTTTTGGCAACTCAAGGCATTATTCACCAAAATTCTGTTCCTCATACTCCACAACATAATGGCTTAGCAGAACAGAAGAATAGAAATTTGAAGGAAATGGCTAACTATATGATGCATTCTAGAGATTTACCACATATCTAATGGGCATAAGTAGTTAATTATGCTAACTACATTTAGAATCGTACACCACATAGATCACTTGAACATTTACTCTAGATGAAGCTTGGTCTAATACTAAGCCAAATGTATGATTTTTTCGAGTCTTTGAGATCCATGCTTGAGCCTTTGTGACAAAGGAGAAAAGGAAAGCCTTGGATAAGAAGATAAAACCCTTGATCTTTGTAGGGTATTATGAGCACATGAGAGCTTATTGAATTTTAGATCTTGATACTCATGATGTTATTTTTTGAACACATGTTTAATTTGATGAGCACTTCACTCCTCATGATTCTTCATCTTCTCCCATGCCTTCTTCTTCTTCATCTCATCTTGAGGATAATTTCTTTGAGGAGGTTATATATGTCGTTGAGGATCCTATTCCCACTGATGTTGTCACTATGTCTAAGTGGGATCATAAAATAGTTTCTGAGGAAGCACCTTTCATATAGGATCTTCCAACCACTAGGTATCATCATGCACATTCCATGAGGTTCTAGAATTTTTGTGTCAGGCAGTTTATAAGGATCCACAGTCTTTATCAAAGGCTTATGGAGACACAAGCAGTGGGATTATACAATGACAACTAGAGTATTCTTCTTTGATGAAGAATCATACTTGGGATTTGGTATCTCTTTCCTAAAGGAAGAAAGATGGTTAGGTGTAAATGGGTATACAAAGACTAAAGACACAGCTGATGGGTCCATTGAAAAGTATAAGGGTCATCTTGTTGCAAAGGTTTTTTCATAAGTTGAAGGTATTGATTACTCATATACTTTTGCACCCGTTGCAAAGATGGATTTATGTATGCCTTGTACTTTTTATTGTTGCATCGCAGGGGTGGCCCATATACTAGATGGATGTGAAGAGTGCCTTCTTACATGGAGATTTGCAAGAGAAAATATACATGGAGAAAACTCTGATGGATTTATTTAGGATTCTTCTCTTGTTTTTAGGCTCTGAAGGTCTCTCTATGATCTCAAACTAGCCCCTCGGGCTTTGTATGAAGAACATGCATTCTTCTCTTCTATCTACTTGTTTTTTTCATTGCCATTCCGATCATACAGTGTATCTCTAGCATGTTGGTGAGGATATTTTGATACTTATCTTGTATGTTGATGATCTATTACTTACTGGTAGCTCTTCTTCCCACATTCAGACTATTTAGAGGGATATTTCCTACATAGTTTTGATATGACAGATGTTGAGTTATTGCATTATTTCCTTAGTTTGCAAATTTCTCAAACAGAATTCAGGGATTCATTTAAGTCAGAAAAAGTACACCCATGATCTTCTTCAACACTTTGATATGGTTGATTGCAAGCCAAGTCCATCTCCTTTTCAATCTGGGGTTACTCTTACTTCCACATGTACAACTCCACTTTACGATCCTACTTTGTATAGGCAGTTAGTTATAAGTATCATGTAATTGACCCATACTCACCTTGATATTTCATTTTTCAGTAGGGCTCATATCTCGGTTTACAAATTATCCTCAGTAGTAGCCCCTAACAGGATACTAAAAAGGATTTTTCACTATTTGCATGAAACTTCCCACTTTGGCCTATACTATACATTGGGGGTTCTACTTAGTTGGTTGGATATATAAATTTAGATTGGGTAGGCTATCTATTGATGAAATGCATTTCCACTTCTAGATATATTTTTTGTCTTGGTTCTTCTCTAGTTTCTTAGAGCATGCAAAAAGTAACAGGCTATTGCACTTTCATCTTCAGAGGTAGAGTACAAGGCAATAGTTACATTGAGTCAGTAGACTCTTTAAATTCGACACTTATTAGATAGAATGTTAGATTCCCATAGGATTCACTGACTGTACCATTTGGTGTGACAACGAAAGTGCAATTCACATTTATCACAACCTAGTAGAGTACCACCGTAGACTAAGCATATTGAGATACACAACCACTTCATTCATCATCACATTCAGGATGGATTTATTTTCTTTGAGTACATTTCTGACACAACAACAGGTTACAGACATATTTATGAAGTCCTTTTGCATCACATCGTTACCTTGAGTTTTGTGGCACGCTTGGGGTCTTAGAAGTTGTTCTTGGGGGGTGGTCATGAGAACATCTTCCTTATTCTTCTTCTTCTTTCTCTTTCTTTTCTAGAAGTATTCTCTCCTCCTTTTGGTTTGAAATTTCTTCATGGATATATTGTATATGAGTACCTCATCAAGCATAGTTTTTGGGACTCATAATGTGGACATGCCACTTCTATTTTGGCCCCTAGCTTCACTTGAGGGGGGTGTTAGAGTAGGTATTTACCTTGGTTCATATTCACCTAAGTACTTTATTTACCTTTATTGTATTTATCCTCACCCACTTATGTGTGTGGATATTTATTTTTATTTATTTAGATACTAGGGGGATACTATCTAGTTGTTAGGCATAGTTATTTCCTTGATCTATGGTATTGAATAGTTCTTTCCTTGATCTATGGTATCGACTAGATCCTTAATGTCTATTTCTCTCCTAAATCTATGGTCTTGAATAGATCTTTTATGACTAATTCTTTCCTTGATTTATGGATTGATCTACGACTGACTAGTTCTAAGATTGTTATTCCTTGCATATATAAGCAAGGCCCATTCTCATTGTATTTCATTGAGTTCCATAATAGTATATGATATTGTTGCTCATTTGTTTGCAAAGGTTTTGGTAAAGTTATTTTGGATTTTTTTTTCATCTTATTGTTCATGGTGTTTGATTAGCATCTAAGTTCTTGGCTTGGTACGATCTATTTATCATTCCTTTTATCTTTGATAGGCTTAGAAAGGCCAATTTTTTCTAGTTCGGGGCATGTCCATATCCTTTTGGAGGTTTATGAAAAGGAAATAAAAATATAGAGGTGGTATTAGAGAAAATTAAAGGTTTTGTAATTAGTGTAGGAATATTTAGGAAATATTGGGTGATTTAGGGGTAGTTTGTACAAAAGTGGGGTTTTTAGGTATAAGGAATGAACAATAAAATCGCAAACTTTAACTTCTACGGATGATTCCGGGAGCTCCATAAGGATTTACGAGGAAAAAAAGTAGGAAATTTAAATATTAAAGAACCCTCTACATGGTGGCAGTATCAAATTTTATCCAAGGTTTGATGATTTCTTGAGGCAGTTCAAACTGTACATGTGTACCTCGATGTCTCGATAAAAAAGGATACATTTTTTTAGAGTTACAAGAAGAATTAAATTATGAAACATATTCCATTGATATTATAATATATTTTAAAAATATATTCATATAAAATTTGACCTCAAAAGTCCATCCATAGCCTTCGGGGTGAAGATTTAATGCTTTCAGGCTATTTCAGGTAAGACAATGCAAAACTTGGCTTTCCAAATGAGGTAAGACAAACTTTGTTGCAGCTATTGTCCCTTTATCCCCAAGGGAAAAAAGAGGGACAAAAAATTGTGCCTCAAGACATATTTGTAAGTCTCTAACCACCCATGTGCATTTAAGTAAACCCAGGTTGAGTCTAAGTTGAGTTAGGGAGAAGTGTGATTGAAAACCCATCCTTGGCTAATTTTCCATAGTGCCACTTGTCACCACCTTGATCCAAGGAAAAATTTTCTACACATTTTATCCCTTTGTACCTAAGGGGACATAGGGGAAAAAAATATGTGCCCATGTTCATGCCCCAACTCCTGGTCTTTCATGTGACCTCTCTCGGCTCCACAGGGTGCTTTCTTAGTTCCCCCATCTCACTCACCTTCACTCCAATACTACCACTTATATCAATATTTATCCAAGGCACCTGTTATTTTCCTTGTTTTCCCTTTACACCATGAAAAACCATATTTTAACTCCATACAAACTCACATTTAACCCGGGGTCAAACCATGATCAATAGGTAAACACAAAGGTAAAACATAACTCATTTTTAAGTCATTTTATCCACACAAATCAACCTCCCTCCATAGATTCCACTAAAAAACATTGAAAAACATCCATTTTTACCAGAAAATTTGGTAATTTTTTTTTTCCAAAATAGCCATATCCTTGAAAACTAGGATTTCTTCATATCTTAGTAATAAAAAACCAGATCACAGTGAAACTTTGACATATTTCTCTTCTCCAAAATGCATTTGGAAAGATTGTAGTTGAATTCCCTATGATTCCTTAGATTTTTTTGTACAAAAATATTAAACCCTAACCCAAAAAAGTTTCTTTTTCAATTTCCAATAGTTCTAGCGAATGAAAAATAGTAAAAAATGAAGCAATTGGTCTTGGTGTGAAGCCAAACACAATTTCGGTGATTTCATCGTGATCCAAAAATGGTAAGATAAATTAATAAAAATAGCATATGATCTTAATAATGAGGTAATTAAAATAGTAAGTTTCCTAAAATTGTAAATCCTCAACATTTAGAACATCCAAAAATAATGAAAAACATCAAATAGGGAAAATCAAGAAATTTTCTAAAAATAACAAGTTTAGAAGAAAAAAAATGTTCCAAAATATAAAATATAAAATAATCATTAATGGTAGTATTCTAAGTTCACTAGGAGGCTCATAGAGAAAGGATTGTGCAAAATTTTCAAAAATTCCTAAAAATAGAAGCTCCTGATCTCATTGGCTAAAAATAGAAAGTTTCATATTCTAGTTCAGAATGTTTACTATTGGCTCTATTTTCACTCATCTTGTTGATTTTTGAAATCATTAAGTTTATATTATTTGGTATAGAACTTATGTCAACACTAGCCACTAAGTATTCAAGTGTGGGTGACACTTGTGTCACTCGCATGGACCTAAAAAGTAGGATGCTCAGAGAGCCAAGATATCCTATTGAGGAAAATATTTTCACGAGTGGGTTGTTCATAGTAGGATGACATCCTTTGTTAGTATAGGGTATAAAATTAATGCTAGAATTTTCTCAACACTATGTTCCAAATTCCAAAATATTAAGATTAGATGATAACTCCATCACCCTGAAAGGCATTTCACAGTATATGCAAATTCTAACTGGAAACAACATTGTCATAATATTGAAAGATTTTATATCTCATGAGTGTTCAAAGATTGAATCATACCTCCAGGGTATCACTTTGGGATCATGGTTGAAACAAGGTAGGAAACCCTCTCATATGATAAAAAACTTATCAAGAATTAATTTTCATGAGGGTTTTATTCAGATACAATCATCTTGTTAAGTAGGGTAATGGGTGAAGAAATGAAAAAGAAATTTCAAGACCATATGGAACAATTCATCCTTGTTGCCACTGAGGGAAAGGAGGTGGTATATTAGGGATAAATCGTAAGTGACAATATTCAGCATCTGTTGCTCCAGTTTTTGGTCACAAATAAATTCAAAATGACCTCATACCTAGTGTATGATCTCATGAGCACAAGACCATTCAAATGCCTAACTCTTTCTCAAAATGTTTCTTAAAAATAACAAAGTTATGAAAGGTACCCTCAACTCACTCTCAACTAGAGAAACCACATTTTTCTAGGGTGAATGATGCATTTACCATGTTTGTCATCCGATTGCTAAAAAGCAACCCATACCTAAGGTTATTTTCTCAAGTTCTATCATTCATTGAAAAGTATGGATGTTACTTCACTCAGTTTTCCACATTTTCCTATATCAGGGTTTTAGTATTTGGAATCACTCCTCGCAAGCTCCCTAGATATCTTTGTAACAAAATAGTAATGTTTGAGTTGTGTGGGAAGCTTTCTTGGGTCCATAACATGTGTAGGAGCTGTAGGAAAAAAGGTGTTTCCTTCCTTATTTCCTTTGGAATATTTTCATCTAAGAGTATCATTGATGCATCGAATTTTGAAGCTTCCTTTTCCTCCTTGATCCTCTATTCATACACATCTAGAGATTATTTTGACATCTGAAGTAATCCTGAAACCTTTAATCTCACTCAGTTACACCATGTTCCCCTATTGAATATTATTATATCAACTACCTATATACTTTTTAGGTAAGGAAATTAGATCATATATGGATGAATGTTGGCCAAATCTAGAAATTCAACTTTGATTGGTTCATATAAGGTGTGTAAGATGATATAATTGATTTGTTTGATCCCAAATATCTAGCGGCGAAGTATTTTCCATTCCCACTGGTCTCATGGAGTGTTCATGAATCAGGTGATATCAATTAGAGAACTGCATTGGTGATCCAAAGGTCTAAAGAGTGGTTCATGGGAAAGAGGGTTACTTTCATAAAATCTAGTGGTATTCAAACTATCTCAAGGAAAACATATCATCTTTCCTCTTTGAAATATCTGTTCACTCCATGAGCTTGTAAAAAGTAAAATAATAGATACCGAAGGCCCTTACTATAAGAGATTATACAAGAAATTAAAATCCATTCACGACCCTAAAGAATATCTCAAGAAATGAGAGATAGATCATTCTCAATGTCAAGTTCCATATCAGTCTCCAAGTATCTCTTCCTCCACTACCAAGTCAAGTCATCAAGCATAGGAGGTAGCCCCTCACCATGAACCTCAGAATGTAATATTGCCTAACATCAAACTTGAAACAACGGAGATCTTTCCATGGATCCTAGAGATAATTGGAAGTGATCTGAGAACCGTGTAATAAGCATCAGTGCCGAAATTTCAATTCATCTTGAAGATCATGAAGGAAAAATGAGGTAAGAAAGCATAAATAACTTCTCACTTTTTTAGTGGTACCTTTGGTAACCAATATGTAGAAGTTACTGAAAGAGGGATTCGTGAGAACCAAGGTTGAAAAGCAATGCACCACAACGAAGTTGCACTCCGATGGTAACGTCAAGCCAATGCAATATGCAAGATTTGAAACAGTGGAAAGAAGATTGCAAGTAAGAAGAATGGGTTTGCTCATGCTCATAGATCGAAAAATAGGAAATACAAATAGGGGTGTTGTGTAACCCCCATGCCTAAAACATGGAAAGAACTTCAATGACGCCACTGACGCATATGATGTTGACTAACACATATGACGCCACTAGAAGAGGAGTTACAATTCCAAATAAGGAATGTAACTCCTATGACGCATTGACACAAATGATAATGTCAGATTCTATGACAGAATCTGACACTTTTCATTTGACTTCCTAAGACCTATGACTCTCGCAAGGTGAGATGAATGACCTAGGTGATGTGGAAAATGACTGGAAAGTCACAGACACCAACACCCCCTCTTCATCGAAGTGGAGGAAGAGGTCAAGGTAAGCCAGAACAGAAAAAGAAGACTCCCCTAGACAACTAAGAAAGATGTGTCAATGGGCCCCGGTAACTAAAGGCCTGATAAGGTGCCCATGTACAAACAACATCTTTCTAGAAATAAGAAGAGGACAAGAAGGAGGACTATATAGCCTGAAGAAGATGGGTGGCTGTAGAAGACCTCACCCCAAGAAGAGACCGCAAGTGAAGAAACTTCACCTCAGTGAAGGGCTTGGTGAAAATGTCTGCAACCTGATCAGCTGTCTGAACATACTGTATGTCGATGATGTTTTCATGTATCAGCTCCCGTATGAAGTGCATATGAATCTCAATGTGCTTCATCCACTGATGCTGAACTGAGATTTCTACAAATCGAGATAGTGCTCATGTTATCACAGTAGATAATGGTAGGCCACCAAAAGTGGATGCCAAACTCTGTCATAATACCCTGTAACCAAACAACTTCTGTGGCAGCATTAACTGCTCCTCTGTATTCTGCTTCTGTCGATGATATGGCAATGGAGTTCTGTTTCTTGCTGGACCAACTGACAGGACCTGAACCAAGAGTGAAACTAGTAGCCTGAGGTAGACTTCCGATGATCTAGATCACCGGCCCAATCTGAGTCTGTAAATCCAACCAAGTCAATCTCAGTCCCTCCTAAGTAATGAATACCATCTGTGTGAGTGCCACGAACATAGTGAAGGATCCACTTTGCTAACTTTTAAGTGCAGCTCATGAGGCTCCTGCATAAATCTGGACATGATCCCGATGGCATACGATAGATCTAGCCGAGTGTGAGTAAGGTAGATCAAGCTTCCCACCAACTATCGATAAAGGGTACCGTCAACCAAGGGGGAAGAGCAATCAGAAAACCAACTTAATCCCAGAAAGAAAAGGAGTAGGTGAGGACTTGCAGTCAGACATGTGAAACCAAGCAAGAAAATCAAGAGAGTACTTAGGCTACGAGATCATAATTCCTGAGTCAGATTGTGAAATCTGGATCCCAAGAAAGTAATGAAGCAATCCTAAGTCAGACATGGAGAACTTGTTGGCCAAGGAGATCTTCACAGAATCAATGATAGAGGAAGAGCTACCGGTGATCAACAAGTCATCAACATAGAGAACAAGAATAAGCATGGAGTCATCCTGTCATAGAATATACACATTTGGGTCAAAGTGACACCGAGTGAACCCTGATGCAAGTAAAAAGGAGTCCATCTTGGCATACCAAGCCCGAGGGGCTTGTTTAAGGCCATAGAGAGACTTCTTTAATTTGCAAACGAGGGATGGATCATGGACATAACCCAGAGGTTGTTCCATATAGATCTCCTCCTCTAGGTCCCCATGAAGGAAGGCACTCTTAACGTCCACCTAGTAGACTTCCCATCTATTAGTGGCAGCGATGGAAAGGGTCAGTCGAATGGAAGTCATCTTCACAACCGGAGAAAAGGTTTCTGAGTAATCAACCCCAGCTACCTGGGAGAAACCCTTAGCTACAAGTCGCACTTTATACTTCTCAACTTCTCCATCAGCTCCATACTTTGTTCGATATACCCACCTACACCGAATGATTTTTCTTCCTTTCAGAAGAAGGGTAAGATCCCAAGTGTCATTCTTTATGAGTGAGGAATACTCCTCATCCATGGCAGAATCCCACTCAGGAATCCCAGAAGCTTTCTAGAAAGATGGTGGATCAGAAGCAGAGGCTGAAAGAAGGAGTGAGGTCTAGTGAAGTCTGAGCGAGTACGTCTCTCATCCAAAGGATCTCCAACTAAATCTCCAGCACTCTGTAAAGTTTTCCTGGCCCAAAGAGGTCCCGAAGGCTCAGGCTCAAAGTCGGAAGATTCTTCACTTGAGTGAGAAGGGACATAGTCCTCATCATCACTACTATCAGAATCAGAAGACTCAGAAGTTTGAGGATTGGGAGGAGCAGGGAGAGGTGGAACTCACTCAACAACATCATCATCTGAAGAGTCAGAATCTAAATCAGTGGGAAAAAGGACCTCAGTGGAAGTTGAAGTCAAGGATGACTCATCAAACTTCACACTCCTCTCAATATAGAGCTCACGGGTTTTAGGGTTCAACAATCGATATCCCTTCATGCCATCACGATACCCGATAAAGATACAAGGTTTGGATTGTGGATCCAATGCCTTTCATTTTTGCTGGGAATCCGAGCCATAGCCTTGGATCCGAAGACTCGAAAGTGCTCAACATCAGGCTTGTGTCCAAACTAGGCTTCAAAGGGTGTCATCCCTCTTACTGCCTTGTGTGGAACATGATTCTGAATGTAACAAGCACAATTCACTGCTTCAGCCCAATACTGTGGAGGAAGGGACTTCGAGTGAACCATACAAGTAGCCATCTCCTTTAGAGTTCAGTTCTTTCTTTCTGCAACTCCATTTTGGGAAGGGCTGTAAGCAACTATACACTGCAAAGCAATCCCCTCAGAAGTGTAGAAATCCTCAAACCTATTGCTCACATACTTACCTCCATTGTCAGTTTGAAGAACCTTGATAGACCATTCCACTTGTTTCTCAGCAAGAGCCTTAAAGTTATGAAAATTCTTAAAGAACTTCAAACTTAAGCTTAAGAAAATATACCCAAGTATAATGTGAAAATTCATTAATGAAGGTTAGTATATATAGAGCTCTAGTGAAAGAAGGAGATGGAAAGGGGCCAGAAACATCACTATGAACAAGATCCAAGGGACGAGTAGCTCTCCAGGATTTTCCCTTATCAATTTTTTTTTCAGGGTGCTTTTCAAGGGTACAACCCTCACAAAGACCTTTAGAAAACTTAACTCGGGGTAACCCATTGACCATTTCATTTTGGCTCAATTGTTCAAGGTAATGATAATTTAGATGCCCAAAATGCTCATGCCATAGCTTTCTAACCTCATTTTCATGAGTGAGCAAGGCATTGGGCATCGAATCAGAAGAGAAGTGGGAAAATGTATACAACTATGAATGGTGATCTGCCTTTCCCTCAGCCACAGTGCAGTCAGAGTTAAGCTCACGAATGATCACCGAGTTAGGACCAAATTCCACTCGCATTCCTTCACCAAGGTGGGTGATTTGGTAAACCGATAGGAGATTGGTAGAGAGATTGGGAACACTCAACACTTGGTTAAATGTTCCACCTTCTATCTCTACCGATCCACTACCAGAAACTGACACATGAGTGTCATCACCCAACGTGATTTGGGACATGCCACATGGTTCAATGCTAGAGAATTCAACCTCTGAAGAAGCCATGTGGTGTGAGGCACCAGAATCGATAATCCAAGTTGATGATGGAGCTGATCTAGCTACGAGGGCCTTACCTTTCTTCTTTTCATTTTTAGTCTCCTTTGCTTTAGAAGACTCGCCCTTCTGAGCATTTTGTTTAACGGATTCAGGAACACTTATTTTATTCTTCTCAAGTAACTGAGTTAAGTGATCAATTTGTTTCTGAAAACAATGATGCTCTTCATGGCTAGGATACTTACAATAGGAGCATTTATACTTTTCCTTCTTCGCTTTAGGCTCAGAAGTCGAAGTATTAGTGATGGGCTTAGCTGGGGTTTGGTTGGTCTTGGTTTCTTTCTTAGGTTGGTCCTTAGTTTCTTTCTTCTTTTCATTTTTCTTGCCCTTATTCACCACAAGGGCATGTGACTTGGATTTTAGAGTCCCCATTTGAATGAGTTTGTCTTGTTCTCGAATGAGTTGGGACAAAAAACTGTCAAATGAGGGCATTTTCCAGGCACTACCCAAGGTGGCTTTTGTGGCGTGGAAAGTTGAAACGAAGACAGAGTATTCAGGACCTAACTTAGAAATAATCGACAAGATCAATTGAGAGTCTTTCTTCTCCACTTTACATTCCTTTAGAAGCATTCTAGTGTGGACAAACTTTGAGAAGAAGGCCTGTAGGTTTTCAAAGTCACTAGGATTTAACCCTAGTAGTTCATTCTCCAACTCATGCACTCTCATGTCATCTTGCTTCCCAAACATCTCATCGAGCATTTTCCATGCTCCATCGGGTGTTGAGGAAGTTTTGATGTGGAAGAGCAAGTCGGAAGAGATGACATACAAAGAAGACCTAAGGCTTCATCACAACGGTTGAACCATTTAGATGTTTCAGGTTCATCATCAGGTTCTATCTCTAACCCCATGGTAACATGGTACAACCCTTTACTTCGCAAAACCGATATAATTTTAGATCTCCATTTGAAGAAATTAAAAGGTGTGAGCACTGGTACTTTAGAGATATCCATAATTAAGAGATAGAACCAATGAAGGTAGAAGGAAGGAGAGAGAAAGGAAACAACCACCCCAGAACAAATATTACACCCCCTCAAGTTTGGCACTTTATAGTTTAGTGCGTTGATTACAATCAGATGTGACTGTGCATCGAGAACCAGTTTGTCACTCACCTTGTAATCAGCGTAATAACGTGAAAGGTGGAGACAACAATCAAGGTTCGTTGGGCACAATAGTTCAACACCGTAAGCAAGCACAAGAATGAGTGAAAAGAAGAATGAAAAAGAAGGCCTTGTGAGAAATGGTGTCTCACATCGCAAGAAAAAACCCTTTGTCCCTAAGACTATGGTGGACGTGCTCACAAGTCCACAAGCAATAAAAGGGATAGAACAAAGCTCAAGATGATTTGAAATGAGCTGCACAAGCAATACAAAGACACCCCCCAGAATGTGGCACTTTATAAAATAGTGCATTTACAAAAGTAATGATCCACTATCATCTTTAGTTTTTCCGAAAAAAAATGTAACTTTGACTAAAGGTAAGTGCTCAAGGAGGAATACCGAGCAATGAGTCAAAAGTTATAGCAAAAACCAATTCCCGCGTTGATGGTTGTTACTGATTCTTGAGTGTCGATCGTGAGAGCCAATTTGGCTAGCAGAAACTGGATTAGAAAACAGTGACCCTAAAAATGCAAAAGGTGTCGTATATATGCCCAGTGGAAATGCCATGAAGGAAATTTATGCTAGTTTGTTTGGGAAGTGGGATTAGCCACCTAATGGCTATCAATCCACTATCTTCGGCATAACGGAAGGTTAATGAAAAGAAAAAATAAAGTCATACTGTAAGATATGATTTACCTATCTCATTCAAGTACAAGTAATGTGTAAATCTTAACATAATTTAGGCTATATCAGATCAGAAAGGTAAATGAGTCTCAGTTGTCAGGGTGCTGGAACAATAGGGTCAGATTATGGGTTGTTTAGGTCAGCTGATAGATGATTTGGGGAGAAACGGTCAAGGTGTAAAACATAGAGACCAACATCTGTCAAGGATGAAAAACAGCAAAGGTGTAAAGTGGCATAGTTTATGAGTAACTGAAAAGATGGTCATGATCTTCTATGGGTAACCAACATCATCCTGGTCGAATAGAAAATCGAATAAAAATGGCAGGGGCTGAGATGAGGTGTCAAAATGAGGTTGGGAAGTGGATGAAAATGTATGAGCAGAGATCTCAGGTATACTCAGAAATGAAATTAGGTGAAAGAATGGAATGTGGTGGTGTGGGGCCAAGGCTAATGAAATGCAGGGATTGCAGGCTAAAGCAATGGAGGAATGAAAATGCAAAACAAGAAACTAATGAGAAAGATGACAAAAGTTAACTATGCTGAAACCAGACACTGCTGGTAGAGATGTAGCTTACTGTGATGTAGATTTAGTGGCTAAATGGAGGTGAGCTGTTGATCAGAAGAATGGTTTTTGGATATCATAGCAGTGGTCCCAGGCAATGTATTCTGTGAGTGCAATGCCAAACCATGCAGGAAAATATCTCATCCTGGGGGCTAGCTCTGATGTCTACCACATGTTAAAGAGGATGCTAGTTTCACAAGGGTTGCATGCCACCCTGAAACTCCTTTCCTTGCAGATGCGATTAGAATGTGCCAACCCAAGGCAAATAAGGTTATTTGGTGTGAATAAATGGTAACCGACGAAGGTTCTAGGTTGACCAACATCACGAACTCAGGGGTGACCGGAATCGGTTTAAGGTGGGATTCCCCAAGTTTACTAAAAAGTGGGAAGATCTTTCTAATACTTGGTGCCCAATAGTTTATTCTCAAAGGATAAGAATGACAACTTGGAAGGAAATGAGAAGAGAATGTGGTAATAAAGATATTTTAGAAACGATTGATTTTAGGGTTAGACTGAAAAAACTTAGCTCTTAAGGCATGTAAGACTTAGTTATTGTTGGTTATGGAACTGATGTCAAAATTATGTCTAGGGTGAGGTGGTGTGGATGAGGTGTCTACGTGAGGTAGCTAATCGCAAGGTGGTGGAAGAAATGGGAAGGTAATTAGATATTAAGATTTTGTGAGGATACATATTAATTTAATTTAAAAATTAGGAAGTCAAAGGTGATGTGGGGTTGTGAAGGGGCCATAGCTAAATGGAGTATCAATGAGTTGTTATTTGACAAAGGACCAAGGGGAGTGTGACCCAAATTTGGTGTCACCACAAAGTGCAAAAACCGAGAAACGAATGTCAAAAGTTATAGCAAAAAATGAGTCCCACATTAAGCTGATGAAAAATGCCAATTTTCCCGCAAACAGGCTTACTTAAAAAGGTGCCCTAAACGCATGCAAACTACTATATGACTACACTTCCTATGTGTTCTTGTTGGAAATGACATCAAATTTTAGAGAAGGTTTGTTTTTATTGCGAGGAAAAGGGATTAGCCTCTTTGAAGAACCCTGGAACTCACCCTCCGTTTTGAAAATCGAAGGAAGGACTGGTAATACCGTTGGAAGAAAAATATGAGATCCCAACTCAGGCGATTACAATGCCATGAAATAAATGAGCTTTTTCAACCCTTAAAACATTGGGAAAGGGAAGATTGATGTTTACCAATAAAGAATTCTAAAAGGGATGGATGTAATATAAGTTGATTTGAAGGCTCATTGAGTGATACGCCAAACGTGCAACAAGGAATCCTTTCACTTCGAAGGTGGTGTGAACACACTCAGCTTTGAGAAGTGTTCATGAGCTGGTTTGAATGCCCACCAATGAGTTCTACGTAATGGCTTGCCAGAAGAGGAATAACCTATTGTAACAGTCACCTGAACATTAACTGAGCGCGATAATAGTTGGCAGAATTCCACCACGGATAATGAAATGGGATTCGACTTAGGAGGGAAGAAACCAGTGATTCCACAACAGAAGTTGAGCTCCAGATAATGGTGAGTCAAGCCCTAACAAGTGGGGTGCAAGATTCCGAAACAAATGGTTTTTACGATGATTGTGTAGAGAATCCTGCTAGCATAGTGACAACACATAGGAAACATAGCCTAGGTGAGGCACATTGAAGATCTAACAAATGCGTAGCTCAAAAAATCAATGATAAATGATGCCATAGAAAATGATGATGCAGTATAGTTAGAGTGTAGCACATAAGAGGATTAGGACAATTCTCAAATAAGAAAAATTCGGTGGAACATTGTAAGTAATACTGAAACAACTAGCCATAAGCCAAATGACCCTTGAACCAACAACAAAGGTTACAAAAATGAGCATGAGTTACAAGCTCAGAGCATATAATTCCACATAGAGAGAAACCCAAGCTAGAGTCAAGGTTGATACGGTTCCTCAAGCAGGTTGCAAGTTGAAAGATGTTCCCAAACAATACAAGCCAGAAAAACTAGTGTGAGAGGTCAACAAGCTAAAAAAACCAACATATGTTGAACAATGAATGAGTCAACAAAAATGAACCACATGTCCAAGTACGTGCCAAAGCCAAAATTTATCTCACGAGAATAAAAGTAATCATGAACTCAGCAACTGATAATGCAAATCGACCAAAATACCCTCAAACTTGCAACTGCTAAAACCTCAATGCGAGGTGAGCAATACGATTCCAAAGTAATAATTGAAAAAATTGCACATGAGGAAATAAGAAGAAACCAAAAGTAATAAGCAAATGATAAATGAAGAGTGCATGTTTTATTGAAACCTCACGCTCTGATACCATGAAAGAGGGATATGTGAGAACCGATATTGAAACAATGCACCACAACGAAGTTTCACTCCGATGGCAATGTTGTAGCTCCAACGCAATAAGAAATATTCGAACAATGGAAATAATATGCAAATAAGCAAACATGGTCTGCTCATTCTCATAGATTGAAAAAGGAAGTACAAATAGGGGTGTTGTGTAACCCCCATGCCTAAATAAGGAAAGTAACTCCTATGACGCCACTGACGCATATGACGTGACTGACACATATGATGCCACTAAAGGAGGAGTTATAATTCCAAATAAGGAATGTAACTCCTATGACGCACTGACAAAAATGAAATTGACAGATTCTATGATAGAATCTGACACTTGTCATTTGACTCCCTAAGACCTATGACTCTCACAAGGGCGAGCATGACTGGTGATGTGGACGATGACTGGACAGTCACACACACCAAACTATGATGGTTTGCAAAAAACGTGAGAGGTTTGCAAAAAACGTTTTGAGACAGCAAGGAACCACAGTGATGAGGAAGAAGCTCGGAATAGTCTGAGTATACACCGGTGAAGAAAAAAAAATGATCCCAACCAGTAATCACAGGTCCACGCCAAAAAATGAGCTCTTCTTTTACCCTACAGCTGAATCTGAACACAACCAGCAAGAAATAACCCAGAAACAACAGCCACAAAGATCTAGAAATATCCAAATATGAACTCAGCTGATAAAAAAACCAACCAAATACCTTAACTTGCAACTGCTGAAACCTCAATACGAGGTGAGCAATAATTCCAAAATGATAATCGAAAAAAAACTTGCACACGAGGAAATGAAAAGAAACCAAAAGTAATAAACAACTGAGAAATGAAGAGTGCACGTTTACCGAAACCATCTCTGATACCATGAAAGAGGGATTCGCGAGAACCGATGTCGAAAAGCGATGCATCACAATGAAGTTGCACTCCGATGGTAATGTCAAGCCAACGCAATATGCAAGATTCGAAACAATGGAAAGAAGATTGCAAGTAAGAAGAATGGGTCTGCTCATACTCATAGATCAAAAAATGGGAAGTACAAATAGGGGTGCTTTGTAACCCCCATGCCTAAACATGGAAAGAACTCAATGATGCCACTGACGCATATGACGCCACTAGAAGAGGAGTTACAATTCCAAATAAGGAATGTAACTCCTATGACACATTGACACAAATGACAATGTTAGATTCTATGACAGAATCTATGAAAGAATCTGACACTTGTCATTTGACTTCCTAAGACCTATGACTCTCGCAAGGCGAGATGACTCACCTAGGTGATGTGGACGATGATTGGACAGTCACACAAACTATGACGGTGATATCAATTAGAGAAATGCATCGGTGATCCAAAGGTCTAAAGAGTGGTTCAATAAAAATAGGGTTACTTTCATAAAATCTAGTGGTATTCAAACTATCTCAAGGAAAACATATCATCTTTCCTCTTTGAAATATCTGTTCACTCCATGAGCTTGTAAAAAGTAAAATAATAGATACTGAAGGCCCTTACTATAAGAGATTATACAAGAAATTAAAATCCATTCACGACCCTAAAGAATATCTCAAGAAATGAGAGATAGATCATTCTCAATGTCAAGTTCCATATCAGTCTCCAAGTATCTCTTCCTCCACTACCAAGTCAAGTCATCAAGCATAGGAGGTAGCCCCTCACCATGAACCTCAGAATGTAATATTGCCTAACATCAAACTTGAAACAACAGAGATCTTTCCATGGATCCTAGAGATAATTGGAAGTGATCTGAGAACCGTGTAATAAGCATCAGTGCCGAAATTTCAATTCATCTTGAAGATCATGAAGGAAAAATGAGGTAAGAAAGCATAAATAACTTCTCACTTTTTCAGTGGCACCTTTGGTAACCAATATGTAGAAGTTACTCAGCTAAAGGTGATAAAACCCATAAAGGAAATGACTCAATCAAACTATGACATGAAAAAAATTCCCTTGGGGCCAACAATACATGTAGGAGATGTTCATTTTTTAAATGAGTCTACCACTCATCTTCTTACAATAATGAATAATATAAAGGGAATATCAAATAATTGGAAGAATGTATGAAAAATCTAACTTCCCATGTTCAGTAATTTAAGGATCCTAGTGCCATCCCATATTTCCTTGCCAAAGATGTTATCCCAAACAGGATATTTGATCCCAAGTCAATCAATAAGGCACAATTATAATTAATGTAGGGATGGGATAACGATAGGTGGGTCAACATGATCCTTCATAAAGATAAAAATTTGTTTATTGAGATCCTCACACTATTTGAGTTTGAGCTTGCCACTACTGCGAAGGTAAGGATGAATAAATATGAAATTGAGAAGGAAAATTCTCATTGGAACCAAGTGATTCCATTGGTGAGAGAGATGGGAAACCTTGATTATTTTTTTTAGCAAGCAAAAATGTATTCAATTCTATAACTGAGAATATATATCCAATTTGGTCTTGAATGTTGGTTTCCTGATACAAAATGGAGAATAGTTCTCTTAAGGAACTTGACGCTTATGATGAGATCACTTAAAAACTATAGGAAAACATAATAAATTAAGTGTAGAAGCTTGGAGCACCTGTAGTGAATGAGAATTCCTCATTTAATGATCTTCTGAAGCCATTCGAGGAGCTGGTCAGGAAAGAGGTAGGAGATCCTATCTCCTTCAATAAGGACACCTTAGAGTCTCTTATAGAAATATGGTGTGATATCTCTAACACTTCTAAGGAGCATATAATTTAGTTCAATTAATGAAAAAACATAGAAAATAATTTCGAGACTTGGATCAAGGCCTTGAGATTCATACAAATCTGTGAAACAAAGAAAGTAGCACCTATGGAAGCTTGCTTCAAAAAGGATTTTAAGGATGAATAAATTTCCCAAGTGCATTCCCAAAAGGATCATCAGTAGGTGGATCTTCATCAATGAATGATTCTTCTCCATCGACATGATCTTCTCCCCCTTTTCTTCTCTCCTCCTTCCTTTATGTCTCATGTTATGATTCTCTGTCACAGGGAAGGGATACTTTTCACTTTTTTTCTTATTCATTGAAATGTGACCTATATAGTCAAACATTGTAATGACTTATATTTAATTAATAAAAAGGGACTCACTTTTCTTTCCTAGGAATGTGAAAGGTCACAAGTTTGTAAGGGTAAGTGAAAATTCATGTGGGGGGGGGGGGGGAATATAAAAGGTATTTTTGTAAAGCTATATATTTGGATACAACTCTCTCAATATCCAAGGGGTTGTGAATTGCGAGTCTCTAAGTAGATAACTATTGCACTAATAAGAAGAAAGTAAAATATAGCATTATTCCATTCCTTTTATCTATGTTTCCTCTATTTCTCTACTTGTTCATCTTTGTGAACATGATAATCTTGTAAAACCAAGGAAGGTGTTAGTGCCTTTGATGAATGAATTAATGAAATTATATGTCCATGATTTATTATGTCTTATCATTGTTAGCAAAGTTATTTTCCTCTAATTTAGGTGTAGTGGATTGATTAATTCTAGGTTAATGATTTTGAAACTCTGCTAGTGCCTATTTACAATATTAACCTCTTATCTCCCTAAGTTCTTACTTCCCTTCACCCTATCTCTCAAGAAAATTCTTCCCTTGCACTAGGTGCAAGAAATTTTCCACAAGTCTAGTGGAGTAGTCATGTGTGATCCCCAACTTCACTAGCCACCCACATACTTTGTTTTATCTACATTCAATAAATGGGAGCCTCCCATCACAAAGAGGAGGGACATAGTCCTAGAACGTTGGTGAAAATCAAACTAATTTATCCTTGCAAAAATTATTTTTTCTAACAGTTTTTGGCACCCACCGTGGGGAAGATTTTTTTTTTCTGCACCACTCTTAAAACCACAAATCCATTAAAAATAATATACCTTAAAAAAATAAAAAAATCAGAATTTTAATAATCCTAAGAGCCTTGATGTTTACTCTACATTTTCCCCATAATGACCATTCCTGGAAATAACTCCTATTTTGGAGCCTAATTTCCTCTTCTTTCAGGACACTCAAAAATATCTCACAACTGATTTGAGGAATTGTATCTGGAATAACAGGGAAATTTTTGATCATTATCATGAAGCCTCAAGAGTTTTGGATTTACAGTAACAACATACACAAGCTCTGTAAAGTGTAAGGAAAAGCTCCTAATCAACAAAGAAGGGAATATAAAATATGTTGTAAGTTGTATATCAATCCTACAAAATAGTAGAAAGAAGATACACAAGGTCTACTTGAGCTGGTGGTGTAATTGATCCAACATTCTGAAGAGAAAAAACTAGATGATTTCATACTTCCCATCACTCAACTACAAAGGAGAGTTTCTCAAGAATATTTTCCTAAGTTTGATCCTATTCTTCCTCTTGAAGGTCCCATTGTTAAGAACCAATAGTCAAACTACTGAATCTCATTCCTATGGAAGAAGAGGAAGAAAAGAAGAAGGAGAATAACCAGAAGAGGAAGAAGAAGAAGAATAAATAGAATAGGTAGAAGAGATAATCACTTTGCCAGTGTCTTGGGGATATAACATAGAACCATTGGCCTTGAAACCTCCATTGCATGACCTACTCGAAGGGATCTGGGAATAAATTCCTAAAGTTTCAAGGAGATGGAAAGTGTCATCCTGATGATCATATCATAGCATTCATAACAACTTGTGGGGTGTCTGGGAGTAGAATACAAATATTTTTCAGTCTACTTGTTCATGGAATCCCTACAAGATGCTACTACGGATTGGTTCTACCACTTGCCAAGAAGATCAATCACAAAATTGGGTAGGTATGAAATCTAAATTTAAAGCTAGGTTTAAACTAGTTGAATATGATCCATGTTCTCCTTTCCCAGTGGTATCAATTGAAAAAGGATCCCTATGAACGCTATGAGAGATTTTGTGGCCAAATTCAATAGAATGCTCTACAAGATCCTGGAAGTTGCCATGCCCACATGAAGATAATCAACTAAGGTTATTCACTAATGCACAATTTCCTGAAGTTTGTTTCATGCTAATAAGAACCCAACCTGCCACCTTGGATGAGGCTCAGAAAAATTTAGTTGATGTAGAAGATGATTTACTGATGTATGGGAAAATCAAGAAGGGTCTAAGTAAGGAAAAATCTCAGAGTTCAAGTTTTGGAGCCACAAACGCATTAGTGCAAAAATTGGCTAATGATGTTCTTTCTCTCAAAAATCAACTTGCACATAACTTCCATGTACAAAGATGTTCCAAGAATTTTTTTTTCAAATAAATAGAGAATTGGTCCTCCACCTCAAAGGCTTTCTCTTGAAGCCCCTCTTGTGAAAGAAACATGTGGGACTTCAATTAGATGTAGAAAGTGAAGAAGAAGTAAGTTCATGAAAAGTGAAGAATAAGAAGGTGAGCTACTGATATAAGAGGTTGGATATGTAGAGGTAGGTTTTTATGAGTATGCATACTCTTTCAGATGATGAATATGAGGATTCTTGTGGTAGATATGAATAAAAATTCTTGTGTTGTTTTCACTCGATCAAATACTCTTGAGAAAGAGAATTCCTCCAAGCATAAAGATAAGGAGAGAGAATATCCTCAACTAAGTGACTCTACTCCCTGAAAAATATCATAAGAAAGAGAGTATCTCCACTCCCCCATCTTTAAAATCTACCACAAAGAATCTTGAATTTGTGGCCCATTACAAGAATCCTCTAAGTAAGGTAAGGAAAATACTGCCAAAAAAGATGTTTCTACTTCTAAAAAGCATAACAAATGATGAGAAATCAACAAGTACTTCATACAACTCAAACCAAGCCAATGTTTCCCATGCTCCTGAAAATCCTTCTTCAAATTTTGATATCATCAACCACGTAAAAAATGATAAGGTACAAATCTCAGAATATGAATACTTACAAACCTACCCCGAGTAGTTTGAGAAACTTGTTAAATTCATCAAGGGTGGAAGCTCCAAGTCCAAAGTGTCATATTCTTCAAAATTATCCTCCACTTCCAAAGATCTGATTCCTACTCTTGAGATAAGTTTGAGGAAAAACCTCTTAGTGTATACCCCCTCCTCCACCGGCAATATTGAACCCTTCTATGTTTCTTTATTGATAAATGGATACTTCCTAAATAATTGTATAATTGATTCCGGTGCCTCAGACAATGTCATGCCTTCCAAGGTTTCTCAAGCCCTTGATTTGAGTCTCTTGTGAGAATTTAGCCATTTTTAATCTATGGATACCAAAGAGGTTCTGTTGGTTGAGAGGATTAAAGATGTAGTGGTGGCCCTTGTGTCTTATCTAGAAAATTTGGTGAAGGAAACAATCCTAGTAGCTAAGACATTGGATAAATATGGAATGATTCTTAGAAGAAGCTTCTACCATGAGATGGGAGGTGAAATCCAAATGGAATAGTATTCTGCATTAGTTCTAGTCGAGGGTGAGATGAAGAAACTTCTTCCCAAGCCCAAGATGAAGTACACAGTACATAAGTTAGATGACCTTGAAGCCACCATTCTCTTTCAAAGAAGAGATATGGGAAAGGATTCATTTGAGGAGTTAGGGAAAGTGCCATATGAAGAAAGAGGTAATGGTAATTACTTCATGAGTTTTGAGTGGAGTGAAGAATTGCCTATCCTGGAGGAAAGGCCAACAGACATTGTTGATGGGGTCAGAACATGGAGTTTGATGGAAGTTGTTTTACGACTGGATCAGAAGAAGGCATCATCTTATCTTCTCCATAGGGAGAATTTTTTTCATTAGCATACAAGTTTTAATTCTCTAACACAAACAACACTACTGAATATGAATCTTTGCTACTTGGGTTGAGAGTTTTCAAAGAGATGGGAATTAAGAAGCTCATTTTCCAAGGCAATATTGAACTATTCTAAAACATGTGAGAGACATTTTTCAAGTAAAAAATTATCATCTCAGCCATTACAGGAATTGTTAGAATATAATATTTAGTGTTAGTTTAAACCTTATTTAATATAAAATATGAGTTTATGGTTAATTGTTTTTTAATTAAATAAATTTATTTAAATGGGGTACTTTGCGAGACAAAACACCCAATCACTTAATGTATATATGGCCCGTGGGGCTAAATGATTGATTGAATCATTATAAAATAATTCATGTTGTGAATAATGGTGGAGAGAAGTGAGGGTTGGAGATGTAACTAGACTGTGTAATGTTTCTCATATAATGGAATTATCTCTTTTTCTATGGGTTTTCACCCCTCAGGGGGTTTTTCCATGTTAAATTCGAGTCTCTGTCTTATTTTAATTATTTCAAAATGTTATGATGTTGTTTTCAATGTTACTTAATTAATCATTTCATTTCATATTAAAATTGGATAAATTTTATTTAACCCCTCAGACCTCACAGGAATAGGGGTGTAGGACTGCATTGAAGCCTTTATTGCATTTGAAATTAAAGTAGTCCCTATGGATCATAATTCTAGAGATGATTTGTTGGTTGTATATGCATCATTGATGATTCCACATCCTGAATTCAAAGGAGAAATATTATTAGTGGAAATGGTCTTTCGGCCTAATGTGCCAGACAATTCAGAGAGCTGATAAGTTTTGGATGATGATGATCAAATTCTTTCCTTCCTACAATAGATAGGGGACTTCAATTCCATGTATTTTGAGGGAAGTGACTCACTCCCAAGGTATTTTACCAAGAATGACAATGACAATAATTTTGTTGATCATGTGGATGAAGACAGAGTGATTAAATAAGAAGGAAAACAGATCCCAAAGGGACTAGTGTCTCTATAGGAATTGTTAGAAAAGCACAACATGTTCATTCATGGAAAAGAAAAGAATCAAATCATGTATTCATGAGAGTACTATAAAATTAACATTAGAACAAGTGAGAAGCAAAGAATGGTGAACATCGACAAATGTTGTTAACCTTAGGAGGAAAGGAATTTCGCATCTTTATTGAAAAGGTACTTTGATGTTCTTGTGTACTCATATGATGATTTTTAAGTCCTTCCAACCATAGTCCATTCAACATTCTATACCCATGAAGCCTAATGCCAAAGCCTTCTGGCAGAAGCAAAGGAAGTACAATCCTAAAATTGTAGGGACTATAAAAGCTGAGGGTGAGAAGTTTAATGCTTACATCATATTTCCTATCCACCACTCAATGTGGATATTCAATATTGTACTAGTAAGGAAGAAGAGTGGTGAAATATGCATTTGTGTGGATTTTTTGGAATTTTAACCAAGATTCTTTGAAGGAAAACTACCCATTTCCAGTCATGGACCATATCTTGTAAGTGGTTAATGGTTCAAAGATGATGTCCATGTTAGATGGATTTTTTAGGTATAATCAGATTGAGGTGGTCCAACAAGATCAATTTAATATTACCTTTACCACCCCATGGGACAAATTTTCTTACCATCACATTCCATTTGGCTTGATCAACATGTGTGATACATTTCAATGGGACATGGAATTAGATTTTAAGGCTTTGAAGGGAAAGTGCATAGTAGTGTACCTTGATGACTTGATAGTATACTCCAAGAAAATAATTGAACATTTGTAACAACTCAAACAAGTTTTGATCCATTAGAGAAGGCATCACATATCCTTAAATATGAAGAAGTATGTATTTAGGTTTACTAAGAGAAAGCTCCTTGGTCACATCGTCAACAAGGAAGGTACAAAGATTGATCTAGAGAGGGAGGAGGCTATTCAAAGACTATATCTGCCTACCAGTAAACCAGGTCTACATTCTTTATTATGTAAGGTCAAATTATTGAGAAGGTTCATCCTAGAATTTTCTAAACTCAAAAATGATATTGTAAATATGATGAATCCTAAAGAATCCTTCAAATGGAGCAAGCAGGGTAAAAAATCCTTTTTATTTATTAAAGGTGTCACTGCAAAGGAACCCACTCTGGTACACCATGATTTTGGTAGGGAATTAATTCTCTATTGTTATGCCTATTAATATAATATAGTTGTAGTTATCATACAAGAAAATGAAGATTAAATACAATCACCCATGGAATTCTTGAGTGCCCATATGAAGGCACATGAGCTCAAATATTCGCAACATGAAAAACATGCTTATGCGGTGATGCAAAAGTGAAACTTAAAAAATTGACAGAAAATAATTTTCTCATCGAAAAAACACATTGTTTAAAATACATTATTATTTATTTTTATTTCATTAAAAATAATAGGAACTATAAAAATCTAGTTTTATCCCAAAATTAAAAAATGCTTTAAAAAAGGGTTGGAAAGGGGTTTTGGGAAAGAATAAAAAATCTAGATTGATTTATTTTTGAATACCAATAATCTCGTATGCCTAAAATATAAAAAATAACTTGGAGAAGTATATGAATAAAAAAAGAACCAAAAAAAGATTCAACAACATAATTTACCTATTGAATAAGTACTACTATGATATCATGAGAGAATATGAGAAACCTAGGAATCTCCTCAATTTGGACTCACTCAAGAAATGGTAGAAGGTGCTATAAATAATCGAAACATATTTCTACCAGTAAATCAACCGAATGAATATTATATTAATAAAATTATTTTAATTTACAAATAGAAGTGGTTTATATATAGGTAAAGCAAGAGTTGTAGTCCAAATTTACTTTTGACTATATGATTGAAATGTGGGTAAAAACCCCCACGTGAATAGGAACACATAAGATAAGTGGTTAAGATATGAGTTATAATTATTCTAATTTAATCCTAGGATGTGTGCAAAGTATACTAAGTCAAAAAATATTAAATAAAGCTCAGTAAACTTAAGATAAAATTTGCATATATATAAATATTGCAATAACACATACAACTCTTCATATAACATGGTAAAGTATTAGATCTGATGCAACCTAGAATTCAGTAATACAAGCCCAATAATACCCTAGACGTGTTGACACATCACTCAACCTAAAATGAGAGCTCACCCAAAGCACACAAAGGTACCAGGTCCCTCTTTAGGGTTATTGTTGCAAGATGTTAGCATGATGAAGACTTAACACACACAATTCCATTACTAACACATCATTCTACAAAGCATACCATATCTATATCTAAGGGAGAACATAATTAAGTATTAAAAATGATGAAATGAAGAACATACTAGATTCAGATACACACAAAACTAACACTTAGATTCAACCAATATCCTCCATTATATTAAATGTAATAAGTATACAGAAGATTCATTACAATAACAGTAGTATGCGTGTAACAAATTTATCAGCATAATCTCACTATATCTCCATGTATGCATATATCTATATTTACTACACAGTTTAATACATACTTATAAGGGTGGGCACTTTCCCTTCACCACTTATTTAGTCCCAAAATAGGTCGCATGCTAATACTAGCCACGCACCGTTACAAAAATAGCCATACATGTAAGTGTGCTAACAATAGATAACTAGTAGTTAAATGACACTAGTAGATCTATTTTTTGGCCTGTATCCATGCAAAGCACTTCATAGATAATCCTTCAAAAATGGCCAATGTGTAATGCATAAGTCTCCAATAAGTTTGAGTGCTCCGCACACTATCTCCAAAAAAAATTCCTTGTCATGAAAACGGCTATGTCCCGAACCTATTTTTGTTCCTTGCACACGATCCTTTTTTATTCTTCCACACATTTGAATGCGTTCCGCTCTCTTGTGTGGACCTATATTTTATTTACTAAGTGCTAGGTTTAGACTGATCAACATTACCTCACACTAGTTACATTTATTCCCTGACAATGGTTGTCCCCAAAATGAATCAAATAATAGAAGAATAGAAAGAGTATGGATGAATGAAAAAATGTTTTTAACCTACAGTTTCTTCTTTTGCAACCTGAAAAATTAATTTAGGATAATCCTCCTTTATCTCGACCCTCCAAGGTCTGCAACTCAACAAGTGTTTCCTCTACTTTTTCTGGAATGTCCACAACTATGGACTCCAGTTCATCTTGCACAATCTCTCCTTTCTCATTCTGCAAGACCAACAAAATTTTAGACATTGTAGTCATCCTTCCCTCTAGTAAACCCATCTTCTACGTAATGAGTTTCCCAAGCTCCTCTAGCCAATTTTTGTGTGGTTCTTGGGCTACTTCCAGGGCCTCACGCTTCTATTTATCCATTGCTAATCTTTTTGCGTGGCCCAATGTGTCATCCTTCATCACTTTCTAGACCTCATTGTTCTCCTATAGGGTTCTTATGTTGATGAGCACCTCTGGAGCTGTACATATGTTCAAGGCTTGGTCTGCCTTCTTTAGTTCTTCCCACAGCGCTTGCAGCAGCCCTTCATATGATGCAATATTCTACATCACTGAAGCCTTTTCTCATTCTACCTCTTATGTTGAATCCTTTGGCGCTGGCATGCACAGAGGTTCATCTTCAAGCACTAAGTCCACCAATGTACTTAGATAGTGTATTTCCAAAGGGAACCTCTTTGGTACCTTTGGCTCTAAGTGTGGCCTAGACTTCATGAAATTGTCACCAATTTCCTCTACGATGTTGATAAATATAAAGTTCTTCTGTGCTAAGTCTCTTTCCTACATTAGGCACACTATCTCCTCATCCTTAGTTTTGATCTCTTCCCTTAGCACCCTAATTTCGGAAACTTTTTCAGACTTTTACCAATGCATTACTCACCTGTTCATTTGACATAACAATAGGTTTGACTATTATGTGTCTAGCTTGAGGTATATTTTTCAACCTCCTCGACACGCATGACTTGTGAGCACATAAAAATATGGTTCATCCATGTGTGTGTGCATCGAACATGATAATTGCTTCCTTGTGCGCACTTTTGCCATATATTCATCTATTAATTCCCAACCATATAACTCCTTTTGTGTCAGTGTGCTCTAGAAACCTAGCGTGGACAATTTTACCTATGTCCTCAGAGTAACCTGTGGTTGGTGGAATGTGCTCCCCACTTGTTCTTGTTGACCTAGGTTGCTTAGGAACTTGAGCTTCTAGATTTGGAACTTGTGTTTCTATGTCATGAGCAGTCTCAGTTGCTATCTCATCTGTTCATTTTTCTTCCTCTTCTCCATCCTTCATTTCTTCATCTTTTTGTTCTTCTACGTTCTCTAGACGTGTAGGATAATTAGGTGCACTTTCCTCTGAATCTTCTGCTTCTTCATTCAATTTTAATTTCCTTCTCCTTTTCTCAGTTATCTTCTTCTGTGGAGAGAGTTGGGGTGACTTGTGCACTATTTTTGGAGTAGCACCTTAGGTCTTTATTCTCCTAAAAACTCTATTGAATTGGCACTCTCCTTAGACTGCATCCAAGTCCTCATCATACCCCTCTTGTGGCTGAGGTGGTATAGTTGCGCACTCAAATTCATCCTTATTCGTAGGATGTCTTATACCTCTATGTTCCAAACCACCAATATCCTCGCACTCATCCTCCTCGTCCTCTAATTCAATTGTATTTATGGGCTTAGGAACTGGAATGTTCTCCATGGTATGCTTACCCTTCAATGGCCTTGGAAGTGTAAACTCATCTTCCACATACTTGTTGCTTTCTAGCTTGGGATTCAATTGGAGGTACACCAGTTTTGCTCAAATGTCTCCAATAACCAAACTTACTAGCTTTATGCTTAACACATCTGAAATGAGCCTTTCAATATATGTATTACATCTTTGGTATACATACTTCTTCCTTAGTGTGTGGTAGTCATAGTCTACCTTGTCTGCATTGAATGTGAGCCAACGTGCGTCTGAGAACATGTGAACCGATGCCTGAAAATACCTTTCTTTGAAGGCATATGATAGTTTACACCATGGGCTCCAAGCCTCATCCTTCATCGTAAATCGCATGATGCAGAAATGTTGGTATACAGAAACTGAACTTCCTTACCCACCACCGATGGTAAATCCTTTGGTATGTGCCACTCTTCCTTGAATATTGCACAGAGCCTATCGTACTACTTTACAGCCCTCTACTTGACTTTTTTAGTCATTGATCCTTCACACAAGTACTTTCTGAATCATTTTACAAGTGACTTGTTCTCTATAAGATACTCCCAGACCTTCTCCTTTAGTCCATTTGGCACCCCGATCTCAAGGAATACCAGAGACAAGAACATCCCCAAAAATTATCTTTCCTCCTGAACATGCTTCTCTGACGATAGTTTCAGAAACTTAACTTGAAATGTTATAGATCACTCCTTCATACATCCTTTTAGTAATGTGTAGCCACATGGTGTTCACTTGTGACCAACTCTCTTGGCCATTTAATTTTGTCACAAGGTGTGCGGTTGCTTTGCACAACTGGGTACTTTTTCAGCTTGTCTATGTCCATACCATGTGGACTCTTGGTATACCCTATCTCCTTCCTAGTCTCCATAATTTTGGCCTTGTCTATTAAGTCCTCCTTCAGGTCTTCACATGTAGCCTTCAACCCTGTCACTGTGGAGATCAATGTAGATGAAATCCATACTCTGCGTCCTACAAAGTAGAAAAATTCTTTATGTACTTTTTTCATGAGTTATTGGTACAAGGGCTCATATTTTCTGAAGTAGGGGAGCTTGTATAAATGATATAATCCAATCTTCATCAATAGCTTCTCCCCAATGTCATCATAGACTAACATGTCCTCCGTTGTGTGCTTATTTATCTTTGTGTTCAACAATGCATCTAGCTCCTTATTTTCTATGGTATGATGGTTGTACTCACTTATCTTGCTTCTTCCAATGTGGGAATCCCACTCTTGGCCTACTATAACCCCTTTTGGATATTTCATCTTTGAAAAATTTCTCTTAGGGGTCATTTCTTCTTACTCCACGACAACCTTATTATTTCCCTTAACTCCTGCTACAACTACCTTCTTTAGTGCCATATTTACCCTGCAATCCTCTGAAAATACCCATCTTTTAACTTCTACAATGTGAAACTCAAACCCTATCTCAAATATTTGTGCCCTAGTGAAATCATGTGCCCTAGCTTGGTTGTAGCGCATCTTCTTCACTCAAACCCTCCTCTTGTGGGAACACAAGCTTCTCCTTTACATAAACCTCCTTTCCACATCTAGTTTCACACTCTTCGCACCTCAACATGATTTCTCAGCTCTTTGCACGTAAGCTCTTGTCAAATTCTCTCAATCACAATGGTAAGACTGAAATCACATCCCATCCTTATATAGATTTTCAAAATTTTGATGCATTTAGTGCTCTTTCACCTACCCAGTGTCCTCTCATTTATCAACCAACTTTTTTCTTTCCACGCGATACATCTTCATGCCCCAATTATGACCTTCTAGAGTGCCTTCCTACCCTCTTGTCATAGACTTCTCTTCAGTGCGCTTCCTTGCACCCGAGTACCTTGTCACTGCACCTTCCATTGGTAGTTGTTATGGTATCCACTTACCTCACTTTATATTGTCCCTTCATCCATCTCCATCTTTGGTCACTTTTTAAAAGCAATCCTTTGACTTGAATAACACCCATAGCAGCTTATTCCTTTCGCTGTTTAATTCCAACAGTCTTGTACCTGGATACCAACAATCTATCCCACACTAAAAGTATATGCAGTCCTCTGCACATAAAATTCCTTCAAATAGTAATTAGCTTTTGGTGCGTAAATGTGCTTATTCCACAACACACCAACTAAATTGACAAAGAAAAGCAAAAAAGAAGGAACACGTTAAGGGAATGAAGAATTGAAAACCTAATCTAAATGGCGATACTGCCTTATTAAAAACACCAAGAAGACTTATTTATAGTAGGTATTCAGCCTACTCCCATTGAAGTAACCAGGTATCTGTGTTCCATCAAGTGCTTCTAACTGACAAGCACCTATTTCAAGGATGTAAGTGATAACATAAGGCCCTATCCAATATACCTTAAGTTTTCCTAGATGGTGCAAGAAATTAGAGTCATAGAGAAGTACCATTTTTCCAATCTCAAACGTCTTGTCCCTTATATTTCTGTCATGCCAAGCTTTCTACCTGGCCTTTCTTGCTTTTGACTCCAACATGCTATGGCTCGTCGTTCACCTAGATCAATTATATTTTCAATCCATTCTTGTAAATATTTCTCATCAGCTAGACCTCCAGCACACACAATACACAAATAAGGTAACATAAATTCTATAGGAAGAACTGCTTCTGCACGAAAAACTAACTGAAATGGTGTGTCTTTGTTCAAACTTTTATATGTTGTTCGATATGACCAAAGTACTGCAGATACTTTATCATCCCAATCCTTTCTTCCAACATCACATATTTTTGTTAATGTCTGGCTCAAAATTTTGTTGAAAGCCTCAACAGTTCCATTTTCCTAAGGATGATAGGGTGTATTCTTATGGTGTGAAAATCATGAAGTCACCCAATAAAATTCTGATTGTCTCATTAAGAAAATGTGTGCCCCTATCACTAATCAAACTTAAAGGACATCCATACCTTGTAATAATATTTTCCCATAGAAATTGGGATGTTGTAGCTGTTGTACATTCCTTTTTGGGTGTTGCTTCTACCCATTGTGTGAGATAGTTTGTGCAAGTTATGATGTAGCATGATCTAGTTCTCCACGTAGCTGGTGAAATAGGACCCAAAAAATCTATAGACCATTTATAAAATGGCTCTACGCTAGTAATAGGTCTCAGAGGAATTTCATCTCATTGACATGGTTTTCCAAGACGCTGACAATGATCACATTCCTTACAAAATTACTTACAATATTTATAGAGGGTCTCCCACCATAATCCATCAAGTAGAATCTTGCACTCAGTGATATCATCGACATAGTGGCCACCTGCAATACCACCATGAGTTTCTTCCATAATATCTATGCACTCATGTTCCAATACACAACAACATAATACCTCATCTCGACCCTATTTGTAAAAGTAACCACTGATTAACATATAAGGTGTGGCGCGTATAGCAAGTTGTTTCTTCTCCAAGGATTTCATTCCTTCTGGTGCCATCCCTGTTCGAAGACAACAATGTCCTCTAGATTTGATGGTGTGCATTGTAACATGTATAATTGTGCATCTGGCATGGTATCCTCAATTGCCTGGCCTTATTCTCCCGACTGTATTCATGATAGATGGTCTGGTCAAGAATTACTTTTCCCTGGTTTTAACACAAATGTGAAATCAAATTCTTGAAATAATATCACTCATCGACATATGCACCCTTTTAGAACAAGTTTATTTACCAAATACTTCAATTCCATGTGATCTATATAAAAGATGAATGGTGTAGCTAGTAGGTACTAGTAGAATTTATGTAGCGCATAGATCATTGAAAAATCTTCGCACTCTGTAGTTGTGTAATTTTGTTCTACAGGAGTCAACTTTCTACTAGAAAAATAGATAGGATGATCTACAATAGCTTCTCCAGGTTGATCCAACACCATGCCAATGGCCATGCCAGAGGCTGTCAACATGTACATGAAATGTTTGGTCCCATGAAGGAAAACATAGAATAGGTGAGGTAGTAAGTTTCTCCTTCAATGTCTCGAATGCGTGCTGCTACTGTTCTCCCCAGTAGAACATACCTTTCCCTTTCAGTAACTCTTCTAATGGTGTGGAATTTTTTTCATATCCTTTGATAAACTTTCTGTAATATCCCGTATGAGAAAAAAATCTGTGCACCTCAGTTTGACTAGTAGGATCCCTTAGGCCTATAATGACCGTAACCTTTGTTGGATCAACCAACAAACCCTCCGGGCAGATTGTGTGTCCTAAAAGCATCCCAAATGGTGTAGCAAATATATACATATTAATGTTCAAAGAGATAATCAACTATCTACACCATTCAAACATTAAGTGCAAATTGTTACAGTGATCCTTAACTAATCCATACACCATCCAATTGTCTAAATATACCTGTAAGAAGTTGTGAATAAATTCCTTGAACGCTTGGACAATTATGCATGAAAATATAGCAGGTGCATTTTTTAGACCAAAAGGCATTATAGTATAGGCAAAGCTACCCCATTCAGTAGTAAACATAGTATTTTCTTGATCCTCCTGGGCAATCTGAACTTGATGATACCTAGAGAACCCATCTGTAAATGAATGGATTTCACACCCTGCAAATCCTTTTAATATTTACTCAGTGAATGACATAGGAAATGGATCAGTTACACATGTAACATTCAGCTACCTGTAGTACACGCATATTCTAAGCTGTCCATCCTTCTTTATACTAATCACCATTGGACATACCCATTCTAACTCATCAAGGGGCTTGATAATCCTAGACTTCAACATTTGTTCAATCTCTTCTTTGACCTTTTCACACAAATTGGGGTTCATCCTATAGGGTCTCTTTCTTACGTGGCGTGCACCCTCTTTAAGTTTTATCTTCATCTCCCCTAACGATTTATGCATGCATTTAAGTTCATGGTAACCCCTTGGAAATAAATCCTGGTAATCCCTTCATAACTCTATGATTTTTGCCACTTCAGAGTCTGACCAATAGTCTCCAATTATGGCTTCCTTAGGCTCAGTATCTATTCCAATATTCACCCGCTTTGTTTTCATAGGTTCATGATAGGCATGTGTGGTCTTATCTATACTATCCAATTCCTCATGCCTCCCTATTGAATGTTTTACATCTAGATTATCTACTTCTTCGTCATCCTAAGTATACCATTTTCCCTTTCTCTTTCTCAAGGCAAGCATGTTGAAGTAATGTTGCATCAACCTCTGGTTCTTCATCAAGACGCACTCCTGAGTCTTCTTTACCTAATAACTCTTGAAGGAGTTCTTTAGCCTTGACACTATCCCCCATAGTTAAGCACTAGATAACTTTCCATGCTTCTTCTACTGGAGGATTTGTAGAGAAGAAGTAAAATATCTGGGCCATTCCTGTAATTAAATTATGCCAATTTCTAGTTTCTCTATGGAGTTCTGCATATACATACCAAGCACACACGCAACCTTGTAAAGTGGAATAAAACTGGTACAACCATAGAAAAGGTGGTAAAGCTTCTTGCCCTTTTGTCTAGAGTCTCTCACACTTTTGAACGTGGTGCTGAACAAGTTGATTACCATGATAAGTACTTATTTGAGTAGGTGCATTTCTCTTGAAGAACCTAGTAGTAAGATCAATCCCAATTTCATTCCATCTGACATAATTATCCCTATGGGCCACCCACCAGTGTGCTTTTGTCCCACATAGTGTATATGCTAGCATATTTCTTCTTTCCAGTGGGTTTATCCACTATTCTTCCATGGCGCGCATGAATACCATGGGATTATCTTCTCTTGTGTAACAAGGTACCGAGTTGTTACCTATCCTCCTGACATAACACGGTTTTGTGCCTCAAGGAAATATGATTTTTACTTCATGCCCTACTAACTCATAAGTGTTGTGAGCCCAATTATCGCAAGCATCACTTGTAGTATCACTAATAGACTATGCATCCTCCCACTGAATTAGTCCTTCTTTGGTTGGTTCAATTATCTATGGATCTCAGATGATGTGTACATAAATCCTATTCATATTTTCTTCACTTAAGGGCTCAATGTAGGGCACAAATTTTCCATCTGTTAAAGGGATAATAACTCTTTCTTCTTTGTTTTCAAAACTGATATAGCCCTTGTTGAACCAAAGATAAACATTATTTACATAACACTAAGGATGCCCCAATAGAGTTGGGAAGCTATTTGACTCTGCCAACGCTAAAAATTCAAAGTCTCCAGTGAACTTTGTTCCTTGTATGGTAATGGATACATCCTTCAAAACTTTGACAGGAGTGGCCTTATTCTGATTAGCCATGAATAATACACTAGAGGATGGCTACAATGGGGGTCTTCCCATTTGTACCCATGTATCCAAGGTAAGAACATTGACTTATGCACCTGTATAAATCAGTATATTACTCAATAGCCACCCATCCACAATAGTATTCGGAGTGATTTCCTTGTCATAATCTAGGCTATGAGGGGGAAGATTTGCATGCAGGATCTGTTGTCTAGTCTTAGTAATTTCACGTGAAGTGTTCCTTTCAACCAACTCCCTAATAGTGGAATGACATTTTCCTGGCGCAAAATTTTACACACTTCCCTCAAGTCATCTATATCAGTTTGGACCATCTCTGATGCTTTCTTTTGATCCATATTCTGTGATTTCTCCTTTAAGTACTATATCTCACCCTGAAGATATCTTAGAACTTCCATGGTTTCCTGATAAACCTCCTTCTGATAGGTAGGATCTGGATATCGTACATAAATAAATTCTTCTTTAGTGATGGTAGGTTTTTGTTGTAATGCTTCCCTGGCACGTGCCACCTTAGTGTGGGTTGTGATCTTCACTTGTAGTGCCTCAGATTCTGCCTCCATCTTAGGCATCCATTGATTTTAAACAACATGTTGTATCCTAACCATCCCTATGCCTTTTTTTTCTTATTTATGTTACTTACTCACATGCTCATATAAGTTCAGGCACTCTTCATAGCTATGGTTCTTTCCGCAGAAAGAACATGTAATATTCTGGGGACATTCAAGCCTATAGTGGTCAGGAGATCCGCATGTATAAAATGTTCCACAAGGAAACTCACTTCTTCTACCACCACAGTCTCAACATCTAAATCTACCATGGTATCCTCAACCTCTACCATGACTGCCTTCAAAATTCCCTTCATTCTGATCATAGCGCACCTGATTGTGAACCCGGTCCTAATGCTCATTCTTGCCTTTATCTGAAACTCATGTCTATTATACAAGAATATCTATAGCATCATGGATATGTCCAATCAACTGGCAGTCTTCCATGTCATGAGTCATGGACATGCAGATTTTACAATATCTTGAAACGTTCTTCCTTATCGCGTGATACAATAATGGGCAATGGCTAGCATCATGGTTTAAATGCCATATTTCACAATCCATTAGCAACAAGCGTACTGTTCTGTAAGGATAACTATCCTTTGTGTGACCTTCTACTTCACAATCTATACACCAAATCATTGTCTGTGTCTTATGTGCTGAATTTGTTGATAGTTTCTCCAACTGTTTTACCATGGCTGCTATTTGTGCTTCTAAAAATGAGCTCACCCTCGTATCTATGCTTCCAACTACCTCAACATGCAAGGCTACTTCAAGTGCTTTGCATGGATCAGTGTATATATTATGTGATAATGTCCTTCTAAAAGGGATGATCAAGCCCCCAACGAACCATTGTGCATGCTGGCTTTCATGTATGTCATAAGAAAGCTTTGATAACAGAATTTTAAACTATGTATTATACTCTAACAATTTCAGTAGTACCTTACTTAATATCCTTGAGTACACTTATGCTCTTCTACTCAAACTTAGGGATATGAAACTCTTTAAGGAATGCATCCTTTAAAGTTGTATAATCTATGCAAGTCTGATCAGGGTCAAAATTTCTATAGGAGCTATGTGTGTGCCCTTGTAACATAGTAGCAAATTGGCTTGCCCTATACTCAGAAGCTATGATCCCTTTTGCACGCCACATTATTTCACACATATGCACATGTTCAGCAACATCTTCTATGCCCCTATAATCTAGAAAATGAAGAGACATTTCCATGTAAATATTCTAGGGTTGGTGCAGACCTTGCCCACTTGATCCAGAACCTCCAGATCTGCTTGAACCAAAGCGAACTATGCCTCCTGATCCCAAAATTGTAGCTGGGCTCGAACCAGAAGATGTACTTCCCTGTGCCCTAATAGTAGAACTAAACTATGTTTATACCCAAATTTTTTCTCCTTTTCAATCTAAGCAGCATCATAAATATGACATGAAGCTTGAAGGTAGATATATCTTGATATATGTCATTTTGTAGCCAGGGATGTGATCTAATTGGCACTCAGATTTGTGGAGAGATGGATAACACTTTGAAAGGATTTGATCTAACCCTCACTGTTTTAGGTTGTGCCTTTCAACCAAGGTAAGAGAACCTATATTGCAGCCTCTATTTTGTGAAGGAGGTGGAGATATCCTTATACTGTGCATATTGTATGGAGATGGCCTTGGGAAAACATGATCAATTTTCCATTATTCAAACTCAATAGAGCTGTCACTACTAAATGATGGAAATACTTTCAAGACAAGGATGAGGCTGCTGAAGACATTGTATGATCCTGGTTTGCTTTGTGCATTTTTGTAGATGGGTTAGATTATTTTGTTGACACACAATACAATGCAGGGATAGTATGGGTAGGATTAGTTATTCAGATGACTTTTTGGTGGGGTATTGACAAGACAAACTTGGATATATCAAATCTTTGACAACCTCTACAATACTTGAACAACTATCAGATAAAATGCTTCAAATAATTAGGATGTTCTTTTAACCAGAAGATGCATAAATGGAAGCCCAGGTTGCACTCTTCACACAATCTTTGAGAACTCACCACAAAATCTTGAAGTAAAGAACTCAATTAAACACAAAAATCCTTGATCAAACCACACCTAAGGTACCCCCAAAGTCTTACAAGCAATCCCAATCAACAAATGAAGGTGGAGTGATTTTAAACTACTTGTTTTTAATGCCATATGAAAGTTCTTCTGACAAACAAAACTGCAAGTGCCACTAAACTATCAATAAGGATGAGATTCTATGTGATTTCTAAAGACTTCCAATGCAATATTGCAACAAGAACAATGAAAACTATTTGCAGGTATTTAAAATGATAACATACATCATATTGCCCAGAAAAACACATATTAACTCAAAATCTTGTTAGATTCATCGGCAGGGGAGAGTTTCATGAAAAATCTCAGAGTTGTGTGATGGCTATAAACTTGTAACCAACTCACATACATGAAGATCCAACACAGAAGAAATTAACCTAGTTCTTTGCTGGGTTTCTTAGAAAATGAGCTTTTTCTCAGAATTTTCTCATGATTTTCAACTTCCCAACCATTTGCATTTCTCAAAAATGCATTATATAGCTCTTGCCACATTGGAGCCTTCTTTCTCAAGCAAAGCATATGCCAAGGGATCAATTTTTTTTACAACAATTTTTCATGATTCACTGAAAATGACATTTAAGAAATTTGCAACAAGAGTTGCCATGTGTTTTAAAAAGATTAAATCATTACAAATATTCAGATCATTATCCTTCTCGGAGGCACGTTTTTCATCATCAAGGCATGCAAATGCCTTTCCTCTCATCATTTCACCTTTTCACCTTTTAAAACTACCTCTGCAACTTTCAATTTTGACATTTCACGTGTTTGGATGGATTAGGGAAAAAATTTGTTTCAAAAACACCTCAAATCTGCAAATTAATCCCTAAAACCACTTGCATTGATCTTTGTAGGCACAAAGGACATGAATTCATCAAAAATTCGATTCAAAATGATGTAAAATTCACATCGCCAAGCTTCCTGGAGCAAAAATGGTGGCCAAAAATGAAAATGTACAGTTACCCTTGATCTGCTTTTTCTCCTTCAATCTGGGCCCTTGACGTGTCAAAATACGATTGGGAATGAATTCGAGTTCACCTTTTGACTTTTTAACATTTTTAGAAAAAATGGAAAATTTGAATTTTTCCTCCTCCCCTCCGCCCTTGAATTTTTTTGATGACATGTGGAACATGGTGGGTCCCATTGGGATTGTGCTTCAATTCTGCACATTTTGACCTTTTTTGGAAAATTGGAAAATTTTCACCTTTTTACCTCGCGGTCCCATACATCCAATTTCTCCCTACCATGTGTCCCCTTGTGGTTCATTCACGGGCCAGCGCTTCAAATTTCCACACTGAAGTGCCAATTTCCACAACCACTTGAGACCAAAGAAACAACCTAGGGTTAGCTAGAAAATTAAGGGATAATTTTTTTTTAGTGTCTACAACTAAATTGCAAGACATCAGTTCTCACTAATAGGTTCCGAAACAAAACCTACTTACCAAAACAAAAGTTTCCATTATGAACTTATAACACTTTTACAAGGTTTAAATTTTAGGGTTACATATTTTAGTTAGGTTTAGGGAGTAATCTTATCCCCATGCCTGCTCTCTAATAGGCTTCAGAAATTCAACTAGATTTTTCTCATTATAAATACTTTCAAAATTTCCCTAAACCATTTCCAATGGATAGGAAATTTTCTCACCTTTCCGATGATATAAAGAAGTCCTCCTAACTCCAAGAAAAACTCAAGTTATGAGTGGGCGGAGTTCTGGGGTCAAATTTTCCTAGAGGGACATGTGGCAAGAGGAGGAGGAGTGCACCTTGGGCAGGTTGGCGGGTCGCGGGGAAGCATTGGGAAATTTTCCCAACACATGGGAAAAAAATTACATTTTATTTCGCGCCCCCGTGGGTCCGCCAGAGACACGTGGCGACTGTGGAGACAACGTCAGAGTGGCGGGAGAAATTGGTGGTCTGCACCTGAGGAGGAAAAAGGAACAAAAGGGCTGCGGGTCCGCACACCTGTGGGAAGACGAAGGAGAAAAGGGGAAGTGGAGTTGCGGGTGGTGGAGGGAAAATTGGAAATTTTCCCAAAGCCAAAACAAAAAACAAAAGGGGGAAGGAAGGTTAGCCCTCCCGCCTCCACCCCCAAGGTGCCACGTGGCACGTTTTCATTGGCCACGGGCCGGCGGGGTCAACATGGAAATTTTTCCCATTTTTTTTAAAAAGCCAAGGGGTTAAAAATAACCCATGTCTCCGCCGTAGCCATAAGGGGACACATGGCACCCTCTGATTGGCTGCGGGCCGGCGGAGGGAAAAGTGAAAATTTTCCAAAAATTTTCAAAAAGTTTAAGTTGTAAAATTTATCCGCACCTCCGCCTCAGCCGCTGGAGGACACGTGGCAGCCTCTGCTTGGTTGCGGGCCGGCGGAGGAAAAAGTGAAAATTTTCCTGAGCCCAAAATTTCAAATTTCTTTTCCTGAGCCCAAAATTTCAAAAAAATTTCTAAGGCAATTTCGATGGGAAATTTTTGGGTTGCGGGCCCGCCACGGAAAATTTTCCCAAATTTTCCCGCCAAGGCCCAAAAACTTCAAAGTGTCATAACTTGATCTAGAAAGCTTAGTTTTGGGAAAACGAGGACTTTTTGGAAAGCTCTCAAATCCCTCTTTGCATAGGGAACATAAAATTTACTTTTTGATGAATTTTTAAGGGTCAATTTTATAAAAATGATCTGCATGCCTTTATTTGGCAAACTGGCAATTTCCAACTTATAATTTTAGTAAAATTAGAACTCCTCCTTCACTCAACATGTCAAACAAACATGGAGGATGAGTCTAGGGAGGGTTTAGAGTGTTTTAGGGAAGTTAATTTATCCAATCTGTCCAAGGTTGCATTTTTCTTGGCAATAGACGAGCAAAATGACTGTGCAAGCTCTGAATTGAAATTCATTAAGTTTTGGAGATTCATTCTTGACTTTTATAGTAAATTTAAGTTCCTTAGGTAGTACTAAGTCTAATTTTCAATGTTTCACAACTTATTGTTTAGTTCAAGTATGAATTGTTCATTCTTATTAAAATGTGCATTGCCAGATTTAAGTTTTAAAAATAGTGAGTTGTTTCTTTTAAATTGATTTAGCAATTTGTCTTTTGACAGTGCATATGATTCTAAATTAATCAAATAAAATGCTTATTAGATCATCCATTCAATTCTAACTAAAAATGAATCTCTGATTTCAATTTGAATATACAATTTTGTAATTAATATAACACTATCTTTCATTCCATACGCATGCTTCTTTCTTTTCTTTTCAAACATCAATCAATTTTCAACAATAATTCAAATCAATTGTGCAATACACTTTTGAGAGGGGAATGCATTCTTTCATTGATCCTCAATACACTTTTACAACTTTCCTTTTTATTTGATTTCAAATACAATACATGAAATATACAACACTATTTCTTATTCTTTTCTAGCCAGATATATCATTTTTTTTGACAGTAATTCAAATCCTGTATACAATACAATTTAGAAAAACTACTTCAATTATTTATTCACATTCAATTGAAAACTTTACATCTCATCTCTTTCCCAATTTGAATTGGTTTCAAATTACAAAATACAAAGTATGGAATATCATTTACATTTTCTTTCCAAACAAAACAGAGAAGTATAATTCTTCTATGTATATTTCTCAATTCAAATTCAACTTTCATTTAAAATGCAACAACTTCACATTAAAACATTTACTATACATCTCATCCACTCAAGGTGGGAAAGGTTACATTGAATTTGCTCACAAGAAATGACTGTCAAAATGTGAAATTTCTTCTCCAAACAGCAACATGTTTGTTTCTTCTTCTTTGCAACTTTGATTACAACAAGGAAGGAGGAAAGGCAATGCTCTCCACCCAAGCAAGACATCCAATGAAAAAGGAGAAGCCATCCTTCCCCATTTTTCCCTGAGCCCCAACCATATTGAAATGGAGCATGAATATCAACACATGGCAACAAAGGCTTCTATCACATACAAGCAACATTCACATTGCATACAATAAAAAAAATGCACAGTTCAAAAATAAGAGAGACAGTTCCCAACTGCAATTGAAAAAATTCATACAACACATAGGCTTGATCAAGCAAGCCAACAAGAGCAAGAACTATGGGGAACTCCTTATGCCTCCCAATTTAGAATTGGGCATCCACGAAAATGCATACCACCAATAATCATATCAACCCCATAAACCTTATATCTCCCAACCCCTCCTTATGCACCCCACCCCCCCCACCCCAAGTTTATCCCTTATGCCCCCTATAGTAAGAAATGCAAGCAGTTTCTTTTCCAAGGTGGATCCCAAACCAAAACTCCCTCCACAATAAAACTAGTGCCATTAGAAATCCCTTATGCCCCCCATATGAAATACCCATAGCCTTCTCCTACACCATGCCCTAAGCATTCTACCCAACCAGCCAAGAATGCAAACATAAACACCATTTAAGCATGCATGTAAGAGAAGGAAAGACAATTAAAATATAGCTCAAGATCCTACCTCTCCATACTAAAGTTTGTTCCAAGCTCACAAGATTTTCTACAGATGCCAAAATACAGTCTAAAATCAGCAAGGTATCAAGCAATGCAAAAAGGACTCCAAGCTCTTATTCATACAATCTCCAAAAGAAACATCACCAAAAAAATGCGCCCCCAAAAGGAAAATAACAAAGTTTCAACAACCATAAACAAGCAAGGAGTTTCACTTTTATAGGAGAGGGAAAGAGAGAGGATGATGTGGATCCATGTGGGATGCCACATCATTCTTCCTCAACACCTAAGTGGAAAGTCAACATCCTCCACCAAATACACAATAAATTAAACATGAAAAAATGACTTACACACTCCAATTCAATGCCCATACTCCAAAAGGACCAAATTTAAAACATGTAAGGGAAGTGTCAATTAAAACTTACATATTGTCACTTAAAAATGCATTATAAATACCTACATTAAACCTCCAAACCATAGGCATGGTTTGTGGATCATTTTAAGAGGTGTGGGACAAGTTTAACTTGTCCCACAAGCCTCCAAATTTGGCCTCCAAGGGCAAATTCAAATTTCATAAAAGATGGAGTGCTTGACCTTCCAAAAACTTCCTTACATACTCTTACATGTTTCTTACACATTCATTACAACATTAACTTACACACTCTTCTAACATTAATATCTAAGACAACAACTTTATTAATTACATTCCACATCACAATTTAATTTAAATAAAGTTTAACTATATGACTCTCACATAAAAACTATCACATTTAAACTAATTAAAAGAAGGAACACATTACAAATAAAATACATACAACAATAATTCAAAAAGGAATACATAAATAAAACACTTATCTCATGGTCACATACAATGGAAATCCCCCCATGGGAAATCCTAACATAACTCAACACACAAACGAACAACACAGTTGCCATGGTGACCTTGTTGATTTCACCTAGAATTTCAATATGGTTAGTCTCTAGTCCCCCGACATTGTTGTGATTTTTAACCTGCAAAATTCAAATACCTCCTTCGGCCTCGAGGCCATATCAGAACATCCAAAATGATATAAACAAAATTTCAAGATCATCTAAACACATAGAATCACAACAATATCAAGAATTCAACATTATCATTTTTAATTCAATAAATCAACTATATCATCACCAAGAATCTACCATATCTAGGTCTACTCCAAATATCCAAGTGTCACAAGTCCAAAACAATATCCATAATATGTCCATGTCAAATAGTATATCATCATACCTCATATAAAAATGTCTCTAGTAGCTATCATGCATAATAATTGAATCCAAATCAATAATAATCCATGATCTAACATCTAACCATCATATTAAAATAAAACATAATAGTGTCCATAATATGATCAATAGTATCAAAATCAGTATCTAAAAGTGTCAAAGGGAAGTGGGCACTACACACACTGAGTCTTTATGCAAAAGGAAAAAATTTTCCCTTTCTCCTCCGCCAGCCCACCAACCTGCTCTACTCGCCATGTGTCCATCGCTGATTAGAGTGGAGATGCATCCCATTTTTTAACTTTATAAAACAAAGCTAAAAAATCATTAAGTTTTCCATCGGCCCGCTCCTCCTTTGACTTTCCAAATTGGCCACATGTCACACCTAGATTGGTTACGGAACTTCAGCCCAAGTTTTGACTTTGATCCATTTGAAGTTAAAACTTCAAAGTCACCAAGAAATCAGCCCCCCATTTTGACTTCTCATGGAAACGTGTCCACCTGTGATTGGCCACGGGGCCGTGCTCCAAAATTTCACCTTAGATTTTTTTTCCAAAAGGGAAAAAATTTCCTTTTGCCTTAGGCGGCCCGCACTCTCCTCCGCACCTACCACGTGTCCATCTCTCACTCCATTGTAGACCTGCGGGTCCCTCTACAACTTTTTTCCCCACCAAAAAAGGAAATTTTTTCCTAAGTCTTCCACCGGCCTTCCCTTCCGTCCTAGCATAAGAACATGACACGTGTCCCTCCTCTAGGATCTACGGGGTTGCGGGGAAAAATGTGAAATTTTCCAAAGTCCAAAAAATGTTAATTTTTTATAGAAAACCCACAAATTCTTGCCCAACCAGAAGTGGCCACATAGGAGGAGAATTTTAAGCTTAATTTTGATGGGAAAATGACACCTGTACGACCGTAAAAAAACACAGAATTTTCCAAGGACACCCGAATTCAATTTTTTCTTTGTGGGTTAGGGATTTTTTACTCAAAAAACAAGGGGAAATTGATTTCATGCAAGTTTTGACCATGGGGATTGATATTTGAGGGAAAATACACATGAAAGGAACAAATTCGAGGTTCACAGGCCAGAAATAATGGAAAAAAATGACCAAGGCCCATGGATTTGGAAAAATTAGGGCACAAAATATGGCAAAATTTGAGTATTCTTGCAAAATGGGGCATGTCAAATGATTTTCAAATGGAATAAGGCATGGGAACAGAGGAAACAACTTCATTTCACCTATTAAAACTAGAGAAAACATTTCAAGAAATGCAGAGTGAAAGGAAAATTAGGGCAAAAGCATAGAGGATCAAAATGGACACCAACATCGGCTCCTGCTCAGGGATGGACACTCCCAGTGAGTGCCATAAGAACAATAAGTAGACCAAGTACCAAAATAATCCATTGGGAAAATGAGTCATGAGCCAAAACCACCAAAAACCAGCTGAGAACCCGACAAAAATGGCTGCCACACAACAAGGCAAACCACAAACTAACAAAACACTAAAAATAGAGCAACAGCCCAAACACTATACATTGTACAAGTTGTGCATACCTTAAATTTGGGGATTAATCCAAGAAATGCTTCAGATGCCTGTAATTAACAGGAAGTTCAAGAAATTCCCCATCTAAATCTTTGAGAAAAAAGGTATTCTCACCAATTCTAATATCAATGGAGTAAGGGCCCATCCATAATGCATCAAATTTTCCATGTTTTTCCTTATCTTCATTTTTTCTATCCCAAAACAAAACCAGATCTCCAATATTGAAGGCCCTAGGAGTGACCTTCTTGTTAAACAATCTTTTCAACTTCTCTCTAAATCTGACATGCCTCTGGTGGGATGCTCTTCTCTCTTCATCTAGCTCCATAATCTGATTGATCCTAGCTTCATATAGAATGACCTCTTAATCCTCAAGTTTTTGAACAAACTGAAATGAAGATCACTGTAGATGTAAGGGAAATAGAGCTTGGGTTCCATACACCAGTTCAAATGGGCTCTTACCAGTAGCTCTCTTGGCAGTGATTCTATCAGCCCAAACTACAAATTTTAGTTGTTCACCCGATTTTCTCTTGTTCAACTCCAAGGTCTTCCTAATGATCTTTAACAAGTTATTATTACTAGACTCAGCTTGTCCATTTCCTTGGGGATTATAGTTTGAAGAATAAGTCAGATTGGTTCCATACTCCTTGCACATTGCATTCAAAGGTTTAGCTCTGAAACAAATGGCATTATCAACAACAATCTTGACTGGCACACAAAATCTGTATATGATATTATTCATAAAGAAGTCCATAACAACTTGGTGTGTTACTTTCTTAGTGGGGATCACCTCTACCCACTTTGTAAAATAATCAGTGGCTACAAGAATCCACTTATGGATAGCACTAAAAGGATATGAAAACTCACCAATGAAGTCCATTCCCCACTATTTGAAAGGAGCTTCAATTGATACAGGCTGCAAAGGAAGGGAGCCTGAAGCTTTCATTCTTCCAGAGAAACGCTGGCAACTTTCACATTTTTTAATTAGCATGGTTGCATCTGTAAAGAGACTAGGCCACCAATAACCAGCTCTCAAAACTTTGTGTGTTGTAACCCTTCCAACAAAGTGTCCTCCACAAACTCCCCCATGGAAATCAGCAATCACTTTGGGATCTTCATCTTCAGTTACACATTTTAAGAGGACACCTTCAGGATTCTTCCAAGCTAGCCCAAAGTCAGTGATGATGTATTTTTGAGAAGCCAACAAGAGGGCTCTTTTCTAATTTTATTTAAATGATCAAGATAACATAGGTGTCTGAGGTAAAATATTATATACTTGTATTATTTAGAACTTACCAATTTCCCAAGAACATCTGCCCTTTCTTCCTCTACTTCATTCACTTCCACAGTCTGCAAGTTGCTCTCAGCCATGAACTTAGTAAGACCCAAACCTCTTACCAAATTTGTGGTTTGGATGTCCATATCATACTCATGCAGTTTGTTCACCCATCTACATCTCTTACTTGAGATATCCATCTCTGATAAGATGTCTTTTACCATGGTGTGGGGAACATAAGCAATAACTTGTGAACTTAAAATATAAGGCTTGAAAAACCTTTGTTGCTTTCACCAAGGAAAATGCTTGTTTTTCCATGATTGCATATTTTAACTCACTAGTTTGCAAATCCTTGCTAAAGAAGGCAATAGGCCTCTCAACCCCATCTTCATCCTTTTGGAGCAAAACAGATGCAATAGTTTTTTTAGAAGCAAAGGAGAAGATTTGGAAAGGCATTTTGTAATTCGGGGCTGCTAAGACAGGTGCATGTTTAAGTGCCTCTTTGATTCCTTCAAAATCCTGAATAAAAACCTCCTCCCACTTGATAACTTGATCTTTCTTTAACATGCATGTGATAGGAAGAGTCAACTCAGTAAAATTAGACACAAACCTTCTAATGAAATTGATTTTCCCAAAGAAAGATTGGATGCTCTTCTTCGTTCTTAGAATTTGCACCCTGCTGATTGCTTCTATTCTCTCAGGGTCAATCATGACACTAGCCTTTGAAACAATATGACCAAGTAGATTGGCCTTTTGCACCCCAAAGTGACACTTCTTTGGATTGAGAGAGATTCCAAATTCTCTACATCTGATCAACATTCTTTCCAAATGTTGCAAGTGATCTTCTCTGCTCCTTGAAAATACAGTCACATCATCCTAATAAACTACAATGAAGTCATTTATATAACCAGCAAAAGCAACATCCATTGCTCTTTGGAAAGTAGCTCCAGTATTCATGAGACCAAAAGGCATTTTCACATAAAAATATCTTCCCCAAGGAGTGGTAAAGGTAGTTTTGAATCTTTCTGACTCCTTGGCAACAACCTAATTATAGCCAGAGAAACCATCCAAGGTGGACAATAATTCAGATCCAGTCACTAATTGCAGCATGTTCTCTATGTTTAGCAAAGGATAATTGTATTTTAATGAAGCTCTATTCAAATTTCTGAAGTCTACACAAAGTCTGATATCTCCATTCTTCTTTCTGACTAACACAAGGTTTGTAACCCAAGATGAATACCTTGTGGGCTGAATAATCCCTCCCTCCTTCAGTTTCTTCAATTAATCTTGCATTTTCATGGAGACAAGTGGATTAATTGACCTTTTCTTCTGTTTGAATGGTTTGGCATTTTTATCAAGAGAGATCTCATGCTGAAACAAGTCCTCTCTATATGCTTTCAGCTCTGAATATGACCAGGCAAGACAGTCTTGATATTGTTTCAACAATTGAAGATAGGATTATTTTTCTTCCTTGTTTAAACTGCTGCCCAACCAAAATTTTCTTGGTTTTTCCTTTGTTCCAAAGTCATTCTCTTCCACATCCCTTGAGGTAGACATGTTTCTATTGATGATGCAATCAACATTAGTAAAATTTGACTCAAGAGCAACAAGACCTCTAGGAATGGTGTTAGTTTTCAATTGGATAATATCTTTTCCAAACAAAGTCTCTCTTCCTTCAGTCACACACACCATTGGTTCCCAATCAATATGCTGATCTAAAAAATCACCTTGATTTCATAAGAACCTTTGCACTTGAGCATCATCATCAAACACTTGCTAATGTTTGATGTTTTTAGGGACAATTGGCCTAGTTAACACTTCAACATTGTACTCACAATAAGGTGAAATGGTGCAATCTCCAAATCTTGACCCCATCACTGCCAACTTGTCAGTAGCAACATTCAAACTTCTATCATGGTGCACAATATTGAAGGAATCAAACATCTCAATTAGATCCCAAACTATATGCTTATACTGCTTCATCCGCTGATTTTTTGTAGCATACAATTTTCTTATTTGTTTGAAAACTAGCTCTGAATCTCCCTTTGCAATGATGTCCTTGACACCATACTTCCATGTAATTCTTCAGACCCAACAACAAGGCTTCATACTCAGCAATGTTGTTAGTACATTCAAAATTAAGCTTGAAGGAAAAAACAAATTCTTCCAAGCTAGGGGAAATTAGAATTACACCAGCACCATTTCCAAATTTGGAGCAAGCTCCATCAAATAGCAAGGTCCAAGGAGAACTCACTTATTTAAGTGAACTTTGACTGATCCATCTTGTGTTCTTTACCATCAACAAAACCAATAAAATTATCATCATCAACATCAGCAAACAATACTTCATAAGAAGCATTGTTAGGGTCCTCAATTAGATGCAACATTTTCTTTTCTCCATAGAGCTTGACAAGGCTGCCCTCAATGGGAATGGTGGAAAAAGACATATCCATCTGGACACTCCCTCCAACACTTGCAGCCCACTTTCTTGGCAATAACATACCCCATTTGGAAGGGCAATCAACAATCACAACATCCAATTTTAAATTCCTCCTGGGATAAGATGCAAGTTGCACAACGAAACCCTTCACACAACCAACAACCGACACTTCTCTTGAGTCCATGGCAGTACATTTTCCATAGGTTGTTTTCACTTTGATATCCAACTCATTCATGACTTCTAGAGGCATGACATTACATGATGCACTAGAATTAAACATACAATTATGAAGTATCCTATCCTTTATGATCAAAGTTATGAAGAATGAATCAGCATTCAATTGGGAATCAGCCAAGGATGTCCCCAAATATACCTCAGGTGTCTCTCCAATATCTTCTATTGCTGGTGGTGTTTTAAGGTCAACAATGATTTGGGGCGTAATCTCAACAACATTTACATTTTTTCCTAGAGTAGTCTTCTCCTCCTTTAATCCCGAGTACTCAAATGCTCTCTTCTTATGCTAAGGAATTATAAGCAACTCAATGATTGGAACACTCACTTTGATTTGACTCAATACTTGGGCTATGTCATAGGGAACACTCTTTGGAAAAATAGCATTGGAAGGGAGACAAGAAGATTCATTTGATGGCAAGGGATTCTTGGTAGCTTGGGCATGAGGAGGACTGTAATTTTTGCTTGGGACAATAGAGATTTTGGCAAGTGTTTCTCTCCTAGGAGCTTATTTTGGAATGCTTGTGAGTAAGGGTGTTTTAGGTTTGGCTTGAGGCCCAACTCCTTTAACAACTTTTCTTCTAGTGTTATAATCTTTCTCTTGAGCTACAACAACATTCATCAACAATTGTCTATCTTCCTCTAAAGGGATACCACCATCATACTTCTTAATCATCAAAGCTCTTAAGTATTCAAAGTCATTGTTAGGAATTTCAAAATATTGCACTACATCAACTTCAAGAGTATGAGGGGAAGAAAAACTTGTACCCATTTGATGTAATCCCAAAAAGTTGTAGTCTGTCCTTGCACTTATCACTTTAGTAGATGTTTCTCCTCCTTGTGAGCTTGAAGGACATCCCACCATGCAAATATCATCATCAGTACCATCATCATTATTAGATTCACCTTCTTGCTGGTCCACTTCACATGGAGGATGGGGCAGAAAACACCTATCACACCAATCAATATCAACAACTTCTTCAATAGTAGCAACCCTAGTAGTTAGGGGATCAGGTAACACTCTTCCTTCACGTGCTTGAGGATGTCTATTTGGAGACCCCATGGGTCCTTTTCCTCTATCATCTGCCCTTTGATCACCTCTAGGATGATTGGAAAATCTGTCATGGTTTTGTGCTCTTGGATGACCTTGTGAAGTTTTCCCAATTCCTTTCTCATCTCTTGCCAACTTATATGAGATTTCTTTGACAGCCCCTGCCAAAGTTTTCACAACCTCCTCTAAATCAACACCCTTGCTAGCTTGAGGTTTTTAGGGTTTATCAACTTTACACCATCTCTCTTGAGAGGTTTCCCAATTTCTTTGATATTGTTTTCAATTTGAAGTTCCATGGTGAAAGCTTGCCTTAGATTGGTAGGGTTCTTGTCTCTTAGGTAATAGGCTGCATTTTTATCAAATGCATCTGCATATTTGATTAAACAAGATTCATCACAAGGCCTCAGATTAAATGGAAGCCTTCTCAAAGTTTTGTTAAACCTTGTGTTGAAGTCATGGAATGATTCATTGGGGTTCTTCTTGATATTCTCAAACTCAGACAAGAGAAATCTAGGATCAGTCTTGTCACCATATTGCAACCTAAATGCATTCTTCATTTCAGTCCAAGAATCAATTGAATTGTCAGGCAGTGCCTTGTACCAATCCCCAGCATCCTCTTCTAGTGTATGAATGAACAATTTAATATACACATCTTCAAACTCTATCTCAAAATCTTCCATCATGTTAACAAAAAGTTTGAGATGCTGATCACCAGTTATTGCATTGTTACCTTGGAATTTTGGCAATCTATTTCTGACATCTTGTGGACAACATTTGGGTAACCATCCATTCCTCCAAATTCTATAGGACCAAAGGTGTTAACAACAAATGGAGGTCTAGGCTGAGCCATATTGTTTGGTGGAGGTGATCTTGGGGGTGACACAAGTTGATGAGGAGTGCAAGGTCTTTGGGGCTTAAGAATGTGATTCACAAGACTGGTATTCTCTAAGTGCTGATTTTCTTGGAAAGTTTTACTAGGATTGAAACACACAGGTGCAGATTGAAGAAGGAACTTACTAGGTATAGTAGAAGGACCTTCACTAGTTGAAGTAAACAAGTTTATGAGAGGATTTCTTGAATCAAAATCACTGGAAGAAGAGTGATAATCCTCTACCAAAGGCTGATCTCTCTCACCAATGGATATATCTCTACCTGATGTCTAACCTTTAACAACCTTCCAAACTCTTCTCCCTTCCAACTCTGAGTTTCTTGAATCTGTAAACAACTTCTTAGTAGAGTCTCTAATGAAGAGAGATCTTCTTCCTTCTAGTTTTACAGAGATTAGCAACACCAAAGTAAATGACAGAAAGGTTAAGACACTGGTACTTATCAAGATCAGAACAACATGGAGTCGCCACTAAGGACTTTCACCCTAGTTGTGAAAATGCACTAAAATACTCTATCAAATATCTATCAGCACTGAAAATCTTGCCAAAATTTATAGATCAGACCTTTCTTTCTTTGAAATTATCAACCACAAATGCAAATGAAGTGCAACAACTGCTGGGAACTGATAAAATTGCAGGCAGAACTTATATCTTCACTTAATCCTTACAAATCTGATTATAAAATGATGCTTCAACAATGTATTTGCATGTAGAATTTGCAAGGGACTTTACCAGGGTTTGATATGCATTCAAATATCTCAAATATGTATGCACATGAATCAAATTGAACTAAGAGAATATCAAACTCAGAACTCTACTCTTCATTCCAATCTTATAAATCTGATCAGAAGATGCTACTCAGATTTTGTAATTGCACATAAATCACACAAGAAGTATTACCAGGGATTTGAAATACTGAAATACTGAATAATTTCCCCAGTAACGATGCCATTAAGTGTTGTTGATGGGCTAAATAGACATGGACTAGAAAATGAATCAAAAAATCAATCTCAGCATTGTAAATTATTTCCTAGGATTTCAAAACAGGTCCCCAACAATGGTGCCATTAGGTGTTAGTACCCAAATTTTTTATCCTTTTTCAGTTTGAGCACCATCAAAAATATGGCATGAAGCTTGAAGGCAGATAGATCTTGATATATGTCATTTTGTACCTGGGGATGTGATCTAATTGGCACTCAGATTTGTGGAGAGATGGATAGCACTTTGAAAGGATTTTGATCTAACCCTCACTATTTTAGGTTGTGCCTTTCAACCAAGGTAAGAGAACCTATATTGCAGCCTCTGTTTTGTGGAGGTGGAGATATCCTTATACTATGCATATTGTATGGAGATGGCCTTGGGAAAACATGATCAATTTTCCATTATTCAAACTCAATAGAGTTGTCACTACTAAATGATGGAAATGCTTTCAAGACAAGGCTGAGGCTGCTGAAGACATTGTATGATCCTGATTTTCTTTGTGCATTTTTGTAGATGGGTTAGATTCTTTTTGTTGACACACAATGCAATGCAGGGGTAGTATGGGTAGGATTAGTTATTCAGATGATTTTTTGGTGGGGTATTGACAAGACAAACTTGGATATATCAAATCTTTGACAACCTCTACAATACTTGAACAACTATCAGATAAAATGCTTTAAATAATCAGGATGTTCTTTCAACCAGAAGATGCATAAATGGAAGCCCAGGTTGCACTCTTCACACAATATTTGAGAACTCACCACAAAATTTTGAAGTAAAGAACTCAATTAAACACAAAAATCCTTGATCAAACCATGCCTAAGGTACCCCCAAAGGCTTACAAGCAATCCCAATCAACAAATGAAGGTGGAGTGATTTTAAACTGCTTATTTTCAATGCCAGATGAAAGTTCTTCTGACAAAAAAAATTGCAAGTGCCACTAAACTATCAATAAGGATGAGATTATGTGTGATTTCTAAAGACTTTCAATGCAAGATTGCAACAAGAACAATGAAAACTATTTACAGGTATTTAAAATGATAACAGACATCATATTGCCCAGAAAAACATAGATTAACTCAAAAGGTTGTTAGATTCATCGGCAGGGGAGAGTTTCATGAACAATCTCAGAGTTGTGTGATGGCTATACACTTGTAACCAACTCACATACATGAAGATCCAACACAGAAGAAATTAACCTGGTTCTTTGGTGGGTTTCTCAGAAAATGAGCTTTCTCTCAGAATTTACTCATGATTTTCAACTTCTCGACCATTTGCATTTCTCAAAAATGCATTATATATCTCTTGCCACATTGGAGCCTTATTTCCCAAGCAAAGCATATGCCAAGGGATCAAGTTTGTTACAACAATTTCTATCATGATTCACTGAAAATGACATTTAACAAATTTACAACGAGAGTTTCCAGGTGTTTTAAAAAGACTGAATCATTACAAATATTCATATCATTATCCTTCCTGGAGGCACGTTTTTCATCATCAAGGCATGCAGATGCCTTTCCTCTCATCATTTCACCTTTTCACCTTTTAAAACTACCTCTGCAACTTTCAATTTTGACATTTCACGTGTTTAGATGGATTAGGGAAAAACTTTGTTTCAAAAACACCTCAAATATACAAATTAATCCCTAAAGTGACTTGCATTGATCTTTGCAGGCACAAAGGACAAGAATTCATCAAAAATTTGATTCAAAATGATGCAAAACTCACATCCAAGCTTCCTGAAGCAAAAATGGTGGCCAAAAATGAAAATGTACAGGAACCCTTGATCTGCTCTTTCAACTTTAAATCTAGGCCCTCCACGTGTCAAAATGTGAATAAAAAAAAAGTCGGGTTCACCTTTTAACTTTTTCACATTTTTTAAAAATGGAAAAATTTGACACATGCCCCTCTGCCCTTGAATTTTGTGATTAGACGTGGCACATGGTGGGTCCCATTGGGATCGCGCTTCAATTCTATCATTTTATACCTTTTGAAAAATTGGAAAAAATTTTTTCCATCTTTCCCGCACCTCCTTTTTGAGCCTGCCATGTGTCCCCTTGTAAGTCCATTCAATGAAACTGTAGCGCTTCAAATTCTCCACATTTTACCTCCTTTTGTAAAAGGAAAAAAATTTCCCCAAAACCTCCACGGGCCCACCACACCTGATTTCTCCCTTGCCACATGTCCATCGATGATTGGATGCGGAGCCATGTCATCTCTTTTTTCCATCATACCTTCTAGAAAAAATTGAAAACTTCAAAATCACTAAGTTTTCCATCGCCCACTCCTCCTTTGAATTTCAAAATTGGCCACGTGTCACACCTGGATTGGTTGCATGGAACTTTAGCCCAAGTTTTGACTTTGATCCATTTGAAGTTAAAAATTCAAAGTCACCAAGAAATCCGCCCCCCCGATTGCTGAATTCTCATGGACACGTGTCCACCTGTGATTAGCCACGGGGCTGTGCTCTAAAATTTCACCTTAGATTTTTCTGCCAAAAGGGAAAAAAATTCCTTCTGCCTCTGGTGGCCCGCACTCTCCTCCGCACCTACCACGTGTCCATCCCTCGCTCCATTGTGGACCCGCGGGCCCTTTTACAACTTTTTTCCCCTTGCCAAAAAAGGAAAAATTTGCCTAAGTCTCCCATTGCCTTCCCTTCCATTCCCTTAGCACAAGAACATGACACGTGTCCCTCCTCTGGGACCTGCGAGGTTGCGGGGAAAAAATTGTGAAATTTTCCAAAGGCCAAAAAATGTTAAGTTTTTATAGAAAACCCTCCGATCCTTGCCCAACTAGAAGTGGCCACGTAGGAGGAGAATTTTGAGCTTAATTTTGACGGGCAAAATGACACCTGTACGACCATAAAAAAACATAGAATTTACCAAGGATGCCCGAATTCAATTTTTTCTTCGTGGGTGAGGGATTTTTTGCTCAAAAAATAAGGGGAAATTGATTTCATGCAATTTTCAGACCATGGGGATATATATTTGAGGGAAAATACACATGAAACGAACAAATTCGAGCTCCACAGGCTGGAAAAAATGGAAAAAAAATGACCAAGGCCCATGGATTTGGAAAAATTAGGGCACAAAATATGGCAAACTTGGGTGTTTCTTCACAAAATGAGGCATGTCAAATGATTTTCAAATGGACTAAGGCATGGGAACAGAGGCAACAACTTCATTTCACCCATTAAAACTATAGAAAATGTTTCAGGAGATGCAGAGTGAAAGGAAAATTAGGGCAAAAGCATAGAGGATCAAAATGGACACCAACAAACTGTACCCCGATAGTCTGTGAAGCGTTACTAATCCTAGAGGTTAATCCAAAAATTAGCGTACTTGTATTTTGTGCTAATGATACACCTGAAAAGGTACTTCCTTATAACAACGAAGTTGTTTGTGCTACCATCGATGTGCCTCTTATAAGACTCGCTCCTAATCTCCCACTGCTTGAACTAGCTTGTTGACTACTTGTTGTACTAGATGCTAAAAATCCAAACGTAAGGGCAAGGTTACTAGGTGGATTCAGATGCGTGCCCGCGGCCCAGGTAGTCTCTAATATCGCGCTTCTGCATGAGGCCGAGGAAGGATCCCTGTCATGATTTCCAAGATGGGGGAGTTCCTGTTGCTTTGGCTCCACGTCTTTTATGTGAGCTTCAAATCCTTGACGAGTTGTTTCTCTCCTCAATGGCATACTTTCTGCAATGCTACGCTACTTCTCTATCTCCCTCTTGCATGCCTCATTATACTTAAGTTGCCTTTCCTCTCTCTGGCTTGCTACTACTAGGTCTGCCATCTTTCACTAAACCTGCTCCTGCCCTCGCGTGTGGTGAGGTTTAGTTAGCCATCGGTTTACTCTCCAAATTCAAAGTTACCATCATGATCTTGATCACCATTGGAAGTCCTTGTAGGTAAACTCCCCTTAGATATCATAAGAATTGGAATTGAACTACCTCTAGGCACGAATAAGTGGAAATTAAGTATTATAAGATATAACTATTCAAAACACCATAGAACCACGTATCCATAGCTCGAGTCCAAATCATATCAACATCATACAGGGCCTAGAATTCTTTCTGCATCCAAACAAGTGCATGATACCTCAAATTCTGCTTAGATGCATAAGAAATCAGCCACTCATACAATTCTACTGGAAAGATAGTCAAAAATCTCTCATATAAACTGTCATAAAGATTTTGTTCCACCCACATGCGTGCATTAAATTAAGATCCAATACTCCAGATTGTGTATCCATTCTTTAACACTTGCTAAGGTCAACTGGTATGTCTTCATTGCGAACCATCCTGAAAACAACTGAAAAAGAGGGTCTCGGTAACATAACCAATGATGCAGCCTAGAATTCAGTAATACAAGCCCAATAATACCCTAGACATGCTGACACATCACTCAACTTAGAATGAGATCCCACTCGAAGCATGCAAAGGTACTAGGTTCCTCTTTAGGGTTATTGTTGCAAGCTGTTAGCATGATGAAGACTTAACACATGTAGTTCCATTACTAACACATCATTCTATAGAGCATACCAAATCTATATCTAAGGGAGAATAGAATTAAGTATTAACCATGATGAAATCAAGAACATACTAGATTCAGATACACACAGAACTAACACTTAGATTCAGCCAATATCCTCCATTATATTAAATGCAATAAGTATACAGAAGCTTCATTACAATAATAGTAGTATGCGTGTAACAGATTTAGCAGCATAATCACACTATATCTCCATGTATGCATATATCTATATTTACTACATAGTTTACTACATACTTATAAGGGTGGGGTCTTGCCCTTCACCACTTATCTAATCCCAAAATAGGTCGCATGCTATTACTAGCCATGTGTCATTACAAAAATAGCTATACATACAAGTACACTAACAATATACTACTGGTAGTTAACTGACATTAGTATATCTATTTTTATCCTGTGTCCATGAAAAGTGCTTTGTAGTTAATCCTCCAAAAATAGCCAATGCATAATGCGCAAGTCTCCAATAAATTTGAGTGCTCCACACACTATCTCTAAAAATAGATCCTTTTCGTGAAAACGGCTAAGTCCCAAACATGTTTCTGTTCCTTGCGTGTAATCTTTTCTGATACTTTCGTGCTTTTGAATGCACTCTGCTCTCCTACATGAACCTTTTATATTTTATTTACTAAGTGATTGATCTGAAAACGTGATGTGTATTTTTATCACTTTATAAGTTTCCAAAGATTGTGATTTTCTTAACCAATTTTAAGTATTCTTGAATCCACAAATTGATTAAATTCTGATTATTTTGCATCCATAGAAGTGCAGAAAACTTGTATAGCAAATAAATAATCAGAAAAACTGAAAATACTCAGATAACAAAAGAGATTGTTTACGGGGTTTGGAATTCCTACATCCCCGGGTTCAGATTGAACCGATCCATTAATAATATTGAAATGCAAGTACAATAACTCTTACAAACAATCAATAATGAATCACAACCTACAAATGAGCTGATCAATGTCCCCAGAACTCTGAAAAATAGCAGAAACTGTCCCAAGAACGATCCATGGCTCCTATAGTGTTTTCACAATGTGATCTCCCTGCAACTGTGTTAGAAAAACACCTACAAATGGAGATTTAAAAACAATCTATGAAAACAAATCATATTTCTGAGATCAGATCTAAATTCTAAACAATTTTCATGTTTACACCAAGTCACAATTCGGACTAGAAGTGCATTGAAATTCATGTTTTCCAACTGGCTGTCTTAAAGATCCCTGTTAAAATATGCATTCAAAGCTTCCAAAAATAGGTTAAAAATCATCAAAAAATATCAAACCTTACATCGTTGGAATCGTCTCAGAATTCTCTACATTTCATTTTTTTACTCTGAAAGCCCAATCTGAGTGCACGACCTTCAAAAATGGAGTTCTCTGCAATCTGGTCCTTAGGCTTCTTGCACAGACCTGTACCTCCTCCTATTCAAATAGAATATCACCCTATTTATATTGTTTGTGCGCCTCCTGGTTTGATGGCTGGGCGCTTATCTTTTTACTCGGCCCACTTGAGTTCCATTACCCTTCTTGTCTTTTGGCTTATCCTTTTGGGAATAAAATCCCACATTGGGTGCATGAAGGTTATCCAAGGGTTTTAAAATAGAAGTGGGCGCGCATTTTGTGTGGCAAGGTAGCCACCTAAGCCTATGTAATAGGCGCTTGACTTGGGGGATGCGCATTGTTTGGTTTTAGCGCCCAATCCATAGGATCTATGCATGGATATCCTTAAATGGTGGATAGTTCAAACTAATGCGTGGGAAGTTTAGATATATGCGTGGCATTTGGAAATAAGGCGTAGAATATGAAAAGTGGTCTTATCAAGATCATATAATTTCAACCCAATTGATATAATGAAATTCCAAATGAAATGTGGTAATAAAATACCACTTGTTGACCCTCGATAGGCAAATCGAGCGAATTTGACGAGTGGTGCAAGCCACGTGGTGGCTTGTGGACCCACCACGTAGGCGATAATACCTTAGTCCACACGGCGGCCGGGCTCCCCTCCGTAATAAAAGTTGAGCCTCTTGTTCCCGAGCACCTTTATTTTTTTTACGCTCGTCGAAGACCGGTGGTCGAAAACCAACAAACAACTCCCTTTTGCCTTTTCGCCATGTGTCGCAGCGCGATTGGTCCATTATTGACCAGTTGACTAGAGTTGACTTTCTGTTGACCGAACTTTGACCGGACATATCTAGAGCTCCCGATGTCCGTTTGTCACGTTCTTATAGTGGTTGGAAATATCTCGAGACGATCTTCTACACTAACACCATTTAGGGATGTTTAGGGAGTGTTTTCAAAAATGATCACCTGATCATTGATAAGGTCTGACTGATCAACAGGATCCTTCTGTATGGTCTTGGACATGTGCATAGTGTGGTTATCCAACTTCAAATACCCTTTACTTGTCTGGTTTTGAGTTTTTCTATTTATCACTAGTGATTGTACAACTTCAGCACCACCTTGAATGACTTGTAGCCAATAGAAACCACAAATACTTGCAACAAACTTCATGAAAACATCAGATAACCAAAGGGGAAATCAATTTATGGGTGAGATTGGACTACGCTTGGAAATCAACCCCTACTGAAAAATTCCAAGTGCTCTAATACATCACAATGAGAAGGAAAAAGTCTCGTGTAGTTTTCCTAGTGTAGGTGCAAGTGTGCATGCATATCTAAGCCAATCCCTTATTGGATCTCTTATATCTCTTGACACAAATATAATGGAATAAATATATAACAAAATATACCCAACATGGTAGTATTATGATGTGATGTACTTTAGATGCTTATATAATCCCTTTGAGTGCTTGAAAATGGAGAACTATAGACTCTTGAACCTAGTTTGAGTGCTTTATACTTATGTGGTGGCTGATCTATATGATGTGCAACTACTTTTGGAAGATGAATGAGAGCCTTGAGTGATCTAGTGTTGATATTTGTAATAAAAGTTTATGATAATACCAAGTGACTTATAAAGTGTAATTTACTTTCTTATATAGGCTTTCATATATTAAAAATTCACATTATGTTTGACTTAGGGGATGAGAGAAGACTCACATAATATTTTGAAATTGAAAAAAGAGCTGGAAGATAAGAGGGATTTAGACCGTATAAGTCATCTAGGAATGTAGTATGACATGTACCTATTTTGTATGGTTTGAGACAAGTAATTAGGAAGGAAAGAGCTAGATTATGTGATTGATTCATATAGATGGATTATTGCTTTGGATAATTAATATTTATTGAATGGGTGGCAAAGAAATGTATAAATATGGGTAAGTGATGAGAGAGATATAAATATGTGTCCATTGAGTTTATAATGTGAGCATTTTTCTTAGCAAGGAAATAGATCCAAATTTTTCATTGTTAAATGATAGGTTATCAAATTTGAGTGTCTACTCAAAGGTGATTAATTGATGTAGAGAGATTATAGGAAAATTTTGTATATAAGAGATCTTTCGTTAATTTCCTACCAAAACTAACCCAAAAATTCATGCCTAGACCAATTTAAAGAATATGCTCAACTTAAATAGCTAGCCATTGGATTAAAAAGGGCCAATTTTATAGAGGCGTAGACAGGTTCATTAACAAACATATATAAAAAAACCTTAGCTAGGAGGATCATTCCTTTAAAGATACTATCCATGGAGAACTAAACCTACCTATAGGCCAAATCCTTAGAAAAAGAAAATGTTGAAATGTTTGTGTAGGTCATATAAGGTTTATGTATAGATAAGTGAGATTGAGTGATATATTTGGTAAATGAGGTTTACCTAGTACATATAAATGTGATTAGAAAGGCGGAAATTATATGTTTAGAAAGATTAAAATATGTATGTGTTAGTTGTCCAAATTTATATTAATACCAAGTACCTTAATAGAAATTTGTAATTAAATTACTTAGATAGATGTGAATAGAAACAACAATATAACACAACATAACACCAAAATATAGATAAATGATCACAATATGCAAGTAGAATTACTTCGCCACTTCATGGGGGAAACCTCCAAACCATACAATAAGACTCAAGAGCTCAATATGATGCTTGTATACCACTTACTAACTCTTATATATACCCTACTATTCTATGTAAAACACCAAGATGACTTACTAAACATATGAAAACATTAATAAATATGGTATGACATGTTGAGAGATAATGTTATCCACATGTTGACTATACATATCCTAATATATAACCAAGGACTAAGGGTGTAACATGCCCCTCCCCTTACAAGTAACATTTTCCCCAATTTTGAACATTTCAACAGGATTTTTCAAATAAGTATAATCCTCAATGTTGACGATCTTTAGATGCCAGTACAAGAAATATTCCTCCTTCCATATCGCAACTTCATTTTCTTGATTCTTTCACTTGATTAGATACTCAGTAATTACTCCTTTCTTCACCCTCTTAATGAAAATTTGAATAATTTCCTCATGTTCCAAACTGATTTCACCTTCTTTATCCAAGTCAAGGAACTCTATCTGGGCTGAAATAGTTTGTGCATTAACATTCCCCAAGCCAGAAATGTGCCAAGTATGTAAAAGTGAAAAACTCTCTTTGAGACTAGAGACCTTCAATAAAAAAACTGAATCATCTTACCATCCACTTGAACCTCCTTTATATTATTTTTCTTATGGATGCAATCTTTAAACTAAAATATTGATGATTCCATCTTTCGAGCTATAATATCTAAACTCTTATCCTTTATTTTTCTTTAACTTGATCCTCTTCCTCTCCTTCTACATCACTCGTATCTTCTTCTTCTCCTCCTCCTCCTTTATCTTCTCCTATTTATTTTTCTTCTTCCTCCACAACCTCATTATTTTCTTTCTCCTATTTTTTTGTTCACTTGGCCAAGAAAACATGTTCCCTTTCCTCCTAAAACCAATACGAACTCTCTTGATTCAATTGTGAGACCCAACTCCATGTTGGACCAAAAAGCTAGAAATAAAAACCAAGACCATTTCCATCTAGATGAAAAATTATTCTTCTTAAACTCTACCCACCATTCCATAGCATCAATCACTCCATTTACAGAGAAAGACTGAATCCCCATTATGCAAAAAAATTTGGGTTTTAAGAACAACTCCGTTAACCAATAATAATCATTTCAGTCTTAATTCAAAACATACATAGAAGAAACCCTATCTTATTTTTGACAAGATTTCTGAAAATATAAGAAACTTGTACAAATTCCAAAAATTGCAGTCTATGTAGTGAATTTAATAAAAACCCTAAAACTGATATAATTTGTGCAAAGCAAGTCAATAAATATTGAAATTTTTAGAGGACCTTACTTTAATTATTTTGTAAATCCGTATAAAAATTTGTAGAAAATTTCACTAACATTATGGAGATATAGTTGGATCTTCACAATCATGGTTTTGACCCAATTCTGGCAGACATCAAAGCTTTAATACCACTTGTAATGAAATTACTTAGATAGATTTGAATATTAAAAATATAACACAAAATAATTCCAAATATAGAGAAACAGTCGCAATATGTAAACATAATGACATAACCAATTTGATGGGGCAACCTTGTTGGTTGGATATTTTGTCAAACCAAAATATGAGGTTCAACCACAGTACATGGGATTAAATCCCTCCTCAAAGACAAGTGAGGTTGCATGTTTATTGCTAATCTAAAACACAGTAAATAATATATACAATATTCACACTAATCTAACCATTGGGGGTTGGGATGAAATCCCGAAATCCACATTCACACGGATTCAAGGATATTGCTTTCGTAAGTGAAATAGGTTAGAAACTGTTACAGTGAAAGAAGCACGGTAGAAAAGAAATGGGAGAAACGTATTTTCTTTCGAGTAAACACAGAGCACGAAATAATCATACAAGTTTTAGATCACAGATATAGTGTCCGAGATAATTAGAAACACTGAGATTCTATGCAAAGAATAGCTTTAAGATCATGAACATAAGAACACTGTCTTAAATAAGATATATTTCACAACACAAAGTCTGCAAAACAATATCAACTTATATTCTTCAAAATGATTGAAAGAAAACACAAAGTTTTTCTCCTTTCCAATAGCCTCTTAATGCTTCAAAAATTCTCAACCCTTTAGAATGCACAAGCATCCCTTATTTATAACAAAAGAAGCTAGAGATAAAACAGGACAGATCCTGAAAAGTAGCATGCTAACTAGAGTTCAGCTTTGCACGATTCTCACGCAGGAGATCAAGTCAAAGTATGAATTAAAAATAATGACAAAACGGAAATAAAAGATATGTCATTCTAAAAATAGAAATATCATGGGACGTTGGAACTTAATCCGAGTCATCATCTTTTGATTCTTCTTCTTTCTCTTCCTCCAGCTGAGACTGTTTGTTCTGGAACTCCGGAGATGCTGTGCACACTGAAAAACCTGATTGACTGAATGCGTCGGAAGAAGAGAAGAACCCGACACGCAGAAGAAGATATCGGAAAACTTTGAGAACCCGACAGGTCTGATATGTCAGAATCTTGGTGAAACCCGACACTTGCTTTCAATGGCGGGAAACAAGAGAAAACCCGGCACTCACTGTCAATGACGGAACTTAGGAGATGCCCGGCACTTAGTGTTGAGGTCGGAATGTTGAGAAACCCCGTCACTTCGAGCTTCCAATGTTCTTCGGACTTTTGAATCTGCAACACAACCTTCAAAATCCGGGAAACAAAAACAGAGTCTTTCCTTTGAATTTCTACATACACAACTTCCTTTCTTTTTTTGTTATTCATATTCCATACATCATGCAAATAATTGAAATTTGGAAGGAACAGCACCAATCGATAGTCTCAAAAAGAAAATAAACCCTAAAAACCCAAAACCCTTTCCAAAACAACACAGAAAGAAGAAGGAAGAAAAACCCTCAACAACTGGCAAGAAATTGGAAAGAAAATACACGCAGTCGATCCAGAAAAATCAAGAATAAAGAAGGAACGAAAAATACCTTCAATTCGAGACAGGTAAAATTGAAAACAAACGATCCAGTCTGGTAACGCGAGGTTTGCGGGTTTTGGGAGCGGAAGAGCATGCGAAAAATCCACGAATTAAAAATATGAACGGTAAGAATGACGTGGAAATCCGCGTATTTATAAGAAAATCAGTAATAAATACACTTCAACTCGGCACGTGCCAACTCACCGACCACTCGGCATGAATGCCACGTCAGCATGTTGGAGGAGTCTGAAAACCCGACACGAGGAGATTTAGTGCATTTCGGGTTTCGGGCTTCGGAAAACATGGAGCACAAAACATGTTTTGAATCATGAATGTTCCGATGCATTGAACTTCCGAAAACCCGATTACAAAGGATTGAGCAGGACTTTGGGAATCGGAGAACATGGCGCATAAAACATGTTTTGGAACATGAATGTCCCGATGCTTTAGAGTTCCGAAAACTCGAATACAAAGGATTGTCTTAACACAAGGCGGGTGTCGGGTTTCGGCCGTTCCCGTGACAACCAGCCTGTTTTCAACGCAAGTCTGTTCCGTCTGAGTGATTGAATTTCCGCCCCCCCCGATTGATTGACAAAGGATTGCAGTGATAGGCGGAGTGGCGGGGTGCGGAGGTCATAAGGACATTACCGCCGTGTTCCAAAACTTATGTCACGCTGTTACGTTAACACCCCGACCAAACGTCCGATTTTCTCTTACAAGAGGTCCTACGCAACAGCACTTCCAACTTTTTGTAGGGGTTAGCCGCATCGTGTTCGTTGTGAACGTCACCGGGTCGTGGCAAAAAACGCCAAACCATACACTAGACTCAAGTGTTAATAGAGCTCATTTACCACTTTCTTAACTATAATATGACACAAACAAATAAGCAAGTAAGAAACCCTAAACAAGAGATATAAAAAGAATGACTTAGTTGATTTACGCTTGATATGGATGTGCTATGGATTAGGAAAAATGTTGAACAAGAAGTGAACAATATCATAAATTCTCAGGATAAATTCAAAAACTCACGAACAAAGTCAAACATGGGCTCCTAGGCTAGGGCAAGGGTTCTTGGATGCTAGAGACTGCTTCTGGGCACCCACCCAGGTTCCTGTGACTATGCAAATGGTCGAAATATGATATTTACTATGTCACACAAGTGTCACAAATATTCCTTGTTGATCACATGTTTGTTACTCATTGATCACCGAAGGTACCTATAACTTGCAAAATATAAGTTCACTTGCAAAAACCAAAAAACCACAACAAATCCAAAAAATACAGATGTAATATAGGGAGCCAGATTGACCCCATCAGTCACCCAATAGAGTGAGCTTATGACTGAGAACTACACAACATCTCAGAATCCATGTAGTTCTTGTAAGTGTGTGTAAGAATGGTGCCCTAGGACGCCCTTGTGCAAGATACACTAGATAACGAGCTAGATTTGCTAGAATATGCAAATGTGTGTATGGAATAGAATGAAATTCCCCTTCCTAAGCACTGTATACAAAATATGAAGTCCCTTTTCCCTTGAATGGATGCTAGATGTATGCCTTTGAGTGCTTTAGATTCCTTTTGAAAGCAAGCTTAGGTGATAATAATAATGCTTAGAGCTTGGTCCCTTATTTTGAACACATAACTTTATATTTATATGATTCCCTTATTTAAATTTCGTAATTGATAAATGGAAGACTGACCCATAAGTATAGAAGATGCCCAAAAGATAAAAGAGAACAAAAAAAGTGAGTACGATGGAAAAGGGTTAGGGATGCATAGAGGGGACAAGAGTGCCTAGGCACTATTGTCCTAGCTGGGCGCTAATGTCTGAAGCCATAAAATATAAGCAAGTAATTTTTTGAGTGGGATGTAGGGTGTGTAAGACCAAAGAGAAAGTAAAATACGGAATAAAGAGGCTAAATATAGTTTTCAACCACTAATTTTCTAGCATAGGAATCATGTAAATGCTAGCATGATTTTATGACCGAGAAATGTACTCAAGAGCATGATTTTGTGTCTACATATGCCCCCACTTTATGTTGTTGAGTGAATTCTTGATAACATAAAGTAGTTAGAAGATGCATACCATATGATCGTGTAGATAATGATGGCGATAGTGTGTCGAAGAGACAAATGGAGCATGAGATGATTACAAAATGAAGCGTGGAGACTAAGAAAGAAAAGTGACCCTAGGGATGAAGTGTATGTGCTTCATGTACTTGTTGTTGTGCTTGAGTAGGTTGTTTCTTGTTGCATATTAAGGACGAACCTGCAAAAGAAGATAAAAAAAAGAGTAGTCAAAGTCATGTATATGAAAAATCTGAGCAAAGTATGAGAAAGTATGTAAAACTAGTAGTAAAGGAAAGTGTACACCTAATATAAAAGAGTGTAAAAGGATAGAAATGTGTCCTGAAATGTTGTGGAGAGCATTTTTTGGGTGATCTCATGCCGATAGTGAGTTTTTTGGGTGATCTCATGCCAAGTGCAAGTTTTTTGGGTGATTTCACTCTAAAGAGAAAGTTTTGGGGAGAGAGGTCTAGTGTTACTCTCCATCCATGACTCTACCTAATAAGCACCACTACAGATGGTGCATCCCTGACTTGTTCCTGTTGTCTCGAATTAGTTTTGATTGTATTAAAATACATTGTATGCATGTTGTAACTGAAAGAATGTGCCTGTAAATGTGAATTTTTTTTAAAGACTTCTGTAAATTATGATGATATGAGAAGATAACTGTATGTTCCCCTAGGAAATTAGCACCTAGGGAGGACACAAGTTCATAGGTACTACTATCCGAGTCTGGGTGTTGTTGTCTGTGCTATGCTGAGGACCCAAGTTAGATTTAGGGCCATTTTATGACTATATTTCTGTGCTGACTGTGTACTATGGCTCTAAACATGATGTAGGAGTGTGCGGCCCAAAAGAGAGGACTTGATGCTGATATGAAGCTGATACATGCATGGCTAGGGGTTGTGCATGGTAGAAACCAATGAACATGCAAACAAAGTGGCTAGTAACATGTGTTAGTAGAAAAAGTAGAAATCATGCAATAAAATACTAGTATTTGTGCAAACAAAGTGGAACGTAAAAAACATGTTTCAAACATGGGACATCGTTCACAATGTCACAAGATAATCAAGGCCAAAGCAACCAATAAAATACAAACAATGATCAAACAATGCATAGGGCATAACCCACAAACAATGACATACAATAGAAAATAATGACAAACAAAATGTATCAAAAAACCATGGTGGCATATAGTCTTGAAAATAAAATGATACACATGAAGCACTCATTAGCATGTTAGAAAGACAAAAAGTACATCAATGCATTATAAATTATCAGAGAGCTTTACCAAACTAAACAAAATATTTCTTCGTGTATATTTTCATACAGTACATAGGGCTATTAAATAACCAAGAAGGTAGGTAACAAAACATCCTATAAAATAGGATGTGTTACAAACAATAAACCCATAAATAGTGATATAGGTATAATCAAATATCCATGTACATAATATTGTTATTATATTTAACAATATTTCTTAATTAACTAAATATGACTAACCACCAAATCATCTAATGTAAACATTTATTATTAATTTCCTTACATTCCCCCCTTAATGTTTACATGGTAGTAAAATAATATTCACACTTCCATTGTAGCTTTCTGCCTCTGTGTGCTCATGATCTTGGCACACACTATAACTGAAGGTAGAAGAAGGAACACATCAAATTCTTATCGACCATGCATTCTCAGGAACACATCTAATCGACGAGGATGGGAACATGCTCAGGAATCATATGATTATCAACCAGTCACTCTAGGGAACACATCTAACCTAATAGTATGGGAACTCAAGTAGGAACACATCTGAATAGCCTTCAATGGTTTTCAGGAGACTAACCACAAACCTAGGTATGAACAGTAACACATCTGACTATTCAATCTCATCAAGACTCATGATGCTACATTTCACTGTGCTATTTTCTCTTCACTATGTTTTTGCATTAGGGAATTTATGTAGGAATAACCACATCCCAGTGAACAGGAACATACCACATCTGTTCTTATTTTTCACACCACGCTAAAATGCTGAAATCCACACTATATTACAAAACAAGTACTATGAAATTGAAGCACACAACTGAAAGTAAAATCAAACCACAAAATGCCACCATCGCTTCATGTAGCCCCGTCATTGGTGACTGACGAGAGGTCGATGTCTGACCTTTAGCTTTTGATGCCTCTGTCCTCCAATAACATGTTGCTAACTCAACCGGATTTAGATACGAAGCTCAATTGTTTACTCATTTTTTATTATATCTTACTTCTCGTAATGTGAAACACTTTATTTTTTCAGACGTCGGGTAACACCGAAAATGTGTTCATGAGGAATTTTTTTTATTTCTAAGACTTTTACAATTTTTGACTCAGACTCAATAAATGATGTATTTGGACAATGACAAAACTAAAAACATAAGTCACTTTTAAATATTTTTCAAACTTTGACGATGACTCGTATAATTTGACATAGACCTATGACGTGTACACACTTACTCTTGAATTTATATGTCATAATTTAACATTAAACAAAATAATTGACTAGTGGAACATTTAATGTAAAAAATTAAATTAAATATTAATTTGAGACTGACATAAACAAATAAACACAAATGACAAACTCCTATCATAAAGACTCAAGATGACTTACAATACACTATAACAATGAGATAATTGAATGTCTTAACAATTACATTTGAATAATGGACTCAATATATAATTGAATTTTAACAAGGACACTTTTATACTGAAGTGATTCTATTTATAATGACATGTCAAGAAAACATGTACTACGTGGAGGTATAAAACTCACGAGTAGATTGCTGGTCAAAAAATATCCCGATTCAGATGCCAAGGTAAATGCATACCAGAATCAGATGAACACCATTGAATCTTGTACGCATGCAAAAATATACGTGGAGATGGATAAATGCATAGGAATGGAGATGGACTGGTCACTGCATACAAAAGAAGATTTGGCGGTACATGTAGATATGAGATCCAGGTCTATCGACCACGAACATATGGGAAAATCAAATTTGATTCTCTACAATTGTTCCACTTGGGACGCTAACATCCACAAGCCAAAGAATACTGTACATGTATAACACAACAGACATATCCAAGTGGCTAAAAAGTAATGCTTTCTGTATAATAACAATTGTGTCATTGAATGCCACGAATATTTCTACAATTCTATTCTGAAGTTGATAGGATCAATAAATCAATCACAGACCAGATTTCCCTAGTCGAATAGATCACACAACATAACTCAGCTAACCGCACGTTGACATGGATAAATCATCTACACTACACATAAGCTTTTCCTTGCACAGGTTATATGAACAACTTAGAAAACCGATGTATAGACTCAGATTTGATTGTTGAGAACCGAGAAACACAATATAAGAATGGATTATATACACATCTGTTGACCGGGGCTTAATCCATATGCATGTCTGTAGTTATAGAATATAAACCGATTGCATGCGACCAAGATTAACACATATGTGAATATCAATATTTGCAAGTTGTAAGAGTGAATTCTTATAAAATAGAAATGCAACAGGTAGAGCCGACTCAGAGGGAAGCGAATGTGAATGCCCAGTCATTGGATCGATGATTCATCATTTGAGTTGACCATAACCAAAATTCTCCATATTAAAATTTTTATGCACTTATCCAGTTAGAAAACTAGGTAACAAGAAAATATTTGATATAGACGATAAATAATTTATTCTACAAAACAATTCGAGAAGCATCCTTTCTCATCAGCCAGGGCAGCCAAGAAGTGGAATGGATTTGCTCCCGTACAGTCTATTAATGTCTCCATTCTCTCTCTGATACCAAATTTTTTTTATCAGAGATCTTTGCACAACTAAATAATAGATTTCTTCGTGTATATTTTCATACATTACATACGGCTATTAAATAGCCAAGAAGGTAGGTAACAAAACATCCTATAAGATAGGATGTATTACAAATAATAAACCCGTAAATAGTGATACGGGTATAACCAAATATCCACATACATAATATTGTTATTATATTTCACAATATTACTTAATTAACTAAATACAACTAACCACCCAATCATATAGTGTAAAAATTTATTATTAATTTCCTAACAGACATGTGTGTATCAATGGAAAGTAATTTGCTAGTAATAATAGGAAGTAGTATATGATGAAATAATAACACATGTAATATGTGAGGATAGGAAATTTAGATGCCCCAGGAGCCTTGGTGGGATTGGAAAAGGGTATAGTGTCAAGAATTGTTACAACATGTGAAACTATTTAAGAGATCTGCATTCACCTTAAAAGACCAAGTGAATATGCATGTGTATATATAGAAAGATGATGACATATCCATCTAGCATGGAAAAGAAAGTGTAACATGTAAGTAGAATAAGCTAGTAAGAGTAGATGAAACTAAGATATGTAGATGCAGTATGAGTATGCTGGAGTGGAATGCAAAGTGTGAATGTGGAAGGATTAGCATGCCTCCCAGTGGATGTGTATGAGATGAGGTTAATTTATAAATGCCCCCTCAGTAGTCAAGAATGAACCATAGAACAAGAGTGCGTCATTAGGAAATGGTTTGAAAATGTGTGCTATAAAGATAGATCATGAAACATAGAGTGTGAAAAGTGAATGCAATGAGGTTCATTTTAGAATTAGACCCTAATAAGTTGAGTATGAACTATAGAAATAGAGCACGTCACAGGGAAATGGTTTGAATAAGATATGCTAGAAATATATATCATGAAGCTCGGAGTATGAAGTGTGTTGGTAATGTAAGGTTTATTTTAAACTTAAATGCTCAACATTTGAGTATGAACTATGGACCTAGAGTGCATCATAGGGTAATGAAGATACAAGGTGTTTATCAATGTGTGTAAGAGTTTTTAGAAATAGGAAGTATGAAGCACAAAGCATAAAAGTAGAAATGATAGATAAATGATAGTAGGAGGGGAAGTAAGCATGATGCCCCCAAGTGTATGATGAAAAGTAAGTTATTTAATGAGAGTAAAGGGTAAGGGTCCTCTGCCCGATGTACAAGTAGATAAAGGCATGTGACAATTCTCTAATATCGGTGGTGTATGAGAGTGATGATGTATCAATTGAAGGAAACCTATGTGATGAAGGATATGGTGAACACTTATATGAAGGATACCTAGGAGGTGATGAGAACCCATGTGAAGAAGACCTAGGAGGTGAAGGAGGTGGTGAAACAATATATGAAGGCGCTGTCCAAGTGGGGGAATTAGGCCAATGAGATGGACTAGTGGACCAATGAGGATAAGAAGGTCATGAAGTAAGTCATGTGTGAATAGGATGCTAGGTGCAAAATGTGCCTTAGATTTGAGAGGCCAAGGGGGCCTAGATGTTGTAACTAGTGGAACGATGTGATTAAGCTAAATATGAAATATATGAGCCTAATTTGAATGCTATAGTAGCAGTAAATGACTAAAAATTAAGTACAACAATGAATATTGAGGAAATTAAGAAATAAATAATGAAACGCTAATTACAAAGAGAGGGTAGAAATCCTTAGCTCATTTGAAGAGTTCTATACAATGCTTAGATTTGGAAAATTGGAAAATGCAAAGCACAGACCATCGCACTGAAGCACAAAAAAATACATAACTGGAGGAATAGGATGGACTGGGGCACCTGGAGAGGGATAGGGGCACCCGTGGTCATCCTAGACCTGTTTCTGTGTGTTTGGGTATGTAAAAATGCTCATAAAACCTCCTCTAAGGTGTTGCAAGGTGTTAACCTTTAGTCACCTTTGATTGTTCTAAGGTCGTACCAAGATCACCAAGGTCATTGCAAACCTGCAATAAAGTATGAACCTGCAAAACCCTCAAATAGACATCAAATCCTAAAAATGAAAGATGCAAAATGAGGGGTCAAATTGTCTTTAGCTGTCACAATGGTGGACTTATGATTGAGTGCTACACTATATCTCAGACCCAATGTAGTTTGTGTGTGTGTGTGTGTGTGTGTGTGCGTGCACGCGCACATGTGCATGCACTTAGAATTGTGCCTTAGGTTGCTCTTGTGTCAATCGTACTTGGATATCAAACAAGAAGCTAGATGTAGAATGTAGTAAATGTGTACATGGAATAAAATGAAATTCCCTTCTATGAAGTGTGATGTAGAAAACCAGCCCTTGTGTCACTTGTGATGGTGCTAGATGGATGCAATGGAGATCTTAGATGCCTTGATGGATGCAACTGTCAGATTGGAGTATGAGGATCAAATTGGAAATATGTGTACATCAAAAAAGTTTGCACTTCAATAGAGTCATGAACGCTTCACGTCGTAAGTAAGAGATTGAATCAATGTGAGAATCAAGTAGAGAAAGACATCAGAGTGCATGACATACTCATAAAGCAAGAATAATAAGTACATATAGGAGTGTTATGTAACTCTTGTGTATGACACATGTACACAACCCTATTGATCTATTCAACCTATGACCTATTCTCACTAAGTGAGATGACTAACCAACTAAGTAGAAAAGACATCGAACGATGAAAATTCTAGTCATATACACTAACACCCCCCTTCATCGAAGTTGAGGTAGATGCCATGGAAATTTATAACTAAAGGATAAAATACCCTAGAAAACTAAGAAAGATGTGTCAATGGGGCCTGACTACTAATCCTGATAAGGTAACCATGTACAAACAAAATATTTATGGAAAAAAGAAAGAGGAGAAGAATGGGTCCCGATAACGAGGCTTGATGAGGTACTCATTATATAATAAAGATCTAAAGTAATTGAGGAAAACCCCCTAAGGGAAAACATCCACTTATAAGAGATAAAATACACCCCTAAAAAACCTAAGAAAGGTGCATCAAATGATTCTAGAAAACTAAATGCCTAATAAGGTACTCATGTACAAACTACAATATTTCTATAAGAAAAGAAGAGGTGAATAATGTTATCCATCCTCCCAAGATGAAGAACGTGCCGAAGATCACCTTGTATGAAGTAAAGAACAAGATCCCCAAAGTGACAAGGTGGGGTTCTTATCCAAGGAACGATGCTCCATATTTGAAGTGGAAGTGCCGTCTACTCTCTAAAGGGATGGTGAATCCAAAACAACAGTGAAAAAAGGTGGAATATCTTATAACTATATATAAGAGTTTCTGATGTTCGATGAGTCCTGAATCAAATTACCTACTCCTTGAAAAGTCTATAGAGGACCAGAAGGAGGTGTATCAAGAAATAATTCCTCAAGATGTGGTAAATGATAAGTGGATGGTGGAGTTGGATACCCATCACTATGGAAATCAACCAAGCTAGAAGAGAATTCATCATCATCAAAAGTGAGCTTAGAAATATCATCAAGTCCAGGTGAATTCGATGAAGAATCTGAAGGAGGAACACAGTGAGAGAAAGAGTAAAGTCGAGTGTGATGATCAACTATACCAACTGCAATAATACTGTCACTTTGAATCTCCCTAACATAAAAATAATCTGAAGTGAACTCAACTCGCATTCCCTGACTGAGGTGAATGATCTTATATACTGAAAAGAGATTAGTTGAAAGGGAAGGAACACAAAACACGCTATTTAAAGTACCACCATTCACTTCAACAGGCCCGCTCCCTAAAACTAGTGTAGAATTTTTGTCACCAAGATGAATATAATACACGTCACATGGCTCTAATGAAGTAAAATCAATGTCAGATGAGGTCATATGATGAGATGCACCTGAATCAATTACCCATGGAGGAGTAGGTGACACAACTACAACTAAAGCTCTTACTTGTGTTCTTTCCTTAGATGATTATTTTTATTTTTCTCTCAATTAACCCTTTTCATTTTCTTTTTCCTTAGAACTTTCATGAGTTGATGATGAAGATGGCTTGAAAGAATCATGGACTCTTATGTTGTTCTTCTATAGAAGACTTGTGAGGAGGTCAATCTTCTTCTTCAAACATTTTTCTTCATGTCTACCACTGCAGTACCCACATTTGAATCACTCTTTAGGATTTTTAGAACTAGAAGAGGAAGTGGAAAAGTTTGATTTTGTGGTGGATTGGTCCTTTTCAATCTCACGATCCTTATTTTCCTTCTTCTTCTCTTTTTAAACCCTAGTTTTTTCATGACTAGCAATGAGAGCATGAGATTTTGTGTATCTAAGAGTACTCACCTGAATAAGCTTATCCTGTTCTTTAGTCAAATCAGTGAAAAACTCATCAAATGAGGGCATAGTCAAGCTTGCACCAAGTTCTCTTTTTGTAGCATGGAAGGTAGACAAAAAAATTGAATAGTTTGGACCAAGTTTTGCAAAGACGGGAAGAATGAGTTGTGAGTCCTTCTTATCAATTCCACAATTTTTTAGTTGCAATATTAGAGATTTGAGTTTAGTGAAAAAGTATTGGAGAGTATCAAAACTACTAAGGATGAGACTAATTATCTCATTTTCATTTCACGCCCTTTCATTTCATCCTATTTCCCAAAAAAATTATCTAAGGAATCCCATACTTCTTTGGGAGATTTGGCAATATTTATATGAAAGCGTAGTTCTGGTGATACGTAAAGAAACAACAATCCAAAGGATTCATCACATTTTTCAAACCGCCTTTCTTCCTCTACATCTTCTTGAGGTTCACTTTGCAATCCCATAGTTATATGAAATATTTTTTAATTTCTCAAGAAAAGAGATATGGCTTCTTTCCATTCATGATAGTTAATTAGAGTAAGAAAATGAACAAAATTAGGATTGTAGTCATTTTTAACCCTTATCACAAAATAAAGGAACCCCATGTGTGTCGGCCTATCACCAAGCGGATGTTGGGTGCTCACCCAAAGCACACACACGGGTACCGATTCTCTTTTTTATGTGAGTTTAGTGGGAAACATCATCATCTATGATTTGTGTTTAAGAGATTTAAATGGGGGTTAAGACATTCAAGAACCATAGAGCTCAGAATGGCCTCTAGATCTTTGCATTCATTACAGACAGAAAGCACTTAACGGATTATATAACTTGCACCATAACAAAAAGAAGTATACAAGCATCCATACTTAGCATAAACATAAATGAAAGAGAACCTATGAGAAAGATGTATGCATTAGAATCATTGATATTCATATTCATATAACTGGTAACCTCATTACATCCATGGAGCCATTACAGAATGTCACAGAGAAACAGACCGCAGTCATGCTTTTCAACTGGACTAATGTAGCTAGGCTATCAAAGAAAAATTACAATCCCCATACCCATTATACATTCTCTCCCAAATACCATTACCCACTAACAGAGTTCTTGCATTATTTCTACAGAGCTCCGCCCTCTTTTTGTTCTCCCCTTGTTTACTCTACAGGTGCTAGTATTTATAGCCTCTCTGGGCTACCAACTCATCCTCCAACACCCTCAGATCTGATGCCAAGTGTCTGAATGTGGTCCTCCATGCGAGCATGCTCTCCCAAGCCTGAGCTTTCCACTTTTCACCATGATGTGCTTCTAGAAGCTTCTACTACAGGCATGCTCCTTCCTGGGCCAACCTGTCACTAGGCTGGCACCTTATCCACTCAGCATGCACAGTCGAGTCATGATTTTCACGTGTTCTATCCTGAACGCCCAATTTGGCTAAGTCCCGAACCCTTGGTTCTATCTGGGCACACCATGCGTGCCACGAGCTTCCTTAAACCCTTTTCTTAAACCCTATCCTGCGTGCTTTGTCCTTGCGTGCCTCTCTTCAACTAGGATCCTGCGCGCATATGCACCTTTTGTACTTAGCCAACATTCTAGGGGCCCAACATCACCCCACACTACACCTATTCTCCATCCACAGGAACACTTCTCTAGTGAAAGAAAGAATACAATAGGCTTACGCCTTGGAACAAGAATAAGGGGATGAAAGAATGGGGGAAGAAGAAAGAATGGGAGAGTGAAGGAATCACTGCAACAAGCTAGGAAAATCCTTTTGCAAGTCGGCCTCCAACTTGTTCCAGGCATCGAATTCTTCCTGCGCTCTCTGACAGAGGTCACCGACCAGGGTGCTCACCTCCCCAAAATTTAGTCCATCTCCTTACATGCTCATGGTATCAGTGATTTTCTCCAACTCCTTTCCTATATCCTCCAGTGCGTCCATTCTTCATGTAATACATGGATATAGTTCCTTCAACTGGTTTTTGATTGAACCCCTTAAGGTTTCAATGGCTTCAGATTTCTATCTTGACCTCGGCAAGGATTTTATCCCTTTCCACCCTATTTCCCTTGTTCTTCTCCTGGAACTCCTTGAGTTCTACTTCATGAGTGGTGACCAAGGCACCTGCCACTTTGTCTTTGTCCATGCAATTTTTGTACGTGGCCTCAGCAGTCCGGGAAGCAGCCCTTACATCAGCAAGAACCTTGTTGTATTCCATGATGAGTGCTACAATCTTCAACTTATCCTCTTTCTCTAGGCATGTGGCAACTTCTTCTACAGACTCCAAGGCTAGCGGTTGTCTTTCCATGGTGAGGATCCTTATTAAATCCTCTAGGCATCCCAAGGCTGATCCATACTTCTGCGTGGGAAATGCTAGGTCCGGATGCTTCAATACTATAGCCTCATTGATGGATTCCACCTTCTTGTACACAACACATACCTTAGCCTTTTCATCCTTCAATTCATGCTGCCACTAGGCGCTGATCAACTTCTCCTGGCTTAGCTCCTTTGTCATTGCAGCTAGCTCTTCCTCTTTCTTCTTTAGCTCCCCTTCCAGATCTCTGACCCTATCATTCCTCCCAAAGAGTCTAGCCTCAATCTCAACAGAGACTTTGTTGAGCGTGTTGCATAGTTGTTCATCCGAGAGCTGCTGGGTATCCACCACTGGGTTGTCTTCTCTTGGTCCTGGCAATGTTATTATTTCCCTGTGGCTTACCTCAAACTCTGGCTCATCAAGGTGGGACTCTATAGCCCATGAGAGCATCTTCCTTGTCCATGGATATGTAGCCTCCTTGTCAAAAGATGACATTGCTACAAGCTCCTCTACCAGAATGGTACTTTGGAACCATGCACGGAAAAACTTTCTTGGGGTCATCAATATAACCCATCTCTGGCCTCTCCCCCTCTGCGCACCTTCCTCCCATGCGCATACCCTTAGGTATACTTACAGTCAAAATGGGGCCTCTAGTGCTGTCGTGTTCCTCTTCTGTGCTCTCCTTCTTCTCCTTGTTCAACACTGGCTCAACGTTGTGTTCCAATTTTTCCTCCACCATGGTCTCAATGTTCTTGGTCTCTTCTCCTTCTACCACCTTGGTTGTCTATTTCTGCACATAGACTTGGAGACTCTTGCTTCTACGCGCTAGCTTCCTCACCTTTTCCCATGTCCTGGGCGCCTTCTCCTACCTGGCTATCCTTCCCATATGAACTGGAACCCCTGTTCTTCTTCTCCGCCTTCCTCCTCTGAATCATGTATATTGAAGATGGGTGGTCCTCGATCCTTCCTGGGGTCCTCTTCCCCACTTACTTCTTCTCCACTCTCATCCTCTTCACTCTCATATTTTTCTCTTATGTACTTGTCCAAACTCTCAGTCTCTTCCGAGACGGTCTCTTCTTCTACCCTTTGCTTCTTCCTAACTAGAGATTCCGGTGTAGGTGATTCTATTTCTTCCTCTCCTGATGACTCCTTGTCTGATGGATTTTCTGGCTCTAGAGTCTTCTCTTTTACTATGGGCTTCTTCTTGCGTGCGTACATACTGGTTCTGGTGCTTGTCCCGGGGGAACCTATTTCCTGTGTCTCCACCACACTTGGTATTTTATTTTCTGGCTCTTTTTCCTCCCGTTTGGGTGCGGGTCTCTTCCTACCAGTTGGATCCTGAGGTATAGATACCTCATTCTCTAGATATGTGCCCTTCTCAGACTTGGGTCTTATGCGGATGTACACGCATGCCGTAGATCCATCTGCAATGGGAAGAGTCATGGGCCTTGTCATTTTAACTTCATGCGACACATACCACTCCATGTATGTGTGCTTGCCGGGGTACACCAACCCTTTGCACATTTCCTTGTGGTCCTGGTCTAGATTACCAAGGTCCAACTTAAACTTCTTGGACTCCCTGAACCTGTTTACTCCCACTTGGAAGTATTGAGCTGTGAAGGAAAAGGGGAGCTTGCACCATGGGCTCCATGTCTCATCTGATAGTTTGAATCTTCCCAAGCAGAAATGTTGGTACACAAAAAATTCTGCTTCTCCCCTAGTGGCTGCTGGCAGTTGTTTAGGAATTCTCCATTCCACCCCAAACGCGTTCCTTAGGCACGTATACCATTTTTCCAAGCGTGCCTTGTGCACAGTTGTCATGGTGTCACAAGCGTATTTCTCAAACCTCTTTGTGGGTGAGGGGTCTTCAGTAGGGTACTCCCACATGAACTTGTCTGATGCATCTGGTACCCCGATCTCTGAAAACACAATGGTTAATAGGACATTGCCAAAAAGGATCCTATCACCTTCCTTCGCGCAGCTGATAATCTCATCCGCGATGAATGCAGAAAAGTTGTAGATGGTGCCCTCTAAAATTTTCCTACAAACATTCAACCATGGCTTATTAACCTGGGTCCATCTCTCCTTGCCATTTAACTTTGACACCAGGTGTGTGGCCATCTTCATTACTAGATCCTTAATGTCTGCGACATCATAATACCTTGACCCCTTCTTGTATGCATAAGCGGCGATAGTTTCCTTAATCACTTCTTTGTCAGTCAAGTCATCCTCCAAACCTTCTCCTTCATAGATGAGGCCTGTGAAATGTGAAATGAGCTGAGGGGTTATGTGCATCTTGTGCCCTGCGAAGTGGAAGTAGTCCTCATGGACATGCGTGACATCAGCCATTGATATAAGCACTCAGGTTTCCCAAAGTAGGGAAACTCAAAGAGTTGTAATAACCCTGCCTTCTCCAACTTAACCTTCACATCATCATTATAAATGGGCAAACCCTTCTGGTGTCCTTTTGTTTGTTGGGTGCACTAACTCCAGCACCATCTCCTTCTCGATTGTGCTTGTCTGATGATTGTAGTCATTCACAGACATGTTCCTCAGATGGGACTCCCACTCCTTCCCCAACAACACTCCATCTGGGTACTGCATTTCTACATACCACTCCTCATTTGTGCATGCATCAGTTTCTTATTGCTTACCCTTTCCCTTTCCCTTGCCCTTCTTGGGTGTGCTAACTAGTTTCTTGGGTGCCATTCTCTAGGTCTACTTCAATCACTCCATGTTACTCTGTTCTTCCACTCTCTCCAACCTTAGATCTCGAACTTGTGAAGAAAATTCCTTAACCCCATGCCCTAGTTCTTCAAACCCTAACTGGGATACTCCTTTCACAAGACGGTGCCTTCTCCCACTTTTCCTACGCCTGTGAAATCCTTTCCTCCTGGTTCGCAAATCCAAACTAGTTACTCATGCTTCAATTTCTCCAAACATTTCTTCACATGGATCAGTTTTTTGGAAGCCCTAGTTTGCAAAGGTGCAAAAAGCACTTCTTTCTCTTTATACGCAAAGTGAATAATGAAGTGCCCTAACCCCTTTATTTATAGTTTTTCCCTTTTTAAGCATTAAGTGCTCCTTCACCTACCACCGTACTTTTAACATTTAATGTGGCTTTTTCAAACAAAGCCTGACTTCAGTGCTTTCCCTCACGCGCCCAAACCTGCGCGGAAAATCCTCCAACCTTCTTGGCGTGCAACCAATCCAACATGACAGGAGACTCTTGCACGCGCGTAACCAGAGCCAAAGGCACTTCTTCTGTCCTGATTTTTGCTCTCACCTACCTCGTGTTGCTTATGTGCTTTTCCCTTCTTTGTACGTGGGATCTGAAAGTAGCTTTTATCTTGGCACCAACCATCCTTTTTCCATCTTTTCTTTCCAAGCACCTCTTTCAACAGGGCCATTCAACTGGGTTTTTCAACACAAAATTCCTTGGCCTTTTAACCATGCTCTCCTTCACATTACTCCACCCCACACTAAAATGATGTGCGGTCCTCTGCACACTCAAAAATTCTCAAAAAGTAGTAATAAGGTTACCTGACGCCCAAGGCGCAAAACAAAACAACAACGTGAAAGGGAAACACAAGAAAATAAATGCATAAAGGAAAATTCTAAACTAACTAGCAAAACTACCTTATTTACAAACACCAAGAAGACTTATTTATAGTAGGGCTTCAACCTACTCCCATTGAAGTGTCTAGGAAATTTCGTTCCATCCAACACTTGTAACTAGCACGTGCCTAAATCAAGGATGTATGAGATTGTGTAGGGACCTAACCAATGGACTTTCAACTTCCCAGGATGGTGCAGAAACTTAGAATCATATAGTAAGACCATCTTCCCAACCTCAAACTTCTTGTTTCTGATGTGGCGATCATGCCATGCTTTTTGCTTTGCTTTCTCTGTTGTCTGACTCCACCTGGTGAGTGATCGTCTCTCATCCAACTTCATTAACTCATCAATTCTCTCTTCCAATGCTTGCTCATTAGCCAACCCTCCTACGCGTGCTATTCACAGAGAAGGTAACATGAATTCAACTGGTAGAATGGCTTCCATGCCAAACACCAATTGAAATGGTGTGGCTTTTTTCAACCTTTTATAAGTTATCCTGTAAGCCCATAATACAGTTGATACCTTGTCATCCCAATCTTGTCTTCCGACATCACAAATTTTGGTCAGGGTATGACTCAGTATTTTGTTAAATGCTTCTGCGGTCCCATTTTCTTGTGGGTGATAAGGGGTAGTCTTGTGATGAGCTACCATGAACTCTGCTAATAGGATCCTCATGGTCTCATTTAAGAAATGTGTACCCCTATCACTGGTTAAACTTAAAGGGCATCCATACCTTGTGATAATGTTCTCCCACAAAAATCTTACCACTATGGCTGGCTGCTGCAATCTTTAGTTGGAGCTACCTCTGCCCACCTTGTCAAATAGTCTGTGCAAGTGATGACATAGCGTGACCCAGTCCTACGCCGCTGGTGTAATAGGGCCTACAAAGTCTATTTCCCACTTCTCAAAAGGTTCCGCGCTAGGTATAGGGCACAAAGGCATTTCATCTCTCTTTCCTGGCTTGCCAATGCAGCTGACAATGGTCACACACTTTACAATAGTCTTTACAATCCTTGTATAGGGTTTCCCACCACAATCCTTCCATTAATATCTTATGCGTGTGGTGGCGTCACCTACATAATGCCCACCCACACTTCCTCTATGTGCTTCCTCCATGATGGCGAGGCACTCATGCTCTAATACACACCTACAAAAAACTTCATCACGTCCCAACTTGTATAAGTCTCCACTGATCAACATGTAGGGCGCATGACACGTATGGTGAGCTACTTCTTCTCTAATGCCTTCATTCCTTCTGGTGCCACACCTTCCTTTAAAAATACTGCAATCTCCTCCAAATCCGAGGGTACGTCAATAACCTAAAAAGTTACACATCTAGCATTGTCTCCTCAATACTCTGCACGTCCTCCCCTGAATCAATTCTTGACAGATGATCAGGCCCACAATTACTCTTCCCAGGTTTCACTACTACCATGAACTCAAACTCTTGAAATACAACAATACCCACTGACATATGCACCCTTGTAGAATGGGCTTGTTCACCAAATAATTTAATGCCATGTGGTCGGTGTAAAATAAAAAGGGTGTTACCAGCAGATACTGCCTGAATTTGAAAAGCACGTAGATCATTGAAAATGCTTCATGCTTAGTCGTTGTGTAATTCTACTCTACTGGTGTCAAATTCCTGCTTGCGAAACATAGAGGGTGATCAACAATTCCTTCACTTGGCTGTGTAAGCACTGCTCCAATGGCGGTTCCTGAGGCATCTACATGGACATGTAAGGCTTGTCCCAAGAGGGAAAATGTAATATAGGCGCAGTGATAAGCCTATTTTTTAATGTGTCAAATGCCTTCTACTGTGCCTCTCCCTAATGGAAGGTAATTTTATGTCTGAGTAATTCTTCTAGAGGCGTGGCTATCTTGGCATACCCCTTGATGAATTTTCTATAATAACCCGCATGCCCAAGAAATCCACACACTGCGCTTTGGCTAGTAGGTTCCCCCAATCCCACAATAACTGCAACTCTTGGCAGGATCCACTAGCAAACCCTCCTTGCATATGATGTGCCCCAATAAAGTCCCAAAGGGTGTAGCAAATACACACTTCTTAATGTTGAGGGATATCCTCAACTGCCTACACCTCTCAAACATTAACCTCAAATTGTCACAATGGTCTTTTACTAGTCCATACACTGTCCAATCATCCAAATAGACCTGAAGAAACTTATGGATGAAGTCCTGGAACGCTTGCACCACTATGCACGAAAAAAATAGCAGGCACATTCTTCAAACTAAAGGGAATGACTATGTATGCAAAACTTCCCCACTCAGTGGCAAAATTTGTCTTCTCCTGGTCTTCCTTTTGCAATCCAGACTTGGTGGTACCCCAAAAATCCATCCGTAAAGGAATAGATTTTGTGCCCAGCAACTCCTTCCAAAATCTCTTCAGTGAAGGGGGTTGGAAAAGGATCGATGACACAAACTGTGTTCAGACTCCCTATAATCCACGTAGATCCTAATCCACCCATCCTTCTTGATGTTGATTACCATCAAAACTTATCCATTCCGATTCTTCCACTTCTTCAATGATCCCAGAAGTCTATCATTTTGTCTATCTCCTCCTTAACCCTTACGCGTAAATTGGGATTCATTCGGTAGGGTCTCTTCCTGACCAATGGCACGCACCATCCTTCAACTTTATCCTCATCTCCCCTAAGGAATGGTGGACACCTTTGAGCTCATGGTACCCGCGTGGGAAATAAATCCTCAAATTCATGCAACAGATCTATGACCTTAGAGACTTCCTTCTCTCGACTAGTAATCTCCAATGATAGCCTCCTTAGGTTCCTCTCCTGAGCCGATGTTAACCTTCTTTGTCTTTAAGGGCTCATGGTAGGCGTGCACGTGAGTATCAACAGCTGTCAACTACCTCATCCATCCCTATAGAATGGCTAACATCCAAGCTTTCTACTTCCTCCCCATCAATCACATACACCAACTTCCCTTTCTCCTTTTCCAAACACGCGCATGCTCAAATTGTAACTCTTATGTTTCTTCTACTTCTTCTTCAAAGCGTGCCTCCAAACCTAGTTCACCTAGTAGTTCCAATAGCCTATCTTCTGCCATGGCACTATCCCCCATGGTAAGGTGCTTAAAAAATTACAATGGCATCATCAACTGATGGCTTGATACTTTGATATTCAAACATTTGAATGAGGTCAGCTGGTAGCTCTTGCCAATTTCTTGTTTAGTGGCGTGTCTTAGAGTGTATGTAACTATACGCATGCACAACCCTATAGTGTAGAATAAAACTTGTGTACCCAAATGGATGGTGTCAAATCTTCCACACCTTCTCTCCAGATCCTCTCACACTCTTGGATATGGAAAGAGGCGGGCTCCTTACCATGGTAGTCCTTGATGATGGTGGGCATGTTACTTCTAGAAAATCTGATAGAGAGAGTGATTCTCACCTCGCGCCATTCCAAAAGGCTCTCCTGATGTGTAGCCCACCACTATGCCACTGTGCCGAGTAGGACATAACTTAGCATCCCTCTCCATTCCTTCTCCTCCTTCTACTGAGCTTCCATCTCCTATAAAAAGATCTTAGGGAAGGCCCCTCCTTAATACTTAGGTAATTGTTTTCCTCCTAGGTGCCGGACCATGCATGCCTTTGTTACTTTTGTTACTAATCCTCTCAACTACTGTCTAATCAATTCATAAGTCCCATGCACCCAATTATCACATGCTAGGCTGGTGGTGTCACTTACTAACTAAGCATCCTAAAACTGGATAACTCTGTCGGTAGGATGTATTATCTCTGGGTCCCTTATTAAGAGCACACATATATCCTGTCCAGAAATTTTTCTCCTGAGATGTTCAATATAGGGATGTCGACTTCCCATCAGCCAGGGGTATAATGACCTAATCCTCCTTATTTTCAGAAGCTAATGTACCCTTTGTTGAACTGAAGGTACACATTGTTCTTGTAACACCATGGGTGCCTAAAGTAGTGCTGGAAATTTTTCTACCTCAGCAAATGCCAAGACTTTAAAGTCCCACAGTAAACTTAGCTCCCTGGATAGCGATAGTTACACTCCTTTAAGACACTGATGGGCATTTCCTTAGTCTTGTTTTCCATATATAACACATTTGAAGATTAATGTAATGTAGGTCTTCCCATCTGATGCCATGCATCCAGAGTTAGAACATTGACCTCCGCACCTATGTCAATGAGGATATTACTAAGGAGACATCCATCTACAACTGCATTCAATGTGATCTCCTTTTCATAGTCAAGGTTGTGAGGGGGAAGGTTTACATGCAAGACCTACCTCTCACGCTCTCCTCTAGTGCACGTGGCACCTTCTCTCTCAACCATGATCCTAGCAAGGGAATAATATTCTATTTCCTTAGCATTATACATACTTCCTTGACCTCATCCAAATCATCCCTTGGTGCACTTCGACTCTCCTTCCTTGTTCCTCCCTCCTAGACTTCTCCTTTAGACACTAGATCTCCCCTTGTAAACTTTGAATGACATCCATGGTGTCTTGATATACCTCCTTTTGACACAGTATGGTTCTAAGATACTTTCCATGAACTACTTCCTCCCTCAAAACCAGGTTCTTCTTCCTCGGTATCTATTTTACACGTGCGGCTTCTAGCTCTTTTTGTTACCAAAACTAGCTTCCAAACCTACATCCTCGTGTTACCCATGGCATCCACTATGTGTCTACCCTTTTTAATGATGACCATTGTAGTGCCCTTGCCTTTCCAGTGCTGCTAATTCATGTGCTCAAAAAAACTCTGAGAACTCATCATACTTTTGCTTCTTTCCATACCATGAGCACTACAACAGGTCTGGAAACTCTCATTTATAATGCTCTGTAGACCCACAATTGAAATAGGTTCCACATGGGAACTCAGTCCTTCCTCCCTTGTGGTTACCACGACCACAAAATCCTCCTCGAAAAACACTTTCCACGTGTGCCTCCATCCATTTGTGTGCTCCTCATAATGACAATCATCACCCTTGAGAACTATTGGCAATGCTAGTCTAGAACACCCCATGATCAATGGCCTCATGGATCTGATCAATGAGCCTATAATCCTTAGTATCATGGGTTATAGAGGTACAAATCTTATAGTAGCAAGACACATTCTTCCGGATTATGCGCTGTAACAATGGGCATCTACTTGTATCATGGTCACCCACAACAAATTTCATAGTCTACTGTCATGGCACGTACCATCCTTCTGGGGGAAATTATCCTTGACATGCCCCTCTACTTCACAATTTGTGCACCATAAACCATTGTGAGTCTCATGGGCTGAGTTTATAGACAACGTTTTCTAGCTGCTTAGCCATAGTAGAAATTTTAGCCTCTAGGAACGGTCTAACACTAGTATCAATACTACTAATAACCTCGGTGTGCATAGCATCTTCCAACGCTTTGCACGCAGGTCTATGAAAGTTTTATGAGATAAATCCCTTCTAAAAGGTGTGATCAATCCTCCAATAAACCAGTGAGCATGCTGTGAAGGGTGAATATCATCTGATAATTTAGATAAGAGAGTTTTAAAGCACACGTCATACTCTCACACACTCTCTACCATTCCTTGTTAAATATACTTCAAAGTGATTGATGTTATTATGTTCAAACTTAGGGATGTGGAATTATACCAAGAATGTGTTAATTAAAGTAGTATAATCCACCACTATTTGATGAGGGTCATATTTCCTATACCAGCTATGCGCGCGCCCTTGCAACGTGGTTGTAAATTGACTAGCCTTCTGCTCTGGGGTTGTGATACCCATTACGTGCGCCATAGCAATTCACACTTGTGAACATGTTCTAGAAGCATCTTCAATACCTCTGTAATCTTGACAAGTGTAATGACATCTCAAAGAAGACTTGAGGGGGTGGTTAGGGCCCTTATCCTCTTGAGCCAAAGCCTTGGTTCCCTTTGGTGTTTCCTCCATCACTAGATCCACTAGGTATTTTGCCTCATGGGACACCAGATCCACCAGAACCACTAGGTCCACCAGGTCCTGTGCCCCCTGACCCATGAGGTCCTATAGTAGTCATGCCAAGTGTTCCCCATGGTTCTATTGAACTGTGCACCGACGGTCTGTGATAGTGCCCCACTACCACTATTATACCACATGCCACTCCCAGACACGAGACCAAGGGCTTTTATATTGGCTCCTTGTCCAAATATTCCTTTGAATATTGGAATAGGTGTAGCCATTGACGTGGGAACTGAAAAAATTGTACCTATTAGGCATAAATCTGTCACTTCCCTTGATATCAACTGGATCAATGATACTCCTTCCTAGTTCTGGAAAACCAAGCACCAAGGTTTGGTCACTAGGTGGGTTTAGATATGTGCCAACAACTCTTCTTTCTCCATGTGAAGAACTCTCACCAGAAGCTAGAGGGGTCTCTCTTACGTGCTTTCCAAGATGGGGTAACACAGACTGCTTAGGTTCCACATCCTCCACATGAACCTCGACTCCTTCTCACAATATTTGCCTCCATAGATCCATCACACTTGTAACCTCATGTCATCTAGCAATATCCCTTTCACGTGCTTCACTATACTTGAGCCGTTTCTCCTCCCTTTCCTTCTCTATCGTAATATTTGCCATCTTCCTCCACCCTAGCTCCCTCACCCAGTGCTCGAAATGGTCTAGCCAGCCATTAGAAATTCCTCTAAACCTAAAGTAACAACTAGGATCTTCATTTCCAAACAGATAGCATGTAGAAATGATCCTCTAGGATCCCGCAGAAACTCAAACTTAGCAACCTCCGGACAAAAATATGTGGAAATGGCGTACTCCACAATGTAGCTAGCTAGTACTCCTTTTCACCAATGATCCATAACACGGGTCCATGTTAGATCTGCATCCTATAGCCTGGTAATATTCTTGGGTCCACACACGCGATTCATAATGCCAACTTGATCTAGATGCATACGCTGAGAGCCATTCATATAGCTCTACTGGGAAACAATAGAATTTTTTTTCAAATAAATCATGGCAGATGTTCTCTTCTACTAGTTTATGTGCATCAAACTCAGGTCCAGTGCTGAATCTCTGAGAAAATTCATCCTTCGTGCTCTTGAACCATGATTCAAAACTTTCCAAAGTTAACCATTCTATCATTACTCACTACACAAATCATGTTGTGTGTTATTTCCCACTACGACTTCGAAAAGAGTTTTTGGCAATGGAACCAAGATGTAGTCATTTTTACCCTTATCATAAAATAACGGTACCCCATGCGCGCCAGCTTATTACCCAGCTGATGCTGGGCACTCACTCGAGGCACGCGCGGGTGCCGAGTCTATATTTTATGTGAGTTTAGTAGGAAATATCATCATCTATGATTTGTGCTTAAGAGATTTAAATAGAGTTAAGACATTCAAGAACCATAGAGCTCATAATGGCCTCTAGATCCTTGCAGTCATTACAGACAGAAAGAACTTAAAAAAATTATATAACTTGCACCATAACAAAAAGAAGTATACAAGCATCCATACTTAGCATAAACATAAATAAAGAGAACCTATGAGAAAGACGTATGCATTAGAATCATTGATATTCATATTCATATAACTGGTAACCTCATTACATCCATGGAGCCATTACAGAATGTCACAAAGAAACAGACCACAGCCATGCTTTTCAACTGGACTAATGTAGCTAGGCTATCAAAGAAAAATTTGTAATCCCCATACCCATTATACATTCTCTCCCAAATAGCATTATCCACTAATAGAGTTCTTGCAGTATTTCTACAGAGCTCTACCCTCTTTTTGTTCTCTCCTTGTTTACTCTGTAGGTGCTAGTATTCATAGCCTTTATGGGCTGCCAACTCATCCTCCAGCGCCCTCAGATCCGATGCCAAGTGTCTGAATGTGGTCCTCCATGCAAGCATGCTCTCCCAGGCCTGAGCTTTCCACTTTTCACCATGATGTTCTTCTAGAAGCTTTTACCATAGGCATGTTCCTTCCTGGGCCAACTTGTCGCCAGGTTGGCACCTTATCCACTCAGCATCCGCAGTCAGGTCATGCTTTTCACGTGTTCTATCCCAAATGCCCAATTTGGCTAAGTCTCGAAACCTTGGTTCTTTCCATGTGTGCTGCGTGTGCCACAAGATTCCTTAAACTCTTTTCTTAAACCCTTCCTTGTGCAATTTTTCCTTGTGCGCCTCTCTTCAACTAGGACCTGTGCACATACGCGCCTTTTGTACTTAGCCAACATTCTACAGGCCCAACAAGGATCCATAGCAAATAAAAGTGAGAAAATAAAATAGCGAAAAATAGGGAAACACATAAAATGAACACCCCTGATTACAACACTTTATAAGTAGTACGTTGATTACACCCAAATATTCATGCAACGTGAGATGATTGGTCACTCAACTTATAATTAGAGAAATATCACACAAGTGATGTGAGACGATTGGTCACTCAACTTGTAATTAGCGAAATATCACACAAGTGTGGAGACCACAATATGCTCAGTTGTGCACAATGAAACAAGTGAATAAGAACAAAAAAGTAAGTAAGTAAGAAAGGAAGCTCTCTTTCCGCAAGGTTGTGATGGATGCGCTCCCTAACCCATAAGTGAAGAAAAATGATTACAAAGAAAAAGGTTAAAAAATGAGTCCAAATAGATTTCAAGATGTAATAGGAGTTCCCAAAAGGTGAAAGAATTCTAAGAGGGATGTTACATACTCAACAAATAGATTAGTATAAAAAATCATCTAATAACGCTAAAAACGTTATTTTGAAAATGCCAATAAGCCTATTTAACGATAAAAAAGGAAAATAAAAGCACTTAAAAAAGTATAATGTTAATTTTGATGATAAAATAAACTACTAAATGATTAAGTTTACACTTCAATTGAGTCGTGAATGTTTCACGTAGTAAGCAAGAGATCGAATCAAAGTGAGAATCAAGTAGAGAAAGACAAGGAAGTGTCTAACATGCTCATAGATCAGAAATAAGAAGTACATATAGGAATGTTGTGTAACTCATGTGCATGACATGTGTACATAGTCATATTGACCTATTCAACCTATGACCTATTCTAACTAAGTGAGATGACTAACCAACTACGTGGAAAAGAATTCGAATGAATAAAAGTCTAGTCATATACACCAACAAAAACCTTAGGTGGTGATAGATAGTGCTTAGTACTTGGTCCCTTATTATGATCACATAAATTTATATTTATATGATTCCTTCGCTTGAATTTCATAATTAAACCTGAAAATGCCTACTACCAAAAATATAATATGCTCAAACAACTAGAAAGGACCCAAAAAGTGTGAGTAAAGTACAAAGAGGACAGGGGTGCCTAGAGGGGACGAGGGCACTTGGCGCTGACGTTCTAGCTAGGTGCCAGTTTCTAGGATGAAAAATGCCAAAGAATAAAAGGGAAGATTGATCAAGTAAGGGTGTAAGACCAAAAAAAATAATAAAAATTAACTCAAGGTGGCCAAAGACATGGGTTAATTAGTACTTTTCTTACTTATGAATCATATGAATAGAAGTATGTGATCAAGACTAGATAATTACCCAAAGTACGTGATTATGTGTCTATAGGATGTCACCAAGAACATGATGAGGAAATGGTGTGGATGGTGGAACGACTGTGAGAGTGAAAAATTTCTTATTGTGAATAAATTTGAGACACAAATGATTCATGGAGGGAATTACCTTAGCAGCATGGAGCGAAGGAAGACATAAGATCATGTCACATCCCATGACAGAATGTACCACAAAAAATGACACAAGCATGGTTAGAGGCCCAATTGTAACTGGAAGCCTGATGTAGCCATAAGATTTGGGAATCATATATGAAATATAAGATAGAGGACATTTGATAGCCACAAGGAGTGCAATACAACACACATTGATAGGAGACGATGAATAGATCATGGTGTTATGGATATTATATGAACCAAGAAAGGCATTGATGTGTAATGAATCATAAGTAAATTCATCATGATAATCGTGATATGAGAATGTAGTGAGTGGTGGAGATGCATCAACAATAACAACTAGAAAATAAAGAGGCCCCGATGAAGCAGGAAAAAAACATGATATGTATGATTAGCTGAAGAATCAACAAATTTCTTGTCATGATTAGGTAATGGGTCTATTGGCGAGAAAACATTTCGATGGAAAAATTTATGGGTTTTTTGCCAACGCTCTAGGAGTTGAAGTCCCTCTACTTAGATGGTGCAGCTTCCGTATTTTCATGCACTTGAAAAAGTGGATTTTTCTAATGGCCTTACAATCGGGGATCCAAAAAGGGCACTCACTGATCCTGTGGAAAATATAACAATTTCTTACTAGAGAAGAATTTTTCTAGAGAGCAAGAAAAGGGAGTGAGAAATGAGATAGGAGAACTAATGTTGAGGGTATAAAATTAGATTCCTGCACACACTAGTTAGAAGTTTCAACACATGCATTTATGAGAAGAAACAACCAAAAATTCTATGCCACTAGCTAGAGGAAACCATGCATAAAATGATTCACACATTCACATGCCTTAGAAAACAAAAAAATCTTCCTTAATTATCATTTCAATTAAAGTTGTACATAGTATGAGAATGGAGGAAAAATAGTGAGGGGGAAAATAGAAGAAAATTTGCTAACTCCTTATTCTTCCATAAGTAGACAAATGCTCTCTCGTGAATTCAAAATAATACAACCAACAACCACTTGAGAATGAGAGGTATTTTTATTTTATAAGAAGAGAGGTGATTCTTCATATGCTCCCCAATGACTTTTCATATGTCCTCGCATAACTTAAAACTTTTTCAGCTTCCTAGGAAACTTTTAAGTCCCTTTTTATAACATAAAGGTGACTTTTACATTAGAAACATAAATTGGCTAACTCCTTATTCTTCCATAAGTAGACAAATGCTCTCTCGTGAATTCAAATAATACAACCAACAACCACTTGAGAATGAGAGGTATTTTTATTTTATAAGAAGAGAGGTGACTCTTCATATGCTCCCCAATGACTTTTCATATGTCCTCGCATAACTTAAAACTTTTCAGCTTCCTAGGAAACTTTTAAGTCCCTTTTTATAACATAAAGGTGACTTTTACATTAGAAACATAAATTGGCTAACTCCTTATTCTTCCATAAGTAGACAAATGCTCTCTCATGAATTCAAAAGAATACAACCAACCACTTGAGAATGAGAGGTATTTTTATTTTATAAGAAGAGAGGTGACTCTTCATATGCTCCCCAATGACTTTTCATATGTCCTCGCATAACTTAAAACTTTTTCAGCTTCCTAGGAAACTTTTAAGTGACTTTTTATAACATAAAGGTGAATTTTACATTAGAAACATAAATTGGCTAACTCCTTATTCTTCCATAAGTAGACAAATTCTCTCTCATGAATTCAAAATAATACAACCAACAACCACTTGAGAATGAGAGGTATTTTTATTTTATAAGAAGAGAGGTGACTCTTCATATGCTCCCTAATGACTTTTCATATGTCCTCGCATAACTTAAAACTTTTTCAGCTTCCTAAGAAAATTTTAAGTCCCTTTTTATAACATAAAGGTGAATTTTACATTAGAAACATAAATTGGCTAACTCCTTATTCTTCAATAAGTAGACAAATGCTCTCTCATGAATTCAAAAGAATATAACCAACAACCACTTGAGAATGAGAGGTATTTTTATTTTATAAGAAGAGAAGTGACTCTTCACATGCTCCTCAATGACTTTTCATATGTCCTCGCATAACTTAAAACTTTTTCAGCTTCCTAGGAAACTTTTAAGTCCCTTTTTATAACATAAAGGTGACGTTTACATTAGAAACATAAATTTAATTTTTTGATTTCATCATATGAAAAAGTGCAACCCCAACAAATAATTATAACATTGAAGAGAGAGAAAGTTGGGGGTGATACAACAGAGAGAGAGAGCAAAAAGAAGAAGAAGGAAGAAGTAGAAGCCGCTTTTGATGAAGTCCAAAGATATTTTCTGGATGATCTGATGAAACAATCTAATGTGATGAAATTTGAATCCTTTGGCACATCTCAATATTCCTTTGTTGACGCTGCATTTCCATTTTTATTTACTTTCTATTTCTAACATGCCTCACCATGGACACATGTAATTTTTAGTAAGTGCACCAAGGTGGAAAAATTTGATCTAGGAACTGTGGGGCATGATAGAGCAAGGTAAGATGCACGTAATGCAAAAGTTTTCATGAAAAACAAATCAGTAGGGAAAAATTTATGCATAGGCACATTTTATTGTCACTACCGCACCAAGGGGATGAGAGGGACAAAAAAACCCACTTTATTCTTAGAGGCATGATTTTGCACTTTAAGAGGTCTGAAATTGGAGGGAGAGGTGGGGATTGCAAATACTTATGTAATGCAAAAAATTTGGGATCAAACAGAGAAATAGAGAAAAATTTATACTTGGGTGCATTTTACTGTCCCCAATGCACCAAGGGGATGAGAGGGATAGAAAAATCTACTTTGTTCCTAGAGGCATGATTTTGCACTTCAAGACCTGAAATTGGAGGGGGAGCTGGGGAGTGCCAATATGCACGCAATGTAAACAATTTGTGATCAAATGGAGAAATAGAGAAACATTTATGGATGAACGAATTTTATTGTCCCCATTGCACCTTTGTAAAGGGACATGAGGTGAACAAAAAATTTCCATGCACTTTTGAGAGGAAAAATATAAGAATTTGGCCTGTCGAAAGAGTGAACTTGAAATTGAGATTGCTGGAGCTCTAAGAGGTTTTTTTGGGTGAAAGTTTATATTATTTTGAATCCAAACATCCTTCCAAGATAAATGAGATGGGTTTAATCTTTAAATTCTGCCTGAAACTCCCTCAAATGGATCCCTTTTGATAAATATTATCAACTATATCTACGAATAATGAGCTCCACTAAAATCACCAAGATGATTTGAACACTATGGTGATTCCACCTTGTAGATTATTCTATTATCGTTCAAATGAGTATTTATTTTCCTCCTAACTCCTTATGGAGCTCCAAGAATCCTCCACAAAAGACAAGGTACTTATTTTGATATGGCTTACTATTTTTAGTAAGTGTCAAAATCTACTTCTCCGAACCCCTGCTGATGATACCCACTTGAATTTTTGTCTCCGTGTACACTTTGTGAAATCCACCTTCTAGAAATAATAAAAAACTTTGTCACCTTCTTAAAACTCTTGCCTTTTGAGGCTTCTTCTTGATATCCTGTGAGCATGATACACCATTCCTTCATACTTTCAAAATTAGAAATATTGACCTCATCATCGAGACATTCTTCATCCTTGGATTACAGAATGAAATCATTCCCTATATTTTCATGGTACTCAAAAGGGGTGAGAAAAAACTGAATTCATTCCCATTCAAGAACTTGTCTGCACATCTTATACTACTGCTCTAAGTTATTACTTTCCAAAATAGCGGGTATATCATTGAGATGGAGGCCCTCATCAATCTCAGGGAGTTGTTGCAATATGGGAACCTGTTTAAGGAACATTGGAGCTTGAAGAATGGTGAGTGAAATATGATTTTGAATCATTTCACAAGAATCGTGCATACCCTCACCTTGTTGTCCAGGGAAATTGCCATCAATATCCAACTGTTTGAAACTCATCTTGATATCAGTCTCGAAATTGTAACCCTCAATTTCTTCATAGGGGAATTATTTACCCTTGAGTATATTTTTCCACATGAACTCTTGTTCTACACTAGTGAAGTCTTATGAAGTGGAGGGAAGGATATGATCTTGAACATACTCCCACAAATTTAATAGTTTTTTACTTTGTTCCGAACAACTTTCTTCCATAAAAATCAGCTCAATATTTTCCTTGTTATCATCCCCTGTAGCAAAGATGTTGTCTTTAAGATCGAGGAATTCCAAAGGAGATTTGAGAACCTTCCTTCTTTTGCATTCATGACCTTCTTCATATAATGTGGAAGAAAAAAACATATCTTCACACTCCCTCTCACCAACCAAGGGATTGGGGAAGTCATCAAACGCATCCATTGGCTTTGTAATGGCATTGAACATCACTATTTCAAAAAGAGGAGCAAAAATTAACTCACACTTATCGTGCATCTCAAAATCCTGAGTCAGGAGTTCAAGACTAAGTTGAGGTTCTTCAGTATCTTCTACAGTATTCAAGAGGTCTTGCACATATAATTCTTCTGATATTTTAATAGGTCCATCTTCATTTTTATTGAAAATTTTTGTACATTGTGCTTTCAAGAGATGGTTGAAAATATGATCCATACGCACCCATGATTCATTGGAAACATCATCATTCACCTCTTCCTTGCTTCATATTTCCCAAGATTCACTTTATTTCAAGCACGAAAAAACTTGCTTCATGATACCTTTTGATAAGGAGAAGAGGTCCATGCTTTGTGGGAATGGAACTCCTTCAAGCTCGAAACCCATATCATCCTCTCGATGGGACCATGTTAAAGAAACAATGTGGGAATAAATTTCAATGTTATCCATTATTGAATCCTGTTTCTCATATGGGAAATGAAAGAATTCTTACTCACTATGATAATCATTCTGCTGCCTAGGTGAGAAGATATTATATTCAAACTGTTTATTCTCCTTGGTTTTGAAAAGGAATCGATATTGTTCTATTAGATCATCCATGATTGAATCGGGAAAATAATTTAGTTCTTTGAATGTCTCCATTTCTTCATTCAACGTTTCTTCATCACTTGAAGGATCAAAATAGGAAAGAAAATCATCCATGATCATCTTGAATTATCCATTTTTTGTTCTATGATGCAGGATTGATCTCAGGCACTTCTTCACATATCTCCATTTCTCCATTAATCGAAAGATAATTTTTTTAAAGGATATTATTCATGCTTACATAAAAATCGTCATCTTGTATCTATTCATCGTTGGTGGAGTCTTCAGAAGGAAACAAATAATCCATTATGCAACAAGAATCCTCTATTGAATATATTACTTCTCGAATGGGTTGTGTCTCAAGACAAAAAGAGTTGATGAATGGTGGTTCCACCACCATGCCTCTTTCATCATCATTATCCATGATATTTCTTTAGTACTTGTCGAAAGGTTCAAGGATAAGATCTTCTTGAGGAGCATCCAAGAATATCTTGGGGATGAAAATCTTGTAGTTTCGACAATCATTAAGATCTTCTTGAGCTTCTTCATTGTGGACAACATGAAGTGATTCGAGGTATTCATACCTTCTTTGTAAAGATAAAGCGCACCTCCAAATTTATTGATAGGCTTCGCAATCAAATTTTTCTTATATTATGATTTGAATCCTTTCCACATATTCTCTTTTCAAGATGTTCATTTCTTCATTTCCATATGCAAGGAATTCGTCTATAGAGTGGCAGAAAAAAGATAATGTTCTCAATTTTGTAGTGAGCTATGTGAGGTTTAAAAATTCTTCTGTAGTGGATTCCATACCATCATGTCCTTCACAATATTCTATAAGACTAGGTTAATTCTCATCGGAAGGCTCCAATATAAGATCTTCTTCGGCAGGATTCAAAAACCTTTCAGGGATTAACACCCTGTGGTATGAATGATCTTCGAGGTCTTCCTCCATAGGAAAAATAGATTCTTGTTTTTCCTCTTGATGGAGTGATTCAAGATGCTCATATATCCTTTGAAAATATAAAGCATATCTCCAAAAATTAATGGTAGGCTTCGGAGTTGGGATTTCCTTCTGCTATGTCTAGAAGCCACTGCACATATTCTATTCTCAAAACGTCTATTTCTTCATCACCGTATACAAGGAAGTCATCCAAAGTAAGGGAGATGAAAGATAATGTCATGAGTTTCTTGGTCAGCTGCATGAAGTTGAAAAAGTTACCTTCGGTGGATTCTGAACCATATCGTCCTTCATAAAACCTTTCATATCTCTTTTTATCCTTCTTCATCCATCTCTTAAATTCTTGATTATTGGCAGGAGAAATTCCCATTATTTTTCCTTTGGCTGCACTCTTCTTGAACTGTAACCACAATGACTTGATAGTTGGGTCTTCACATACAATGATTTTGGAAAGTCTCTTTCTAGCTTTTATGGAGATAGTGAGAGCCTTCTTTCCTTCAATTTTCTTGGATTTACAAGATATGTTCCAGAATGATGGTTGATCAAAAATTTGTAATTCTTGGCAATCCTCTTCTTCTTCGTCTTTTCTATCACTCATTTATACTTCACCCCCAATCTAGAAATTTCTTCATTATGATGTGGGAAACGAACGTGACAGGAATTCATTCCTTGATGGAATTACCTTAAAAAATTATCTTCTTTGAAATATGATTTTTTTTTTTTTTAAATTTTTCAGACCTTACGGTCATATTTTTGGTGCAGATGCTGCCAAGTCTGCCCCACGGTGGGCGCCATGGAAGAGATGGATTAGATTTACAGAATAATCTTCTTGATTGATTTCATTTACTTCAGATTCAATAATATAATACTAATATATAAGCAATGATATCCTATAATATAAGAGTCAAGCCATAATAGTAGAAAACTATGAAATCCCTCGAATATCTCCAAAAAACTCCTTTACGTGAGTTGTTACAAAAAAACTCACATACACACCTAACAATATAACAATATAATGTTTGCACTAACAAATAATATTTTCCTAACATTCCCCCCCTTAGTGTGAACATGGGAAAACCTATCTTTGTACTTGCACATGCTTTCATGATTAGGTGATTTTTAGTGTAGGATGATCAGAAACCCGTTGTATGGTTTTCAAAACGGTTAACCACAAATCGAAAAGTGGTGGTTTTCAATTGGAGTACCACAAACCAAAAATGAAGGTTTTTAAGTGGTTTACCTACAACCACGTCATGATGTGCTGAGTACTATTATCAACCTTCATCAAATTTCACCGCAAAGAATAACATAGGAAATTCTATTGAATTTTGTTTCTCATACACACAAACTAAAAATTGGATATGAAACATTGGATCATGTCCCCCCTCAATGTGAAATTTCCACTTATTGAAACAGGAACACTAAACATGGTGGAAAATACACCAAAAAAATTGAAAGCAAATACTCACATCAAAAAAATGTCACCAAAGGTGATATGTGGCCCCATCATTGGCGACTGACAAGAGGTCGCTAATTGACCTCCTATCTCTGATGCCTCCAGCCTCCAGTTTCATGTTGCTAGCTCAGCCGAATTTGAATTGAGGCTCAATTACATTCCTAAATCGAATGTCAGATTCAACCGAAAATGTATTCGTAAGATTTTTTTTTTTTAATTTTTTAAATTTTTTTACAATGACTCAATTTTGACACTGTGGCGCTATTATGATGGTTTACACAAATAACTATTTTAACCTGGATAATAATATTTGATAAAGAAAACACTTAAGAGTGATGATACACAATTTTATACTAAAAATATAGAGAAAAGTAATAGTTTAATTACATAACTGTAGATAATACAAAAACTTTGAAGACCGACACATTAGTGACTATGATTAAACAAATGAAAACTTTGTTTAGTCAATGACACGAGACTACTAACCTACGTGACACGAGACTTCTAAATGGTGAGATATTGCAATAGACTTTGAAAAGAATGTAATGGTTATATGAAAATAACAAAATATAAACTAAACCTAAATACCTATCCTTGATAACAAAATGAAAAGATGTGTTTGCTTGCAGGAAACTGTTGTATATCACCGCCGATTGGTTTGAGGACAAGTGCAATGAATTTGATGTAGAGGGAGAAACCGTAGTGCGTGAGGACCAAATAAACGATGGCAGATTTACAAAATACAACCAATTAATGCAGCATATTCAATCTACCTGATGTATGCGGTGGACGCAAAGAGAAACAATGACGAGTCCACGAGCTGACCGAAGCAAATTCAAGGACGTGGCATAGCCAGAGGATGATCTTGGCACGGTTAATGCATTCGAGGTAGAGGAATTCGCAAGGTAGTATTGTGTAGATCCAGATCCTATGAACAACGACACCGAATAAGGACTATGCCAAGTCAAATATAGAAATGTTGATTCTTGTCTCCTTTAACACACAAGCCATATGTCAATGTTGAGATTTTGAAACCAGAGATAGTCCTAAATAGAAAATCCAATGCATGTAATGTCAGACATTAACTGGTAAGAAACATGCGTAGGTTAAATAAATGTTTTCTCAAACTTATTTCTTTGGCCATCAACAACCCTCTACACGGATATGTAGATGTAGATCAAGGATCAATACAATGTGATATGTGTATGCAAATCCTCGGCATGTAGCCCATGTAATACGAAGATCAAAGAAAAGAAAGGCGATGAAAATACCACATGAGGTAGTTAGATATACAGATGGATTTGCATGAAATAATATGCAAAATTGATGCCTTAGTGTACCAGGTCAGATGAATAGAATATACATATGATGTCATAACTTTCCTGCTTATCGAAGGGATTATTAGACGCAGCCACACTGATTGAATTCTGAGAAATGAAATCATGAATCACCTTAAACAACTGGGTTACTACACAAGAATCTCATTTGGACATCCCTTGCTATGATACTAGATAAAAAAGATGGACTATATTTACAAAATAATCTTCTTGATTAATTTCTTGTACTTTAGATTCAATAATATAATATTAATATATAGGAAATGATCTCCTATAATATAAGAGTTGAGCCATAACAATAGAAAACTATGAAATCCCTCAAATCTCTCCAACAAAATCTTTTATGTGAGTTGTTACAAACAACCTCACATACACACCTAACAATATAACAGTATAATGTTTACAGTAATAAATAATATTTTCTTAACAAGCCAAAAAATGTTGGAGAGAAAATTTGTCAGTGGACAAATTTATGAGTTTCTTGCCAACCACTCTAGGAGTCGAAGTTCCTCTACTTAGACGGTGCAGCTTCCATACTTACATGCACTTGAAAAAGTAGATTTTTCTGATGGCCTTACGACTGGGGATCCAACATGGCCACTCCATGACCCTACGGCAAAGCTAGCAACTTTTTGCTAGAGAAGACTTAGTCTGGAGAGCGGGAAAAAGGAGTGAGAAATGAGATAAGAGAACTAATGTTGTAGGTAGAAAATTAGATTCCTACACACAATAGTTAGAAGTTTCAACACATGCATTTATGAGAAGAAACAACCAAAACTTCCATGCCACTGGCTAGAGGAAACCATGTATATAAAGATACACACATTCATATGCCTTGGAAAATAGAAATTTCTTCCTTAATTAGCATTTCAATTAGGCATTTCAATCAGTAGACAAATTAATAGAAGAAAATTAGCTAACTCCTTGTTCTTCCATTAGTAGACAAATGCTCTCTCATGAATTCACAAGAATACAACCAACAACCACTTGAGAATGAAAAGTTTTTTTTTTTTTTTTTTTATAACAAGAGAGGTGACTCTTCATATGCGCCCAATTAATTTTCATATGTCCTCGCATAACTTAAAACTTTTCAACTTCCTAGGAAAATTTTAAGTCCCTTTCTATAACATAAAGGTGACTTTTACATTAGAAACATAAAGTTGATTTTTTAATTTCATTAAGGACATATGGAAAAGCGAAACCCCAATGAAGAATTATAACATTGAAGAGAGAGAAATCTGGGGGGTGATTCAAGAGAGAGAGAGCAAAAAGAAGAAGGAAGAAGTAGAAGCCGCCTCTGATGAAGTTCAAAGATGTTTTCCGGATGATCTCATGAAACACTCCAATGCAATGAAATCTGAATTCTTTGAAACATCTCAATCCTCCTTTGTCGACACTGAATTTCCATTTTTATTCAATTTATATTATTGGTATGGCTCGCCATGGACACATGTTATTTTTAGTAAGTGCACTGAAGTGGAAAACTTTGATCTAGGAATTGTGGGACATGATAGAGCAAGGCAAGACACACGCAATGCAATAATTTTCTTGACAAATGGATCAGTAGGGAAATATTTATACATGGGCACATTTTATTATCCCTACTATACCAAGGAGATGAGAGGGACACAAAAATCTTCTTTGTTCCAAGAGGCGTGATTTTGCACTTTAAGACCTGAAACTGGAGGGAGAGCCAGGGATTGCGAATACACACGCAATGTAAAATTTTTGGGATCAAACAAAGCAATACAGAAAAATTTATGCATGGTCACATTTTACTGTCCCCACTGCATCAAGGGGATGAGAGGGACAAAAAAACCCACTTTGTTCCTAGAGGTGTGATTTTGCACTTCATGAACTGAAACTGGAGCAGGAGTCAGTGAGTGCCAATATGCACACAATGGAAAAATTGTGATCAAATGGAGAAATAGAGAGAAATTTATGCATGGATTATTGTCCCCATTTCACCTTTTCAAAGGGACATGAGATGCATAAAAATGCGTCATGCACTTTTGAGAGTCAAAACATAAGAATTTGGCCTGTCGGAAGAGCGAACTTGAAATTGAGATTGCCAGAGCTCTGCGAGGTATTTTTGTGTTAAATTTTATATTATTTTGACTCAAAACAACCTTACAAGATCAATGAGATGAGTCTTATCTTTAAATTCTTCCTCAAACTACCTGAAATGGCCCTCTTTTGATAAATATTGTCAATTGTACCTGTGAATAATTAGCTCCACTGAAAAGCACCACGAGTTTTTGAAGACTATGATGATTCCACCTTGTAGATTATTCTCTTATATTTCTAATGAGTATTTTTTTCCTCCTAAATCCTTACAGAGCTCCCGAAATTGTCTGCCAAAGATTAGGTACCTATTTTGATATGACTTACTATTTTTAGTAAGTGTCAGAATCTACTTCTTCGAACCCCTGCTGATGATGCCCACTTGAATGTTTATCTCTTTGTACACTTCCTTTGTGAAATCCACCTTTTAGAATAACTTCATATTTATAAAAATTTCCTATGAGACAACTTACCATTTTTAGTAAGTGATGGTTTTTGGGCTATGATGACTACACTGATAAGTTTTTCCTGTGATGATCCTGAATGGTGATGTTGATCTGAATGATCATTCCTCTATGTCCCATTGTGCCAAAACTTCCCTTTGAGTGTGAATTACTATAAATAGAAAGTGCCTAGATGGGAGACTTACTATTTTTGGTAAGAGGTGATTTTCATCTCTTCTTGATCATCCTGATGTGATGAACTTCATCATTCACTCCCGAGCACACTGCTTTCGCATCTCTTCAGGTGACTTACTATTTTTAGTAAGAACTCATATAGGGAACTTACTATTTTTAGTATGTATATGTTTTCATTGTTTTTTGCTCTGGGAAATCATTCTAACTTTGTGATGATCGTCAATGCACACTACCTTTGCCATATCCACTTTTGATGATAACATTCCAAACATAGCAAACATGTATAAGAAGGATTACTATTTTTGGAAAGTGGGTTTTTGGTGCTCAGTTTGTGATGGAACAAACATTTTCACACTTGGCTCATCTTTGTGATATTATCCTCTGAATTTCACTTGATTTTTCCCGTCATAAAGGTTGAAAATAAAAAAATGAAATTTTTACTTGAAAAGAGCTTCAAACACAAAGCTACAATGGAAGCCATTAATGGAGTCATGAAGATTTTTTGTAGGTATGGTTTTCACCTCCAATCATGACGTAATTGACTCAATTGGGATAGGTTTTTCATTTGAGTCTATATGTAATTTTTTAGCTCAATTCCATTTCTGGATTGATGGGAAATCCGACGAATGTGAGCTAGGGCAGGAAAAGGGTTTTTTTTTAATGAAAAAATGATTTAGGGAATCATTCAATCTCCTGTTCATTTAATTTTTATCATCTCTTAAAATGAGGAAGTCTACAAAAGATCTCATCTCAATCTGAATTGTATTTTACAAGATATGATTATTTTTCAATTGGGAGACTTCATAGTTATTTGGCAAAAAATCTTCATTTTTCTTCAATTCTCTACCATTTTAATCCATTATTTTTATGATTTTAAATTTTTTAGATGGAGAGGAATTTCACGGAGTTATTTCGATACAAAAATGGAGGATTTTGATTCTGGGATAAATTTGACAAAGTTTCGACAGGCTATGGAGGTGTGGGGGAAGAATGACAAAAATGGCTAAGTATTGATATTTATAGATTGAAAATGGAAGAGGAGGGGATGGGGGGGAATTTTTTTTCCCTTTCATACCTTTTTCTAAAGGGAAGAAGGGGACATCAATTTCCACTTCACGCCTTATCACGAAACTTTTCCTTTTTTGATTTGATGTGCACTTTGGAGAGGGGGCTGAACTTTAGCACTTGGGGGCTTAATTGGCAAGTAAATGGTCATATTGGTGACCTGGGGACTAAATGGGGGGAGGAGGAATTTTGTGTCCCATTTGTACCTTTTCTAAAGGGACAAAAGGGACATGAAATCCTACCAGGATCTTGGCGATGACACGTGTCCTCTATGAAAAATGGCTAAGTATGGGAAACCGTACCTTGGGACCAACTTGTGGAGACCATATCGTGGGCTCTCGGATGAGTTTTGAGGTGAATTTTTATACGAAATTGACTGAAAACAACCCAATAAATCCCATGGTGATGTTATTAAGGTACACTTATCACTGAAAAATGTCAAAATGTGATCCATAAACTTCTACTTTGGAACTCTACGAATCACACAACTATGTTGTTCTACTTTCAACTTTGGAAAATGATAGTTTTGCTTGAAAATTAGAGCTTCGTGACTGATTATCTAGTGATATAGAAAGGAAATTGCAGAGAAGGAAATAATTCAAAACTTCAACACCAACAATTTTATCCTGAAAACCTCCAATGGAGGAAAACCAATCGGGAAGGGCAAATGCTCTTTCTTCCCACTTTTATTGGTCTCATATAGACAATTAGAGATTACAATAAGTATGAAAATAAGCAACAACGTAAACCTTCTCTCAAATTACTTGCTTACTCTATTTCTACACCTTGCTACTACAATTCCATTCCAACATTGAAGATCTTACTCACTGCTCTCATAAAACTCTACTTCTCAATCTCTTCGGATCTTCGAATGCCTATTCTCTTGTTCCTTTCATGCATTTATAGGCCATCCCATGCCTCCCATGCACTGGAGGATGTGAAATGGCATGGAAGGGAAGATACACTGTTGGGTGCTTCAAATTTGTGTCCATTTGTGTTCCATTCTTCCTTTTCTATTCGAAAGTATTAGGACCGTCACCTTGAGAAGACTGGCGGTCTCATGACTACCACCATGTAGGGCAGTAGTTTTGAAAGCACCGCTATGCATAGAATGACGGTTCTTTCCAAAACCTATGTTTACCTCAATTTATTCACTTTTCTTGTTTTTCCTTCTTAGTGCTGATGGAACTGATGAAGTGGTGTGGTTTTCTAGATTCCTATGGATCATACCTCCCCTACTTAGGAGGCTTTTTGTGCCAAAAAAGCTTAGTGGGGGAGTGGTAGAGGAATCAAATCCCTATTTTTCTCATTCAAGTATCATTGGGTCTGCCTTGGTGTCTTCTCTCATCCAACCTACCAAGACTCCTATGGATCTCTGGTTTTTTTTTCCAGTGCTACATCCTTCTCTGAGTTGCCTCAAGTGCAGTCCTCTTTGGAAGGTAACTTCTGTATCTTTCCTTCTTTGTCATGCATAGATGACATTAATGAATGCAAGCTCTTGCAACTTACTATCACGTGCATCTACATGAAGTATGTCCTGAAGGTTTCTTCTCCAACCTACTCAAGTATGGCGAAGGTCCCATAGTGTAGTGGTTTAGTCCTTACCTGTCTTTGTTTCTTGAGATGGACCGGTCGAATCCTCTCCAAGTGCACTACTACTTTAGTCGCCACTGTTCCTTGTATCTCCTCTTCTTCTTGTTGCCCCACGGTCAGGTCCAATGAATCCGTAGGTAGATATGGTGACTGCATAGTGGAAGTTTATTTTTCTCCTTGAATGAGTAGTTCCTGTGGTGGATTCTTCTACAAAAACTAACAAGTGCTATCCAAATTCTCCATCCTTTGGACAGAAATTTCTGCTCTCATGTCCATTTTGTTTTTCTTCCAATGAAAGCAACAAAACTGATGATTTTCTTGAATAAGTCTTGGTGCTTGGTTATCACTTACCATAGCTTTCTTTGATTTTCTCTGGTGTTCTTGGATGTTAAAATTGACTCTATCCTTGACCCATCTGAACCGGTTCTCCCTCCTTGTGAACACAGCATCCCTAGCATACAAGTAAGGACTTCCAAAGACAATGTCAAATGCATCAAGTGAAATAATATCATCCTCTAATACATCTATTATTGGGTATTTATCCCAAACTAAAACTTACACTTCCATGTAACTTGTATTTCTATACCCTTCTTCACCCATCTTAGTGGATATGGATGTGGATGCACGTAAGTCTCTAGACCAAGCTGTTTTACAATCACATCAGAAATCAAATTTGACTGAGAACCAAAATCTACTAAAGTGTTTACCTTAGTCTTCTTGATTTGGATTCTAATTTAAAATAGCTTACTCATCTCTTCTTCTTCTACTACCCCATACATGTTAGTGGCCATGCATCCCAGCCTTTCATCTACATCTGAATCATCCTCAATCTCCACCTCTCTTTTTGTCTTCACAGTGGCAATGGATTTCTTAGAATCCTTGGTTTGGTGCTTTGGGTGCAAGTCCGGGTGCAACTTCCAACATGTGGCATCAGTATGTCCATTTACATCATAATTATTACAAAAATTCTTAGGATATTTACAAGTATGCAAAGCAGTAGCGGTATATTTACCTTTCAACTTACCTCTGCTATTTGTCTTCCCTTGTTATTTTTCATGTTGTTCTATTGACTAGTCTCCCTTTGGCTCTATTTCTCCTTGCTTCTTCTCGTCATCAATGTATTATTCTTGTACACAAGCTTCATTGATATCCTTTGGCTTCGTGGAGATTACCTTCCTTCGAAGGTGAGTGTGAAGTCCTCCCAAATACTTGGTCAGAATGTCCTCATCCTCCTAGTCCATATTAAGCAACATGGCTTATCTCTGAAATTACGTAGTGTAGTCTTGCATGCTTTGACCGCTGCCCTGTCTAAAGTACTGCCACTTAATCATCATGTCAGTTTTATGGCCAATAGGATAGAAGTTAGCTCTAATAAATTCTTTAAAACCTTTCCAAGTACTGGCAATAGGATGTTTCTTCTTCTCACAAGTGGCTAGATGGGTTTGCCACCAAACCGGAGCATGACCTTCCATTTTGAGATGTGCAAAGGTGACCCTTTGTGCCTCAGTGACATTATGCACACTAAAGTAGACTTATAACTATTTTAGCCATTTATCCAGTAATTATGCATCTACTTGTCCTTCAAAATTCTTTATTTCCACTTTCGTTTAAAATTTACAAGGTGTATGTGCAGATTTTACCTTTTCGCTTACAATTTCCCTCTCTTCACACTCTTCCCATTCTTCCTCTTCGTGGCTCTTTCCGATACCAAAATTTTCAGCTAGTTCTTAAACCACTGAGTCCATGGAATATTTCTTAACTGAAGCCATCTTTTGCAGATCTAAAATATCTTCTTGTTGTCTATGCAATCTATCCATCATGGTCTTTAACATCTTGACTCTATGGACCAAGTTCTCTTCCTCATTTGAGCTCAAATTCTCTGTTTCCACTTCTTCATAGAAATATCTTGCTCGCACAGTAAAAATTCTTCACCTTTGGACCTTGTCACTGTCATACAAAATCTCAAGAAAGATTCAAATACCACATTCCTAGATATATAATCAAATCTGATACCAAAATGATCCATAAACTTCTACTTCGGAACTTTATGAATCACACAACTATGTTGTTCTACTTTCAAATTTGGAAAATGAATTTTTTTCTTGAAAATTAGAGCTTCGTGAATGATTATATAGTGTTATAGAAAGGAAATTGCAGAGAAGGAAATAATTAAAAACTTCAACACTAACAATTTTATCTTGGAAACCTCCAATTGAGGAAAACCAGTCGAGAAGGGAAACTACTCTTTCTTCCTAATTTTATTGGTCTAATATAGATAATTACATATTATAATAAGTATGAAAAGAAGAAACAATGTAAAAATTCTCTCTAATTACTTGCTTGCTCTGTTTCTACACCTTGCTCCTACAATTCCATTCTAGCACTGAAGATCTTACTCACTTCTCTCATTAAAATCTGCTTCTCAATCTCTCAAGATCTTTGAATTCCTATTCTCTTGTTCCTTTCATGAATTTATAGGCCTTCCCATGTCCTCTCATGCACTGGAGGATGTGAAAGGGCATGGAAGGGAAGAGACATGGCTGGGTGCTTCAAATTCATGTCCATTCGTGTTCCATTATTATTTTTCTATTCAAAAGTATCAGGACCACCACCCTGAGTAGATTGGTGGTCTCAGGACTACCACCCTAGCTGGGTGGTAGTTTCAGGATCACCGCCCTGCAGGGTGGCAATTCTAAAACCACTACTCTGCATAGAGTAGCGGTTCTTTCCAGAACCTTCGTTTACCTCAATTTATTCACTTTTCTTGTTTTTCCTTCTTGGTGCTGATGGAACTGATGAAGTGGTGTGGTTTTCTAGATCCCTATGGATCAAAATGACCCATTATTTCTCATGACCTCCTGTTGTGCACTAGAAGAATGAGTTTCCCAGGGAAGTGTATGATGCTTCGAGATGTGTCTTATTTTCCACCATGTAGAGAATGGAAAATCATTTCCATAGATACTTTGTTTGGTTCTTGAATCTTCACGAGGATTGTAGAATCTTCACGAGGATTGTAGAATCTTACTTTGAAGCTTAGGTCTTATTTCACAGTGTGTACTCTTTTAGGCCCGAGAAATTACTCCTGACCAAATCCCCCTAAAACTTCCAACTATTTCTTGAATCCTAAAAAATCCTTTCCTTGATGTTCTCAGCCCTTGAATACTCCTCCATGATGGATTTTTATCCTTTTATTTTCTCTAGGGGTGGTGCACGGGTCCTAGGTGATTAACTAAAATGGAACTATGTACGGGGAAATAGTAACCCTAGTTAATCTGATTAGGAAGACTAAAACGTTGTAATTAAATACTGAAATGGTAAAGAACATATATACTAAATTATTCTAAGTGAAATAAACCCTAAATGTGTAAGAGAAGGAAGAGAAATAAATTAGCTAATTGGTAGTGAATGTCGCAGGTTATTATAGATCTGAAATGAAATTAAGCAGTGCAAACAAACACTCAAGGACCTAGTGAAGGATATATTTGGAGGATTTGAGATGGTTGGGGCACCTGAGAGTGTACTGGGGCACCCTAGGGTACCCTGGTTTGCTGTCTGGGCACTCAGAAGACTGTAAATAACCAAAACCTAAATTTGATATGGTTATAAGGTGTCTTCAATTAATCCCTAATTGTCACGCTGGATCTACCGGGTGAGATGTGTAATGACCTGCAATGCAAAAGGAAGTATCAAACCCTAGAATAATAAAATATGCATATGAATGGGTCAAACTGACCTTAGCTGCCAAACTTTTGGTCTTACCACTGAGCACTTCACTACATTTCAGATTTGGATGTAGTTTTAGTGTGTGTATACATGTCATGCCCTAGGTGCTCTTGTGACAATCATACTTTGTGAAGTAGTGAGAAATAGTCTATAAAAAATGTAAATAATATGCATGCATGGAATAGAAAAAAATCCCTCCCCCTATGCAGTGTGTGTGATGCAGATCTCCTAGCCTTGATGCATGGAAATACATGGATTTAAGTGATACAATGGATGCAAATCTATATGGGCGTGCCAGAATGTAAGCTAGGAAAAATACACTACTAACAAGGAAGTAAACTACCAATAATCGTACCTCCTCCTTCGCGTTCCGTAGCAAACCTCAGAATGGGCTATGAAACTTGGATTGAGCCCTGATTTTGTGATTTGTAGGTGCTTTTCTTCAAGACAGAGCAAGACCTTCCTGCAACAACGATCTTCTTACTTTGCACTAGATGGGAAAAAGGATTATGAGGCTATTTTGGCATGGAAATACATGGATTTAAGTGTGTCTTTAGAGGGGAGGGGTAAGGTTGTATTTATAGCCTGAGGGAGTGATTAGCTTAGATTAATTTAAGTAATCATGGTTTGAAAATGTGGGCAAGATTAAGTGGGTGGTTTGAAAATGTGGGCAAGATTAGGTGGGTGGTTTGAAAATGTGGGCAATATTAGGTGCGTGGGGGCCACGAAGAATGGGTGAGGATTTGAATTATATTTTTAATTCATAAGTGGAGGATTTTAGGTGAGTGGGGACCACGAATGGTGGGTGAGGATTTGAATTTGAATTTTTAATTCAATAGTGGAAAAACATGGAGAATAATGACATGTGGTGAGGATTAGATTATTTTTAGATTTTGAAATGGATAATTAATCAAATTATATTTGATTAATTCGAAGTGTATTTTTGTGGGAAATGAGGAAGGGAAATTAATTGATTTAGGATAGATGTGAAATTGGGGTGTCTACAGTAATGCCATGACCTAGGACCCTCATTATGGTCTTATAGCTTTATATTTATAGTGCTCTCAAGATTAATTTCGTAATTAATCCTAAAAAGGCCGAATGAGAAAAAGATAAAGACAAGACATGACTAGAAAGGCCCCAAAAAGAAGCGGGAAAGGATGTACATAGATCGAGGTGCCCCAAGACACCCTAGTACAGGCTGGGGCACCCTAATTTTGGGCTAGAATGAAGGGGCAGTTGCAAAATGGATAGCTAAGTTTTGGAAAATACACAAGAACTATGAAATAAAATATAAAATAGAGATGTCCAAAGGGCAGGATTAATTAGTACTTTATCCACTTGAGAACCTTCTAAATATTAGTATAAGACCAGGCTAAATTATGTGTAAAGTGCATTATTTTGTGTGTACATTTTTCCCCTACTATATGTTGGTGAGCAGAAATCTTGGTAACATAAAGTAGATAGAGATGCGTAACTGATATCCATGTAGAGTGTAGAATAAGACGTGTCAATGGAATAGACTCAAGTGTGGAATGAAAAAAATAAAAATGTGGGGGAACATGGATTCTAAAGATGAAAAATGCGCATAAAAGTGATGAGAGTGAACCTAGAGCAGAACACGTGTGTAGTTGTTATGTGTAGTGTACCTGCATGGTTAGTAAAGGAAAATGCCTATAGTGGCGTGTTTTCATTTTTTTTGTCATCGTCGTCATCGTTGTTGCCCCCAATTTGACTGCTTGTTTCTCATACGAGGAACCTGGAAGGAGAAAATGATCAAGTAGTCAAATATGTATGTATGTAAAAATGCTATGTAAAATACGCATGTGTAAGGTACAAAAATGTAAAATACACTACAAAAAGTGTAAATGGAACATGTGCACCTGATCTATGTTAAGAAAAAGGGTGTAGAAGGATATCTTATACTGTCGCGAGGTTTTTGGGAAATCTCACACCACCCTGGATGAAGAAGTATATGGAGGAAATGTGTTGTACCATCCAACTTTAACTGCTTCTGCTTAAATGTGTGAAGAGATCTTTGTATTATCCTAGTTTTTTGGGTGATCTGACACCACTGGACATAGAAGTGTAGAGAGGCACACCCACTGTAACCCCTAAGCATGTAAATACTCCACAGAATTTCTAAAGGACACCATGTCTTGTTAAGGTCATTGTGTATGGAGTTCGTAGACTGGTTTGAACTCACTCGATGTGTCTGAACTGGTGTAAATACACTATGTTAGTAGAAAAACCTAAATGATGCCTCCCTCTTTGGGGGCACATGAGACGACCCTGAAAGGAGAATGCGGCCCCAAAATAGGACCCAAAAACACTCTGACCTATAGAACTCTGCCCTTCAGGGGGAAAGGGAAACACTTGGTATTTACCAAGGCACACACAAAAGGGGATGGCTAGCCAATACAAGTGTTAGTCCGAAAACACATGCATGTAATAAGACAAGTGTAAAAGTACAAAAATAATGTAAAACACTACCAAAAAAAGTAGTGTAAACACACAAGAAACAAACAGACCGCATAAAGAAGGTTTCAAACATGGGCCATCACTCATAATGTCGCAAGACACTCAAGGTCGTCAAGGATGAAAACAACAAACAAGTGTGCACACAAGAAAAGGGAAAATCCCACATACAATAAAAAAAGAGTAGACAAGTAGAAATAAAGAAGTGGTCATGGAAACATGTAATATTACAAAAAATGTGTTGCACATGGAACAACTGTTAGCATGTTAGAGTGATAACCAATATCTCAAAGTGTGTATAAGCAAGTAATGTAAGATGCTAAGTAGAGAAATGAAACAATAAAACATAGATAAGATGAATGTGGATGCCCTCAGTGACCAGTATAGGAAGGGTAGAAGGTGAGCATCCATTCCGCACATAGAGTCCTGTATTTACAATCACACTAGACAAAGGAGTTACCATGCAAGTGTGTATGATAATGAAATATCAGAAAGCAATCTAACATGTGTAGTAAAGTGATTATGTAAAACATGAGAAAGAAAAATGTAAATGCCTCAAAAACAATGTAGTATGTTGTGGATGGATGGAATGGAATGATAGGAGTAATGTGCCCCCTGAGTGGATGGAAGTGTATGCAATGAGGTTCATTTTGTTTTCCCCCTTAGCAATCAAGAATGAACTATAAATAAGAGTGATTCATCAGGAAATATTCGAGTAGTGTTGGTTATATATAGGGCACTGTGATGAGTGTGTATGTGTAATGGTGATGAAATGTGACATGTGGAGATATATGTGTGGACCCTATAGCCTAAGCGTATACCATGACTTGTTGAATGGAGGAGTTATGATTTATCCCTAAGCGTATATCACTATGAGATGAGTGCATAAGGATGAGATATATGGAAAGGTGTGCATGGACCCTATAGCCTAAGCATATACCACAACTTGTTGGAATGGAGGAGTGATGATTTCACCCTAAGCGTATATCACTATGAGATGAATAAGAAGGGAGTGGTAATGTAATCTAAGGTGTATGACACTAGAAGATGATAAAAGGAGGGTGGTGATTTAGCCTAAAGCGTATGCCACTATAAGATGATAAGAAGGTGTGACAATTCTTGATCTAAGGTGTATGTCACTAACATGTGAAATGGTGGATGAAAATGTCACATTGGTTAATGTAAGTTCCATTTGATTGGTAAACCCTTGGTAGTCGAGTATGGACTGAGGAACTACAGTGCATCATAGGGTATTGCATGCAATGCGTAGAAGACAACATAGTATAAATGACCAACAGAGGAATACAGGGTGTAAAGGCATAGTGTAAACAATGCAATGTAAGCTATGTAGTGCATGTAATGCACTAATAAGCATATATAAAAATAGAATATATAAGGATGATAGATGGAACTAGACCCATATACAATGGAATCTAGTGTAGTATTTGGAATGTATACGATGGATAGATGTGTTATGTAATGTAAGATGAGGATTTAGGTATAGATATAATATGTAGTGATGATAGGTAAAGCTAGACCCATAGATAATGCGACCTAGAGTTAATGCAGAATGTGAGGAAGAGATGTAAAATGAGATGCAAATGATGTGATGAATAATGTAGCGTGTATGATATAGATGGTGTTTAAATGACCAATAAATGAGGTATGTGTAGGATAATGTAAGATATAGGCTATGTATAAGAAGGGTGATGTATGGTATATGGTGCATGTGATAGGATGTAAATGTGTAAAAGCTATAGTGTTGTGTGTGGGGTTGAGTGTAATGGTATTCCCTCAACAGTCCAATATGAACTGAAGCATAAGAGTGTGTCATCAGGTAACAAGGGTGCTGTGACATGTAAGAAACATGCATATATATGGAGGAATGAATGAAGAAAAGGAAAAGAATGGAGATGTAGTTATGCTAATATGGGGAAGGGGGGAGTAGGTAGTGACAATGCCCCCTAGTGATAGTGTGATAAATGTGACTAGAAACACTATCAAGCAAATCATAATTGTCTTGATTGAAACCAACGGGAGATGTGTTAGAAACTTGGTAGGTGATAGAATGAGATAGATCATATAAATATGTATTATGAAGAAGGAGATAATCATTCATCGCATATTATTCATCTGTAAAAGCAATTGGTGGGTAGTCACGAGCACACCAATGCAAAATGTTAGGTACATATGTAGGAAAAGAATCATTAGCAATAGAAATAGTGCCAAATGATAGCCTGGGAATGAAAGTGAAGAATGAAGTGGGTCAAGTTTTCCGCCAATATAATCAAGCCAAGATCGTCCAAGTGTAAACGACAAGCCATGGGAAGTGCATGCAACAAATATTGTTAAGTGAAAAACCCGTAAGCCATAAGCTGCGGTAAGATGGAAATAACCATGATAAAGGTGGAGTGAATGGAGTGGTGCAAATATGTCATTAAGCGTCATACCTAACCCAGGTAAGCAATCACATGTATAAATAGTATTAGAGCTAGCGAGGTCAAGAGGAATGTGTTCCCCAAATGCCCAATTGATATATAATGTGCAGGTGAAAGGGGGTCGCTAAATTACCTCAGGTGGAGAGGAAGAGGAAATGGAATAAACACTATTAACAAATCCTTTATGTAGTACCATAACATTAGTGGATGGAGTGTTTTCAAAATGATATTCACCCGGACCATCAAGAAAAAATGTTTCGTTGAAATAAGAATTTGCCACACCAAGAGGGGTGAAATCTAGTTGTTGTAGTGGCTCTTCAGTGATGTCTAAAACATCAAATTCATCATCAAATTTGGTGGAAACATCAGTATGTGCATCATCATTTTTGGTAGCAGCATCAAGGACATTAAGAGGTCGAGTGGGAGTAGAAGGGGGAACCGAAGTAGAAGATGGTGAAGGAAGAGTACTGACAGGGAAAAATATAGTGGGCAAAAGGATAAATGAAGTGTGAGTAGTAATGGGAGGAGAAGTGATGTCATGATCATTGGAGGTGGGTGTACTAATTTTACAAACATCATATTTATCTAGGTTAGCATACAGAATGGGATGAGGTGGTGGGATAAGCATGAAAGAGGCATGATCAATGCGATAATATTTGAATGGTTATGGGTCAGCGGTGATAGTATGTTCATAACCATCATGGAGGAATTTGACACATTGATGTATGGTGGAGGGAACAAATTGCATGGCATGGATCTAAGGTCTTCCTAAGAGGAGATTAAATTACAAAGAAGCATTAAGGACATAGAATTCCATAAGAATAGTTTTAGGTCCAATATAAAAATGGAGAGATATAATGTTGAGACACGTGCGAGTGGATGAATCATAACCACAGATGAGGGTGGAGTTACAGGAGATGATAATATCATTAATACCTAATTGCTATAAGAGAGAATGGGCACAAAGGTTGATAGCAAATCCATTGTTAATGAGGAAACGCTTTGATAAAATTAGTGCTAATGATAACAGTAATGAGCAATGGGGCACAAGGGTTATGTTTATCATCGGGTGATATGTCATTGTTTGTAAAAGAGATAGAATGAGGAAGACTATAAAGGTACTGAATGAGATGGGAAATTTTTTTAGTATAGTGGTCACTTTTTAATGTGAATAGTAAAGAGGGTAGCCTCTAGTGTGGACCAGAAACCTGGCGCATTGCGTAATAAGTCGTAAAGTGATATTTTTGTGGGTGTATTCAAGATTTGGTCAATAATATCATAAATTTTGGAAGTAGCTAATGGAGCGGCAGAAGTGACAGGTGGAGGTAGTGAAACGGGTGGAACAATTAGTAGCATAATGCGAGTGTGGAAAGTAGCAATGACATTGATGGATGGGTCAGATGTAGGCATGAAAAAGCAGGGGGTGTTGGGTACACAGACACATGACTTGTCGGTGATAGTAGTAAAGACATTAATGATCTTGGTAGGTGTATAGGTAGGATGCAAATATTGGGCCATGAATGGATAAGGATATGACATGGTGGTAGAATGAAAAGCCCTAAAAGGTGCTAGAAGGAGACGTTGGGTTCACCAAAATGATTAAATCTAATGGAACTATGTATGGGGAAATAATAACCCTAGTTAATCTAATGAGGACTAAAAAAACTGTAATAAAAGACTGAAACAATAAAGAGAAGATGTAATAAATTATTCTATGTGAAATAAAACCCTAAATGTGAAAGAGAAGGAAGAGAAATAGCTTAGATGATTCACAGTAACTGTCGTAGGTTGTCATAGGTCTGGAAACGAAATCAAGAAGTGCAGACAAACACTCAGGGACCCTGCGAAGGATAGATATGGAGGATCTGAGATGACTGGGGCACCCTGGTCTCTAATCTAGGCACTCTGAACACTATAAATTCTCAAAACCTGAATTTGATATGGTCACAAGGTGTCTTCCATTACTCCCTTTCTGTCATGCTGGATATTTTGGGTGAGCTATGCAATGACCAGTAATGCAAAAGGAAGTATTAAACCCTAGAATAATAAAATATGCATATGAATGGGTCAGACTGACCTCGACTGCCAAACTTGTGGTCTTATCACTGAGAGTTGCACTACATTTTGGAACCGGATGTAGTTATGGTGTGTGTGTGTGTATGTCATGCCCTAGGTGCTCTTGTGTCAGTCACACTTTGTGAAGTAGTGAGCAATAGTAACTATAGAAAATGTAAATAACAGGTGTGCATAGAATAGAATAGAATCCCTCCCCCTATGTAGTGTGTGTGATGCAGATGTCCTAGCCTTGATGCATGACACTATGTGGATGCAAGTGATGAAATGAATGAAACTATAGATGGAGTGATAGTAGTCTATAATATCATGACCTAGGACCCTCATTATGGTCTTACACCTTTATATTTATAAGGCTCTCAAGACTAATTTCATAATTAATATTGACAAGGCTGACTGATAAAAATATAAAGATAAAAAACTGCGATAAATTCCCAAAAAATAAGAGGGAAAGGATGTGTATAGACCGGGGCACCTGGGGCACCCCAGTATAGGCTGAGGTGCCCTGATTTTGGGCTAGAATAACGGGGCAGTTGCGAAATGGACGGATATGTGCTAGAAAATACATGGGAACCATGAAATAAAATATAAAATAGAGATGGCCAAAATTTGGGATTAATTAGTACTTTATCCACTTGAGAACCTTCTAAATAGTAGTATAAGACTAGGCTACATGATGTGTAAAGTGCATAATTTTATGTCTACACTAGGAAGGCTGATGGTAGCCCCTCCTACAACTGATTGAAACCTTGAATTTTCTAAAAGATCTAAATAACCTAAGGGGATTGATTTTACTTTCCCAAATCACCTAGGGGGACAATTGGTAATCATATAGGGATCATTTAATTGATAGGATAGGACTAACATTGGGAATGGATTGACCTGGGGGTGTCTTGGGAAGGTATGACTTTCAAAATTTTCAACGTTGTGGTTCGTTGTCATGCTTGAAAATTGGAAATTTTCCTGTTGCACATTTGCATGACAACAGGGTCATTAAATATTTTAAAATTTTTAGTTTCATTGACCGAATTAGAAGCAGAGGGCTCAAGGAGATCAATTACATTGTTATCGATGAGATCTTGAATAAGATGGTTAAATTTTAAAAAATAATTAATTAAGTGCCTGATGCATTGATGATAGTCACATTTAGAATTTTTGTCATAGTTTCAGCCACGAAGGAGATATGGATCAAGATTGAATGGTTGTGGAAGTGTAATAAGATTGTTTTCAATGAGTTGTGGCAATAGAAAATGAGGAACATAAGGAAATTTTGTAAATATATGGTTTCGAGGTTTCCATTGAAGCTTTTCAGGAGTATAAACAATGTTGATAATATCTTTTTACTGCAGTGGGCTTAGGAGATGACTTAAAAGTATATTTTCCTTAGAAACGATTAGAATATGAAGACAAACCATGATCATGATATTTGAGCTTACCCATAGATAAGCGTTTTATTTCGTGTAACTTAAGAGTATGGAATAGTTGATCAAATGAGGGAGAGGTTTTATAGATAACACTCTCTTGGAATGGAGATAAGATACTTTAGACAAAAATATCTTGTAATTCAAAATCAACGAGTACATTGGTCATAATAGCTATATTGTTCTTATAACGTAATGCATAATCCTCTAGATGTTCATTAGATCCTTGTTTGATTTGCGCAAGTTGAGCATAGGGGATTTTGGAACCGATATTGATTTCAAAATGTGTAAGAAAATCATCATCTAAGTATGTAAATTATGTTACCAAGTAAACAGGTAGATCATAAAACCAATGCATGGCATAATATTGTAAGATCCTAGGAAATAACTTAGCTAGTAAAGTATGATCATCCACATAATCAATACATGCCACATGAAATTATCTAAGATGATCTTGAGGGTCACCATAGCCATTGAAGGTTGGTAACTTAGGGGTGAAAAATTTGGAAGGAAGTGAATATGTAGAAATGGTGGGTGCAAAAGGGGTATGAAGGAGAAAGGAGGAATCAAGATATGGAGAGGAGTATGGAGTAGCTTGTTGTAGTTGACATATTTAAACTTGAAGATCCTAATAAAGAGAAGCTAGGGCTTGAATAATGAAAGAAGATACTTTATGTGTGTGGGAAGTAATAGGCGGAGTAAAATAGTTGGTAGGAGTAGTCATAGAAATGAGAATAATGGAAATATATGGAGTGGTAGAATTAGGGGCTGGGTAGTAATATGAATAGAAGGGGTTAAAGAAGTAGGAACATTGAGCTTATCTAGGGTGGTGGACTCCTCACAAGAAACAAATAAGAGTAGATCTAGATCTTGAGGATGTTCAATAAGATGACCATTAAAATCATGAAGGTCTTCATCAGTAAATGGTTCATAAGATTGATCCATGATAGAAATATTTGTAAAAATGCTTAGAAGCAAGGTTGGTTCCAAATGGATGGGTTCACCAAATGATTTAAAAAAAATAGATTTATTAAACCCTATTGTTGAGTAACCAATGTAAAATATGATATAAAACTACTAAGTACAATATGACGCAAAAATAAACAAGTATGAAAACCTAAGAAAGAGATATAGAATGAATGAATTAGCTGATTTACGCTTCATCTGGAAGTGCTTTGGACTAGGAAAACTAATGAAAATGAAGTGAATGGTGTCATAAATTCTTAGGATAAATTTAGAAAATCATGAATAGAGCCAGACATGGGGACCTAGGGTAGGGAAAGGGTGCCTGAGCACCAAAGACTACTACTAGGTGCCCATGACTACACAAATGTCCAGAATATGATTATTACTATGTCAAAAAAGTGTTGTAAATATTCCTTGTTGATTTCTTATTTGTCGTTACTTGATGGACGAAGGTACCTGTAACCTACGAAATAGTATTTCACTTGTAAAACCCACAGAACCACATCAACACAAAAAATAAAGATGCAATATGGGGATTCAGATTAACCCCGGAGGTCACCCGATAAAGTGAACTTATGACCAAGTGATGCACTACATCTCAGACTCCATGTAGTTCTTGTGAGTGTGTGTAATAATGGTTACCTAGGAAGCCCTTGTGCAAGATGCACTAGATAATAGGCTATATTTCTAGAATATACAAATGTGTGTATGGAATAAAATGAATGTTCCCTTCCTATTTAGTGTATGTAAAATATGTAGTCCCTTGTCCCTTGAATGGATGTTAGATGGATGCCTTTGAGTGTTTTAGGTACCTTTTGAATGCAAGTTTAGGTGATAGTAGTAATGCTTAGAGCTTGGTCCCTCATTTTGAACACATAACAATGTATTTATATGATTCCCTTGTTTGAATTTTGTAATTGACAACTAGAAGGCCGATCTATAAGTATAGAAGATTCCCAAAAGATAAAAGAAACCTAAAAGAAGCGATTAAGGTAGAAACGGGTCATGGGTGCCTAGAGGGGACAAGAGCACCTCGACACTATTATCTTGGCTGGGAGCTAGTGTATGAAGCCATAAAATATAAATAAGTGAAATTTATGACTGGGTTGTAGGATGTGTAATACCAAAGAGAAGGTAAAAGGCACAAGAATGAGGCCAAAGATAGTTCTCAAACACTAATTTTCTCGCGTAGGAATCATGTAAATGATACCATGCTTTTAGGACCTATAAATGTACCCAAGTGTGTGATTTTGTGTCTACATGTAATTACTTTACCTATGCTCATGGTCCTATGGGAATTGATGACCGAGATATATGCTATCGGTTGGTAGCATATAATGTGCTACCAATCATTATCATACATTTATGCTACTGACAAATAGCATTTTTTCAGTGATGTCTGAAAAAAAGAGTATGAGAATTTTTTTCTTATGCCATATTTTGTGAGGATATATTTCTCATTAAGACAATAATTTTAACTACTAACATCAAAATAATTAATTTTTTTCCCCTACAAAACAGACGAAATCTACATTTTTTGCACAATTTTTTTTTTGTTTGTGCCGTATTTTGTGATGACATATTTCTTGTCAAGACAATTGTTTTAATTGCTATTATCAATTTTATTTTTTTTGGAAAATTACATATGATGTTGGTTGACATCATATGCTGTCAACCGAAAACATATATTAGTAGCCAAAAATTTCTATTGACCAACACCATTATCAAATGATTCACTAAATTGTTCAAACTCCATCTCCTTCAGATTTTCCATCATTTTGAAAGTCATTTTCACATATTGGCCTAGAAACATATACGATTTTTTTAAGGGGGGTATTAAAATTTACCTTGATTCTTGGCCATTGTGATTGCTAACATGTCATCAACCATGATTGGTATATAAGAAACTATTTCCATTTGAAGTTGTACCCTTGTTGAAACTAGGTTCCAACACCTCAAGGAAACATGGAAAGACCTCAAAAGTGCGAGACAATAGAGCCATTTGAGGTCAATATCTGGTGAAGGATGGATTTTTTCTATCCTAGCTCACTGTGACTATCTATCCAACACTAAACTATTGTTACCTAATCCTATCCTAAGAATTCCAAGAGACCAGAGTTGAGAGAAAGAGAGAAACACTGAAATAAAAGAGAGGTGATGCACCAAACTAGAATAGGGCACAATTATGGCTCCAAAGACATAGTTCTAACATTGCATGTGAAATTTGAAAGAAATGAACACCATGATCTATGAGAAGTGATAGGATAAGAATGAAGTCATGCAAGAGGACTAAAAGATTCACAATAAACACTAAAACATTTAAAAGAAAGGAATCACACTTGCATATATAATATCACGAACTCATCCATGTATAACTTCACAAAGAAAAGGAATGTGAAAATTCAATAGGAATATTATAGAGGCCCATGACCATAAGATTTAATCTCAAAAGGGAAGATCTCTAGGAATTAACATAATTGATTGTTTTTATGTGCCAATGCACTTACATTTATGGAGATAAAAGGGAGTAGAAGGAGAGAATCATAACTCATCCTTCATTAAATGAATCAAATCACCTTATGAACCCTTCAAGCCCAATAATATTTTAATTTTTATAGCAGGTACGAGTGCCTGACATTCCTTCCAATCAAATTCCATAAGATTGCCAGTGCAAGAGGATGACACAGTTCAACATTAAATTTTGGTTGTTGGAGAAATTGATGACCTTATTTAAAGTTTGTTTGTGCTTCATGCACTTCTGATATCTCACCATGATGTTTCATTTTTTCATGTGTTTAGCATTGTTTGGTGAGTCATAGACAACTCATGGCTTAAATTTTGACTTCCACTTTAATCTTTGACCTATCATCCACTTAGTAAGATTGTTTTCACCTCCACAAGTTTTTTTTCCACTTTGTGGAACTTTTTGCATTCTACAAGATTCTCCTTTGTTACATGGATCCTTTGTTTAGCTTATTTCACTACATTCTCTAGACTTCCAAGTTATGTGGCTTTTATTTTCCTTTTGTTGCGGGTTTCAAATTTTCTTGTTCTATGGACCTATGACTTGTGCGGGATTTGAATCCCAAAGATTTATCTCTATTTCATACTTATTCAATCTTTTTGTATCCATGATCACTACAACACTATTTATTTGTCCCATGAATTTTTGACCTTTGTGGATTTTCCTTTCTTATGCAGTTTCTAAAAAGTATGTGATACACCAGCTTCTCCATTTCCATGGAACACAATTTCTTTTTTCCACATGTTTTCAAGTGGGTTCCACCTAAGTCTAGAATTTAGATGTAGTCCAAAATAGCATGAGTGCTATTTTGATAACAATTTGGTGATTTTCAGGGAACATCTTCCTGCTAGATGTACTGATCAGTAACTTGACATATCCATTGGGCATGGAGATAGCATATAAGTTTATTTCTTTTTCCGTAAACTTTTTTTTGTCTCTTAATCATTTTACAGTTTTTCAACATGATGTGACATCTAACATTTTCTTTCCAGCTTCAACAACCTAAGAAATTACAAATGGGACCAACACTTGTGCAATATAACACTTATTCAAGGATCACCACTAAATTATTGAGGGAGGAAGCTCAATAAGTGATCACAAGACAACACAACAAAACGGAGCCTTCAACTATAACAAAACAAAGGGAATACAAAACACAACAACTATGTACATGATACAATAGACAAAACATAGAAGGAAGGTTTAAGATAAATTATATTGATCAGGATCTAGAGTGCCTCTCCATTGAGATTTGAAAGTTCAAAAGAGTTAGCTTGCTTGCAAGATGTGATCATATATAGCCCACTATATAGTGAATAACATTTAGAATGTAGTCATGGTTTAGCTCTACCAGCATCCCATTTCAGAACTAAGTCCCCTACTTTGAATGTTCGCACCTTAATTTTTTTGTCAATCCACCTCTTGGTTGACTCATGGTGTTTCTCTAATTCAATCATGGTAGATCAAGAGGATCAAAGACATTTGAAAAATAATTTTCGCTATAATCTTTCTCTATTGTATTCATTCGGGATCAATAACACAAATATATAGGAGGATTCCTTTATTACCTCATAAAAAATCTACTAAATAAGTACGAGTTGTTCCAACAACTCGCAACAACTCACTAACCACTTACCCAACAAACTAACAACTTAACTATAAATAATTTTTACAATATGGTAAATATCAAACTATGAGAGCACTAATTAAGATTATTGCTAACATCCCCCCTAGTTTGAACATGGGGAAAACCTACCTTGTATTGCAACATTCTGCATTGATGCTTGCTTATGATCTAGATAGTTTTTTGTTTTTAGGATAGCCAACAACCTCCAGGATGGTTTTTCAAGTAGAAAACCAACAACCACAAAACATGGTTTTTTTTTAGGATAACTAACAAACCTTAAGGATGGTTTTCAAAACGGATAGCCAAAAACTATATTATCATGATGCTACAGTATTTTCATCATCTCTCATCACATTCTTCCATTAATGGATGACACATGAATTATGCTTACACATTACAAACATAATGGAAATGGAACATTGGTGTCATGTTCCCCCCCACAATGTGAAATTTCCACTTATTCAATAAACTAAACACGAACTCTAAAATATGAAGCACATTGAAAACATTGAAAACATACTCTGAAAAATATGTCACCAAACCTTCATATGGCCCCATCGTTGGTGACTAATGAGAGGTCGCTAATCAACTTCCTTCCTTGGATGCTTCCAACCTCTAGTATGTGTTTACTTAATAAAGAAAATCTTCAGAATTATCACCGTTTTCTTCAGCCATTTGTTTTTCTTCATAATCTAATTCCTTGTCTATGCCCATATTTTCTTCATCCATTTTGAGTTTTCCTTTTAGAAGATCATTGAACCAAATTTTACAAAATGAAGCTTTATGCCCCTTTTTCTTGCAGTAGAAATATTAAATTTCCTCCTTGTTTTTGGAGAAATTATTGTACTTCTTTTTAAAGTACAATGCAATTTCTTCTACTACATCTTCTTTAGTCCTTTTCTATTCAACTAGAAGAGATGACATCATATCTTCCAGTGATTGTGAAGGAATTTGTCAAAGAGTGAAAACAACATTGTTATATTTGGAAGACAAGCTATTCAACAGTATGGCTTTTGCATCATCATCATCATCATCAACCAAAGCTTTAACTTCTGCTAATTTTCTACTGAGAGACTTGAAATCATTAATATGACTAAACATGGTTACCTTGTCATTCATTTTGAATCTAAACAACTGGAGTTTTAAAGAGAAATTGGCATTAACTACTTTTGATCCAAATAACTTTTTAAAGTTCTCCCATGTATTTCATGAGATGGTTTTTCGAGATCAAGATAATAAAACTCAGAATATGAAAGAGCCAGAACAATAATGGATTTAGCTTTATCATCCATACTTTTCCATTCCGCTAATTACCCTGATTTGATGGAGCCATTTGTTGACCATTCACAATTCTCCAAAAAAATTAATTGATTATTTGCAATTTTGATTTTGACTTTCCAAGTATAGAAATTGAGACCATTAAACTTTTGTAGAGGAATTTCCGTTTAGAAACAACAAAACTTTTGAAAAATGATGTTACGGTGACAATATTACAAGGACATGTGAGACTACTTTATTGAGTGACTGGTTTGATACTTTTGAAAAACAACAAGAAGACAATTTGTTGTGACCAAAATGGACTAATTTGATACAAATACTATATTGACAAAGTCGGTTTAATGATACCATACAATAAAACTTAACCATAAAAAAGTAATTAAATATTACCTTTTATAATTATACACAATGACTTTGTTATATTTGACGGTACACGCCTAAACAATCACAATCTTTAATATTGAGAATAGAACTAATGACATAAACTATCTCCTAAAAAGTAAAATTTAAAAGTGAATTGTTTATGCATATCATTCTTTGCATGAAATCATACCGAGACATACGAAATTCCACAACGCCAGAACTGGGAGATACATCACGGAAATGTACTAACTTCAATATGCAGGAAGGCCATGTGGATTTTTGACTGTAATACAACATAAAAAATCAGGTGTCGGGACTATTCAACGGGACTCTAAACCACCGGTAATAAAACATAGACACAGTCGGGTAGAGATGATTTTTTACATGCAGTGTTTAACATAATATAATGGTCGACATGACATATAAATTAATTTAAATCTTCCTGATAAAACAAGACTACACACTATCATTTAGTGGCTTGAAGCACTGCAGACGACGTGAAGCTAAAGAGGAATTCTTTGAGCGAAACACCAAGTAGCCGTTGAGTATTAGCTAAGTAGTTATATTCATTTTGAGATCTCCCTTCCCAACTTTCTACATAGTTCGCTTTGATACCAAATAAAGAGGATCAAAGAACTTTGAATAGTAATTCTCACGACAATCTTAATCTATTGTATTCATTCAGCATCAATAACACAATTATATAGGATTCGTCCTTTATTACCTCCTTATAACAAATCTACTAAAGAAGTATTAGTTGTTCAACCACTTGCAACAACTCAGTAACTACTTATTCAACAAACTAACAATTTAATCCCAAATAATTTTTACAATATGTTAATATCAAACTATGAGAGAACTAATTAAAATTATTACTAATAATAGACTGCCTCAGTTCTTTAAGTTCAATAAATTCTACCATGTGGAATTTTCTTTCATCCTCGCCCTCTAACTCCAATTGTTATGACAATTCCAAAGAAGGCAATTCCAGAGATAATGGAACCCTGACCTCTCTACCATATACAAGAATGAAAGGAGAGTTCTCTATAGATCTTTTAGGTGTAATCCTATCATCCTAAAGAGAATTTTTGATCTTTGTATGCCACTTCCTCTTATTCATCTCCATTATCCTCTTCATTATTTGGATCAAGTTCTTATTGGTAGTTTCAACTAGACCATTACCTTTAGGGTAAGAGTTGGAAGAGGTTTTCAAATAGATAAGTTGTTTGAGATCCCAATCTGATTCTTGTTAGTACCATAAGATATTATGGTTTGGGGATCCCCAATCCTTCTCACAATGTCCTCCAGGAAGTCAAGGATAGCTCATTCAGTTGCTTCTTTTAGGGCCATAACCTATGTCCACAGGGTGAAATAGTTAGTTATGGCTAAAAACCATTTGTGGCCCATACTTGATATTGGATTGATCACTCTGATGAAATCAAGTCCCCATTGAGAAAAAAGGTTGATCCACTTGTATCAGATGAAGTGGAAGATCTTTCAACCTTTTATTTTCAGTAAATAGGGAATATTCCCTACATTTACGGACCCATTTGTGAGAATCTATGAATGACTGCTCCAAAATAGATGTTGTGGCTTTTATTATGAGTAATCACCATTTTGATAAAGGTAAGAGACTAAAGTGAAGGGTGAATAGAATTTGTGGTTTTTGACAATCTTAAAAGTTGGATAAGTGTTGGATAATTTTGAAGCTCATAGGATAGTATTGGATTTTTGTTTGTACTTGGTGTTAACTTGTACTTTTTTTTATGAATCACATTTAGTGCGATCGAATGGTGTGTATCAAAAGGATACAATTTCATTTTGGATTAGGTAGATTGATTGGATTGGATTTAATTTTAATTGTGTTATGGAACATAATTTTTTATCTACAAATTTTGATTCAAAATACATTACAAACAAACAAGCAATGATATTTGATTTGATTTGGCTTATAGAAGAAATACCACTAGGAAATTAAAAGTTATGATAATTAAATCAAGTAGAAGGATGTGGAATGAACAGATGCAAAGGCACTTATAACTCAAAATAAAATACATCTTTTGATATATTTTAGACCTGATATACTGAATCTATATGGGGATAGAAGTGGTATAGGGAACCCTTGGAAAACTAAAAGAGACCCACCCAATCAATAGTATCCCTATTAGAGGAGTGAATCACCACTTCAATGATGAGTTTTATGATTAGGTGGTGGGGTAATGAGGGAATGGTATGTGAATGGTGTCCTTATTTCTCCCCAAATATTTACACGGACGATGCCACAGACTTCATTGTTAAATATTTTTTAGTCATATGCTCATAATAATCCATCACGAAAACTTTACCTCTAAGTGGGTGATTGTAGACACAAAATATATGCACTTGGATACATTTCTAGGTCCTAAAGCATTCTAATGTACACATGATTCCTAAAAAAGAAAACTAGTGGTTGACAACTCCTTATGGACCTTTGGTTTCTTTATCTCTTGCACTTTTACTAGCTTTACACATCTTATAGTTCTGCCGAAACTTGATTGATTTACCTTTCCTTGGCATCAGACACTATCACTGAATTAGGACAGAAGTGATTAGGTGATCCTGTCCCTCCTAGGTGCTCCTTTCCATCTCTTTCTTCTTCTTACTCTTTTGGGTACTTTTCACTTCTTGGTCACCTTTTAACACTTTGGGTCAACCTTTCAGTTGTCAACTACGAAATTAAAACAAGGAAATCATATATATACTTAGTTACTTATTCTAAATAAGAGGCCGAGCATTATAAGCATTATCTATCACTACTTAAGCTTGCACAAAGGCACAAGAGCACTACAAAGTATATATCTATCACATTCATACAAGGGCAAAGGGCTACATTTGTCTGCATACATTGCATAGGAGAGGAGTTCATTCTATTCCTTCACACACATTTTGCATACTCAGGACGAATCTAGATCTATCCCATTATCATTATGTAACTTACACAAGGGAAATCTAAGACACTAATACACTTAGTATGAGATGTAGTGTATCACTCGGTCATAAGTTTAGTCTTTGGGTGACCATCAAGGTCAGTCTGACTCCCCATGAACTACATATTATTTATTAGATTTGATGTGGTTTGTGGGCATGTGCAGCTAGGCATTTGTTTTACAGGTTATAGGTATGACCGACGACCTAATAGTAAAATTGGAGCAACAAAGAGAGCACAACAACAAATACCTTCCGACACAGAAAATTCAAGATTCTGAGTATATGAGCAGACATAGGCATCTAAAATAGTCACCAACGCCTGGGGTGCTTATGTCCTCTCACGGGTGCTCCTATCCTGTACAGTCCCGAGTTCCTAAACCCTTGGTGATCCTTTTAAACACTATTTCCATCTATTTCTAGCAGATACACAATCTTGATCATTCTTAGATTATACAGAATCAACTAAGTCATCATCCTTCTCTCATTTTCTTAGGGTTTTACTTTTTAAAATGCTTATTGCTTACACATTACCATACTTAATTACCTGAATATCATTGTTACAGTAAGTTACTTTGAAATAAGATTTATTTCCATTTAGATTAAATCATTTGGTGAACCCATTTGCTCAAACCCGGCCTTGCTTCAAGGCCTTATTCTTATTCCCATCACCCATAGTATTCATTTTGTTCCTCTTGAGCACACTCAACTTCCCCATCTATCTGTAAGATCTCTAAACCAATGGATTCCTTTAATAACCCTATGAATAACTCAACCAACATCCCTCTTGAAGACATTGAAGCTTCTGACAATGAACACTCATACAATGAGGACACTAATGTCGATCAATCTCATCTGGAAAAGATCACTAATTTCTGTTCTAGTTTATGCAATAACCCTACACATATTCCGTATGTCCTAAATGCTCTAATCACTTCTAAAAATTCTCACAATTATAGCGCACCCCCTCTTGTGGGTTCCTCCTTGGTCCCCATGACTTCCACCCCACCTTCCACCATTCTTGTTTCTATTGTTACAACCACCGCTCCTCTCATTTCTCCTAGTAATTCCCATACAAACCTTGAATACTCTTCAAGAACTCATGACTTCACCTCATTATACCATGATTTACAAACCAAAATTTTCTAGTTACAAAAAGACTCTTCATCCTCCTCTCCATCTATAGATTCCTAACTCCACCTTCATAGCCCTTTTGCACCCATTATCTCCTCATATTTTATGCCTCCTAACTTCATCACACCTAAATTTCCTATCTTTAATTGTCATGGCAACCCTCAAGAACACATTAGATCCTTTCACATTGCATGTCTTGACTATCCTAATGACCTTACACTATTGGAAAAATTGTTTCCTTGAATCTTACATGACTATGCTATACAATGGTTTTATGATATACTTTTCCATTTGGTAACATCTTTTACTTCTTTAGCTGATGCATTGCTTTCTCATCTTTCTATGAATGTCGACACTAAGATATCCTATGTAAAAATAGATAAAATAAAAAAAGGATCTACTGAACATCTTGCAGACTATGTCTTGTGGTATAAGAGTAACCTTGCCAAAATAACCAATTTTCTAGCTGATTCAGAATTACAAGATCTATTCATTCAAAGCCTTTTGCCTCCACTCCAAGATTGCATTATTTTCAAAACTTTTCCTTATTTTGATCAATTGAGTCACACGCTTAAATTTTGCGATAATAAATTGCTATCCATGGGAAAATTGAAGTATTATGACACCTCTTTCACTCCATCTTCCAATAAGTTTTAGGTCAAATCTGCATTCAAACCATCCACTAAGCATACTGACTCTAAAGATAACTTCAACGCTATTTCTACACCAATCATGCTTCAATTGCAATCCATTAGGAACCCTTTTACTAAGCTATCTTATGCACCTCAATTCCTTTTACGACAACTCATTGAAATAAATATGATTACTCTCTCTTCACCTCTCAATCTAGATTCATCTCGACCACATGAATGCAATTACGATGAAAACACACACTGTGAGTATCACCAATGCAATTGGCATTCTACTTTCCACCGTCTTAAGCTGAAACTTGTCATTCAAGATATTATTGACAACAATACAATTGAGATTTTAGTGTTGTATACTTCTAAACTGATCAACAATAATCAAAAGCTTAAAATATTCATGGCTCATTACCAAATCATGACAAGTGAGCTACTCATTCCTATTCCAATCACACATATCATGCAGTGCCTCCTCCCTCATTGACACTGTTTAATTTTGTTATTGCTATTGCTGACATGCCACTACCAATTATTACATTCTTAGATCATGACTACCATACTACATTTTCTTCCAATTTGATGCATATTGATGTTTCCATTAGTTCTCATCAAGTCAATAATACTATGGTCCATACCTCATGCCTTTCCAATGCATTCTCTTTGGAACTCTTACTGGATATCAAATTTCTAATCTCTCAAATCACATTTCCAGTCCACAATTCTTACGAATGATTTTCCCTTCATATTACTATTGGGTCCCTTACCATACACCATTCTTCGTTACATTTGAAATCAAGTGTTGTGACATGGTCTTAGGTCTTGCGTAGCTTCGTGATTCCCAAGCTATCCATTCCATGCTCCACTTATGCCTTAAGTTCATTCATAAAAAGTAAGTTGTCACCATTAAAGGTATTCCACCACACACACTAGTACCTCAGCCTATTCCCCCTATGTTTCAACCTGATTCATGGCATCTAGTCCTTCACCACCTACGAAGTATACATATATCTCTTCACCTAACTCTCCCATCTGTATACAACCTACACCATGACCCCATCATCCTCGCTGGTCCATTAGTCTACCCCTTTAGCCTAAGTCCCCTACTTGAGTAGCCAATTCTTATAATTTTTCTCCACCTCCTTTACCACATCGGTCTCCCTCAAATACACATATTTAATATCCTACACCACCAATTTTCAACCATGTTCACATGACTTATCCTTCTTAAATACTAGATAAGGGGCCCTTTCTCTTCGCTATCATTAAATATATTTCCACCACTCACACACTTGGGGGCATTACATTTAATCACCCCTCCATCACTACTAGATGTATTTATCATCGACTTGTAGCTATGTGCTTCATGTTAAATCTTTCCTAGCATCTAATCTCAATCACATATAATACCTTTTCTACCCAATGACACACTCTTGTTCCATGGTTCATACTTGATTGTTGAGGGAACAACTCCTAAATGAACCTTACATCACACACATCCACTAGGGGAAATGTAAATAATATCATTTTCACATTTTCCATATCGCAACGTACTATCACATTCACATGACATATACCTATCTTGGTTTTATTTACTCTTGTTAGCTTATAATACTTACATGTTGCACTTTTTTTCTCATGCTAGCCAAATTCTTAGTATGTCATTATCTTTTTCTATAGACACAAGCACATTCACATACTATCTTGAGGTGAATGTAGGACCTTTAGATATTCTTACATGATGCATGATGCTCGACACTTCTCTTTATCAGTCCATCTGAGGATCCTGAGGGCATTTATCTTTGCTAGTATCCTACTACAAATCACATGTCCTATAGTTACAATATTTACTACTTTTCCTTACTATCACTTAATTTCCCCCAATCTATACATGATTTGACATACTATTTATCCTTCTAAAATTTTAACGGGTGATTCATGTGTATAAATTTACTTACATGATTCTATACAACTGTGGTTATCTCTTATTGATTGTTGACTATTGTTTACTCTTGTTTGTGGGCTATGCCCTATGTTATGCTTGATCATTATTTTCTTATGGATTCTTCAACCATGCTTGTCTTGTGACATTATGAGTGATGTCCCATGTATGCAACCCAATTTTCACTACCCCTCTTGTATTCATAGTTGCTTGTTACAATGTATTCTATTGCATGCTATCTCTTTTACATTGACACCTATTTTCTAGTCTATCTTGTTAGCATGTGCCTTGGTTTATACCATGAACATACCCTACCCCATGCAAGTATCCAATCTATGATATAAATATCAGTTTCAGGTCATCTTGTTTGGGCTTCCTCCTCTTGCATTCATCACATGCACCCTAAACAAGGTGGGGTAACTATTGGGTGAAAAAACCACCCTTCTAGTGGCACAAAGATCCATAACAGAACATAACATTACAGAATTGGAAAAGACACACAATTATAGAGTGGTCCAAAATCAGAATTGGATCATAAAAACAGAGTAGACACCAGCACCTAGTATTAGACAGGAATGATGGGTGCTTGTTTCCCACCTGGGCACTTGTGTCCTAGGGGAAAAATTAGATAGTTTCTCAGTTTAGCACAATTTCCAATAGTTTACTGTACAGATCTATGGTATAAGACCCTTGTCTTTAGTTATAGAATTCAATCATTTGGATACAATTTAGTTACAATTCGGTTACAAATCGAGACATGCCAATCTGCAGTGACAATTATCATTTTCCAAATGTCATGGAAGGATGGAAAAACACACCTCTCTCCCCAACACTCTTCTCTTGGTGTGAGATCGCCCAAAAATATCATCCTTGGTGAGAGATCACCCAAAAAACTCATGCTTCGTATGAGATTGCCCCAAAACCTCACTCTTTGCATGTGAACGCTCGACAACCTCACCCTTGGCGGTAGGAAGCTCAAAATATGTGGCTTGATGATTTCTTGGTTTCCCCATATGGAAACATATCCAAAGAAAATAGGAAAATTATCTATCATATACTCTCTAATACATTAGGTGCACTCTTTCCTTAGCTACTCCGTTTACACACTTTTTACTTACATATAATATTTTATTATGATTTTTCATATATGGGAATTTGAATACTCTCTTACTCTTCTTTTGTAGGCCCATCCTTACAAGAAATAAGAAACAACTCACATCAACAAGAAAAATCTCCAATGGCATGCTACTACACATACGATTAAACCCTAGGGTCTACCTCCTTTCCCTATATGTCACACTTCACATTACGATCACTTCGTACTTCACATGAATACTTGTCCACTTGACACACTATCAGCTACACTCCTCTCCCGATTACAAGATACACATCCTCTATTTACATTATGATATTGAGTATTCACTCAAAAACATGAAGTGGGCGTAAATATAGACATAAAATATATGCACTTGGGTACATTTCTAGGTCATAAAGAATACTAATGTATACATGATTCCTAAGCAAGAAAACTAGTGATTGACAACTCATTTTGGCCCTTTGGTTTCTTTATCTCTTGCAATTTTACTGGCTTTACACATCTTACAATTCCATTGGTACTTGAATAATTTACCTTTTGATGGACTCAAACACTAGTGCCCAGTTAGGATAGAAGCGCCCAGTCATTCCTGTCCCTCCTAGGCACTCCTGTCACTCTCTTTCTTCTTCTTGCATTTTTGGGTCCTTTTCACTTCTTGGTCTCCTTTTAACACTTTGGGTTGGCCTTTTAGTTGTCAATTATGAAATTCAAACAAGGAAGTCATATATACTTAGTTACTTCTACTAAAAAAGGGGCCAAACACTATAAATATTATCTATCACCACCTAAGATTGCATAAAGTCACAAGATCACTACAAATTATATATCTAGCACATTCATACAAGGGAAAAGGGTCACATTATTATACATACACTGCATAGGGGGGAGTTCATTCTATTTCATCACACATATTTTACATACTTGAGACAAATATAGATCTAGCCTACTCTCATCGTGAAATTTGCACAAGGGAGAGCTAGGAAAGATACACACACACACACACACATGGAGTCTAAGATGTAGTGTGGTGCTTAGTTGTAAGTTCCCTCTTTAGGTGAGCACCAGGGTCAACCTGACTCCCCATTCTACATCTTCTTTATTAGATTTGATGTGGTTTGTAGGCATGTGTAACTAGCCATTTATTTTGCAGGTTATAAATTCAACCGACAACATAATAGTGAAACCAAAGTGATAAAGAGAGAGAAAAAATGGATACCTTCCAACCTAGAAAAGACCATATTCTGAGTATCTAAGAAGATGCAGGCGCCCATAAAATTCATCAACACATGGGGCACTTTTTTCCTCTTGTGGGCGCTCCTGTCCTATGTTGGGTTGGAAAAATTGACTATGTATCAAGTGGTGCACATGAACAAGCAGAAGGTCTAGAAAAATGACATATGAAAGGATTGTGCTTGAGAAGGAAAAGCTTCAGGACTTAGCCAATTTTGCATGACACGGGCTAAAAATAAGAAAAGCGGTTGGTATGCGGAACAAAAAAAGATAAAGGAAATAATACTTTACAGCTAAGTAAGAGCTATTTTGGGACTTTAATAGTGATCAAAGGTCATGCATGGATTGATCTAATAATAGGATTAAATGTAGAGTTTATTTATATATTAATCTAATATTAGAATTGATAGAAAATCATGCACTGCTTTATTAATATATGCATGGTTATTTTGAGATGCATGGGAAGTGAAGGGAAAATACCTACCACTATAAATATCTGATATAATCCATTATATTTGACATGATTAATATGATAGAGTTATGCTTTTTTGGTATACTGGCACACATGACTCTTTGGTGACTATTATTATGTATTCAGCTTCTGTAATCTTTATGTTATGAATGGATCATTGTGGATGGATTATAGTAATTGATGTATCTGAATATGACATTCACAAAATGCATTAGATATTATTATTGATTTGATCTTTTATGTTTCCTTATTATGAGTGTTTCCAATTTATTACATGCAATAAATTATCATGGGTGATTATGGATCCATCTAGTGGCATTTCTGGTTAAGCATGCTAACATCTTATCAAGCCAATAAAAATGAGGGACCTGGTAGCTTTGCACACTTTAGGTGAGCATTCAAATCTATTTGGATGAAGTGTCAGTGTGCCTAGGCAATTAGGTATAGAAAAAACTACATTTTGCTTTCGTTGTCGGGACCTATTTTCAAAATGTTTGCTAGGATGTTGCATGCAGATAACATATCAATTGAATCTTAAGAGCATTCAAAATTGGGTGGAAGACAGACAAGATCAATTTGCACAGAGATGTGGTTCTTGACTTGATTTCAATACGCGTAAGTGGGTGGAAGATCATATCTATCATGAGCTTTATGAGATGTTTTTCAACCTCTTTCTAATAGAATTGTATGAGTGGTTGTTAGGATACGCATCAAGGAAAATATGGGGATATAGGCCAAGGGTTTTGATGTAGGGAGAATACCAAATTTTTTTTGATGCAGATGAAGGTCAAAATCTTGTAATATATCATTGGTGGGATGGTTGAGTGCATTGTTACAATTTGGAGTACGTTATCTCTACTTATTCGTGTCTGGAAGTTGCTGAGTTCGAATTCTTGCATGAGCCCAGAGGGTCTTATTTGCATGCTATTCATTTGGAAATTAAGATATTGATGGTGATACTGATTTTGGAGAAACTTCCTATGGCTAGCTAAACCCTCCACCATGCACAAGGGCATGATAAGGTGCGGTGAAAGATGGTATACCTAGTGGAAACAAGGTAGAGAGAGGAAAGATGAATCAAGTATAATGAGGTGTGAGATAGGGAATCGGTGAGGAAACAAGATGTTGAGGAGTATATGGAGTTGTGGAGGCAGATGGCTTGTGAAAAATTTAAAGCTCATGTGGAAGACGTGGAGCCAGAGCATCAAGAACTCCCACACTTAGGAAAGCATAGTAGAGAATCCCTTTCATCCTCAGATAAGATCAATTCAGAGGAGGAAATATTAAGGACCATAGGCATACATCTGATCCCACCTTGGCGAGTGCCTTGTGCATGGTGTTCTAGTTTTAGAATTAGTCATTGAGAAGCATAATAGTATTGAGAAGAAAACAAATACAGGTAGGTATCATTTTGTAGTAAATTCAGAAGTGTACCAAACATCAATGATCACATATATGTATGGTAGCATAGATGATGTCATTATTTAGGGGCCTGATTGGAGGAATATTTTTAGGCACGTCATGAGGATAGAGTATGGGCACGCAAAATATTGGGAATACATTTGAAAGTATTATAACTTTACAGATTGTGGGAGTTAAGTTTAGCACTACTGTTGGCATGCAAGGAAGTAAATCCACTGGTTTAGTACCCATTACAGAAGGATCAAGAGGTTTGAGATAAAGTGGATCAACTAGTTTGAGAGGTGGAGGAAATGCCAGTAGGGGTTCTAGTTCTATATCTAATGGGAAAGGTACACACCCCCATAAACCACATCAAGTTTACTATGAGATGTCCCTTCATTTACTTAAGTATAGGGGATTTAAAGATATAAAAAATTATGTGCATAAGTGTGAGCTACTATGGTGCACTAAAGGAATCATTGTTTTAGATAGGAAATAAAGTCAGTTTGCTACCACTTTTCAAGGGCACACACATAGCTGGTATAGAAAGTATAACCCACATCAAACTGTGGTGGATTATGATTCTTTGTGCTCTATATTTCTAGCTAAGTTCTATATTCCAAAGTTTGAGAAGAAGAGTACCAACACGCTCAAGGAAATCAAATAGAGATTATCTAAGAGCATACGGGAGTATGTCGCATGTTTTAAAACTTTGTTGTTTAAATTGTCTTATGATATACATCCCAGTGAGCATACACAATGGTTTTTTGGTGGACTGTTGACTCCTTTTAGATGGGTGCTATCTCATAAGAATTTTTTGGATCTGCATGAGGCCTTGGAAGCATATTTGTGCACTAAGTCAGTTGGAAGTGTGGCTATTAGAGTGAGTTTTTTCTTAGAAGCACAGATCATATCCATGGTGAAGTAGTTGGAAAAGCTCTCTATTAATTCAGCTCATGATATGCGTAGTGGCATATGGTGCATGAATTTTTAGGTTGAAGGAAATACGAAGGATATCTTCCCCCTTAATTCGGTGCATACCATGTTGCCAGATTGAGATATTTATCTTTTAGACCATGATTTAAGTAGATTCCCTCTCTTATAATACACAATCCAAAAGAATGTTTATTGTAAAATTTGTAAAAATCATACTCATGACACCGTTGACTATAGATTAATTGATCATATTCATGAAGCCATTGATATTGGTGTGCACCATACTAGTATGGAAAGTGGATCTAAAGAACAGGGAAAACAACATAATTAAGGGCACACTAATGGGGATAAGAGGAATAAAGAATTTCATGGAGGATATAGCAGACGAGGTCATGGTGGTGGTAGAGGAAGATTTACTAGAGGAACCTACTTTAATTTTGGATCTCCTGATCATTATCAACACGAGTTCCCTCATAACATGCTATTCTCATGGTGTAGGAAGTAACACAAGTTCGAAGAATGTCCTGACTTATATGAGCACATGAGAAATAATCACAAACAAAACAAGGTTGTAGGAATGATTAAGGTACAAAACATAGTTACAAATCAATGAATGCCGAAGATAACACCTAATCCTGAACTAAAACCCATTTTAGTTACTATATGTGCTGAGGCTATGTGCACACGTGAACCTCTGAGGTATAAACTAGCTATAAAAAAGAAAGAAGTGATAAATTCCAAGTATCCAGATGCTACACATCAGAAAGAGGTTTACTTGGAAACTATGGATATCATCATGGATATGTAGGGAGAGATTCAGTGCTTGAAGGAGTAGGCGTGAGCTATAGAATGAGAAAATAATGTTGAACTCTTGTAGAAAGACATAGATGCCTTGAAGGAGGTATGTCGAATGTTACAATAGGAGAACATCATTCCTTTATTAGGATAATGGCTATGAGAAAAGGTACCGTGCACTAGTTATGAGCACGAGAGGAAAATAGTCCACACAAATATACCCCCACATAATCATGAATTTGACAAGGAAATTGCACTTAATGCAGTCATTTATGGATCGATTGTGAGAACATTATAATAGATACATGTGTGGAGGTTAATATACTCACATTGAATGCATGAAATCAAATGGGAAGACCACCATTGTAACCTTCTTCGAATGTGTTGTATATGGAAAAAAGAATTAGGGATATGCCTATTGGATTACTCAAAGATGGGACTATTACATTTCAGGGAGCCAAGTTTACTGGGGACTTTGAAATATTAGAAATTTTTGAAGCAGATAAATTCCTAGCACTACTTAGGTGCCCTTGGTGTTATGTCAATAATGTATATTTATTCTTTAACAAGGGGTACATTATCTTTGAGAATAAGGAAAAGTGCATGATTATACCTTTGAATGATACAAAGGATGATCCCTATATTGATCCCTTGAGCAAAGTGGACTTGAACAGGGTATACACACCATGGAATCAGAGACCCTAAGGTAACTGATCCATCTAAGGAAGAAGTGATACAATGGGATGATGCTTAGTTAGTTAGTGACACCACAAGTATTGCTTGTGAAAACTAGGTGCATGGCACGTATGAAGTGGGTGGGAGAGAAATAAAGAACACAATTACTTGCATGATCAAGTTGTGCATGGTTAGGTGCTTAGAAAGAAATCAGATACCAAGGTACACTGGTGAGGAAAATTCTAACATATTTTTGCATACCATGAGGAATCAGTGGCAGAACGAAGGGGATAGGATAAAATATGCTAGTTTATACTTTGCACGAGACTGTAGCATGTTGGTGGGAAACATATAGAGATGGCCTTTTGGAATTGTGAGAAGTGAGAATCACCTTTTCTACTAGGTTCACTTGTAATAATGTACCTACAAAAATATGTGAATTTCATGGGAAGTCTTCTCCCTCTCATCACTTCCATGAATGTGAGAGATGGTGGGTTTAGGGAAAGGAGGCTTTACCACCATCACTCTGGGTGTATAAGTTCTACTCCACCTTACACATCTACACACGAAAATGGTATGTCTATGTAGAACTAAAAAGGGAGACTGTGAATTGGAAAGAGATGACCTAAAGTATGCTCCAAACCTTTGATTAATTTTCTACTAAGCCTCTAGTCCATGAAGCACTGTAGATTATGAAGTTCCTTACATTGGGGGATAGTGAGAAGGATGAAGAAATTATGTTAGAACTGTTTGAAGAACTTGATCTTGAAGTGTTCCTTTACCTTGAAGAAACAAATTAAGAAGAGATGATCCGTACCTAGAAAGAAAAAGAAAAGGGAAAATCGGTGTACATAATAGATTATGAGGAAGTGGATAACTTGGATGCTGACCACATAGAAGGTATACACAAGGTGATGGACGTAACAAATGAGAATGTGCAAACGTATCATGGCCCTATGAAAACAAAGAAGGTTAACATTGGAATAGAGGGAAATCCTAAGGAGGCCATTATTGGTGATTAATTATTGGAACAATAATTGCCTAATATTATTGAACCTTTGCACAAATTTTAAGACTTATTTTCGTAGGGATATCATGAGTTAAAGGGAGTACACCCTTATTTAGGTGAGATGAAAATTTAATTGAAAGATGGCACACACCCTGTTAGGAAGAGAAATTATAGAATGAATCCTAATCTAGATGTGAAGGTAAAGGAAGAAATTGATAAAATGCTCAAGTTTTAAATGATTGAGCTTATTGAAGAATCTAAATGGGTTAGCCCCATGGTCATAAGCATTAAAAAGGATGGGTAGATAAGGATTTGTGTTGAATATAGATAATTTAATGATGTATGTGTCATCGATACTTTTCCCATCCCATTCATAGAATAAATTATTGAGGGATATGCTGGATGGACCTAAGATATATTCCTTTACAGATGGATTTTTTGGTTATTACCAAGTGCGCATCATGAAGGAAGAGCAATAAAAGAATAATTTCACCACTAAGTGGGGAAGGTTTGCATAGATAGTCATACCCTTTAGACTGAAGAATGCACCAACAGTGTTCTCGTACATTGTTATGCAGGCCTTTCAAGACTTTATTCATAAATTTTTACAGGTGCATTTGGATGATTGGATGGTGTATGACTTACTTAAGGATCATTGTGATAATATAAGACTTATGTTTGAGAGGTGCAGGTAGTTGAACATCTCTCTTAACATTAAGAAGTGTGTTTTTGCTATACATTTTAGCACTTTACTTGGATACATCATCTGTAAGGAAGGATTATTGGTAGACCTAGCCAAGATAGCTATAATCTTGGGTTTAGAAGAACCTACCAATCAAAGTGAAGTGCACAGATTTGTGGGACATAAAAGGTATTACAAGAAATTTATAAAGGGCTATGCAAATAATGCCTCAAACTTGGAGGAACTATTGAAAGGTGAAGGAAAATTATATTGGGGTGACACATGTTAACATGGTTCTTCATCAAGTTTTGGGAAAGCCAAAAATACAAGGAGAAAGCCACCGAAGTTTAGAGGAAGCCACAGATGATTCGAGAAATCCGTGAGTAGAAGAACGAAGCCACCGAAGACTAAAGAAATCTATGGAACACAGGATAAATCTGTGGTACACTAGATAAATCAGTGATACATTATAGAAAGACACAGAAGTCGACTCAAAGCCAAAGATTAAAAAGAAGAAATAAAGAATATGATAAAAGCTGATAGAGGCGTGACCAAAAGTAGTGAATTTTGGGTCATTTTGTATGAATCATATTTATTGTAATTAATCTAATGTATAGTGTGTGCCATAAGAATCAAGATAGTTGTGCCATATGAGAACAATATGTATGTGAGTCTTTGAAAGATAAGATATGTGTGTCATTAATGAGCTTGAGATATATGAATTACATAGAGATTTGTATTTGTGTATGAGACTGATGTAATCCATTTTGATACTGAATAAAGATTAATATTTAGAGAAAATATTGCTATGTGTTTTTACATTCTTTCTGTTCACAAAATAGATTAGTTCACTTTTCCCATGCACATCTATAACAAAAGGGTGAGCTTCTTAAACCTCACACTGCTCTCAGGGTTTAAGGTAAACATTTGGTGTTTGAGCCCAGGTTCCTTTTATTAATTGAATGTCAGGAAATATTTCACCACTAGGACATTAGAAACCAACACTGACAAAAATTGAGGATTGGTGGGAAAATCAAATCAATATATTTGTTAAAGGAGAAGCAAAGAGACTCAAAGCATCATACAAACAAACTGAGACATAAGTATTTGGAGAAGACGAAGAGGAATTTTGGTCTCAATTTCAACATTTATTGTGGCCTTGCATATTGGTGCATGCTAAAAGAATAGAGTGGTCATGACTATAGTTAAGAAAACATTCTTAGTGGACCTTAGAAAAATTGAACATACTCAGAAAACTTAACGAATCCTAGACCAGAGAAATTGATTATTGGTTCGAGAAATTGATTACTTGGGCCATATAAGGGTGGACCAATTTTGACTATAAGAAAGGGGAATTTTTAAGTGGAGCAAGAGGTCGATTTCTTAAACAAATTCCATTTTTAAATAAAGTTTTTATGGTTGAAAAAGGCTTAATCCAAAGCGCAGAAAAGTTCCTTTAGGGGAAAAACACCTTGGGATGATGTACTTGAAGGAGGGAAATCCAAGACATGTAACTAATCAAAATTAATGGGGTTATGGTTGGGATAGAAGAAAGAGGACAACAAGAAGAAAATAAAATTTAGGAAAATTACATAGTTGGAAAATATAATATTAAGAGAATTAAGGAGAAACTAACATCTTAACAAAAACAATCAGAATGAGGAGGATGGAAGAGAGCTAGAATAATTGTAGAGAATAAGGAGTTGGAAAAAAAAGATAGAGAAACTAAGACTAGCAAGGGAGGAAAGAGAGAATAATTTTAATGAAAGAAAATAAAAATTAAACAAAATTCAAAAAGGAGAGAAGAAAGAAAAACCCATTTTGAGTGGAGAATAGTAACTGGCTGAGCCAAAAATGGAGGAAGACACACAGAGTCTTGCTATAATTCCCATAGTGAGCAAAGAAAAACAAGGTTTGGTTACGCCACAATTCCTCATGGTATAATTTTTTTTAAATAGTCCAATACATCAAGTGTCATCAAGGCAAGATATAGTAGTAAGATACTTAGAAGAATTAGAAGGAGGATTAAGACTAGAACTTAGAGAAATAGTAGACACGATAAGATGGGAAGAGATGAGGAAAGAAAATCCATTATTAGTCGATAAAAAAGGTGAAGAGGAAGAAGAATTTACTAGTATGAAATAATTCATCGAATAATTTGGAGAGGAAATAAAAATAGTAGGCGAGGAAGATGAAGAAAAAGATAATGCCGATAAAAAAGAAAAAGAGAAGGAAAAAAAGAAGAAAAGGAGTGATGAAGGATTAGAAGACAATTATAGGTTAAAAAATAGTAAAGGTAGGAAGTTATTTGTGGAAAATATAGTTATGAAGAGTCGCCAACCAAGAATAAGTTCTCCAACCACCACATAAGCCCAAAGGAGATGACCCCCCGGATCGGTCACCATTCCATGTGCCACTTAAAACACCTACTCGAAAGATAGAAAAGGGATAACATTTTATGGAAATATATCAACAATTACAATAATAAAGTAAGAAGAGGGAAGAAATTGTAAGAGAAATATTAGGAGACTTATATTTTGATATTGACCTATCTAGAGACAAAGGAAGGTAGAGTAATTTGAAAAAAAATCACAACCAATCGAATAAAGTAAAACCTTTAAAGTAGCAGCCAATTAGTCAGCCCCAAGTACAACCCCAATCAATTAAAAATATGGCTCAAAAGATTAAGTTACCAGTGTTTGGAAAAGATACCAAGGATGGTGAAGAAAATTTGTTCATATTGGATTCATATTGGAAGAGTAACAACATCACAGACAACACCACAAAGTTATATGACTTCATAGGTACTTTGAGAGAGGACACCCTATGGTGGTACATGAAAATTAATGCACATGGATCTAAAGATTAGTATGCTATTAATAAGGAATTTAAAATAGAATTCCATTTTCCCGAGGCACCCTCAGAAGGAGTTAGTAAAATTAGAGAAATTATTCAGAAAGAAGATGAAACAATTGAATTTAGTCACAGATTCAACAATGTAACTAGGAGGTTAGAAGAACCACTCACAGAAAAACAATGTGTTGAATGGTTTACCTCAGGACATCTCCATTAAATGAGAGCATCTCTGGATGGAAAACCTTTCAAAACCCTCTCAGAGGAAATAGAGATGGCCATTAGGCTGGAGGCTTAACCTTGGAGAAGATAAAGGGAGAATTCATTAAAAATAGAATTGGAACGATTACAATTAGAGTTATCCAAGATAAAACTCCAACAAGAAATTCAAATAAATGAAGATCTCAAAAATAGTTCACCACCAAGAAGTAACATGAGACCTAAAATTTGGTGTAAAGTGCACTATGTAGAAGGACACAATAAAATAGACTACCCTTACTTAAAGAAGGCAAAGAGAGTTACAACTGTTAGACAAGAATCATCACAAAAAACTTCCTCCAGTAACATACCCATGATATAAAGAACTTGGTGCAAAATTTACAAGTTATGGGATCAACACACTCAAGATACTTGCCTTTTGCTAAAAGTAGCTCCACATACTAATCAATTAATGTATTACACATATTTTGGATCTTATAATCATTACCACCATACCTACCCTTTCATAGAGGCACTTGAAGAATGAAAGGATTATAATACTCATAGGGTTATGACATCTAGATAGATCACATGAGCTAATCCTCCTCCTCCATAACAACAACCAACACCTACACTGAGCCCACCACTTTCACATCCAATAATTACTACCCCACAATATCCAAATCAGCAAGGAGGACAACCTCACTTTGGAGGTGGTTACCAATGTAATAACTATAATCGTAACTATCAAGGATATAATGGTGGAGGATATTGCAGAGGATATAGGGGGAGGGTTATAGAGGGAAGATTTAGAGGAGGAAATAATAACTATCAAGGAGGAAGAGGATATAAAGGGTATCATGGACACTAATAATCACGATAAATCAGGGGGTGGATACGAAGATAAAAGGCCCATGAACTATTAAAAATGTGGACAAGATGGACACTTAGCTAGAAATTGTATAGAGCCTAACCCTTGTGGGTTCTTCCATGAACGAGGACATGAATCTTTTAGCTACCCCAAAGATGCTAAGGTTTTATGGAAATGGAAGCACAAAAATAGAAGCATTAGGAAGAGACGTTAATAAGAATGTCCAACATATTACTGACATCCCATGGAGTGATGAAGAAACAAAAGATAAAGATAAAGATTCTAGCTCAAAAAGAAAATTAGGGAAAAGAGAAAAATAAGGAATAAGCTAAGGAAAGATAACTCAAAAGAAAATCATCTTAATCAAGTAAGGGCCTCGAAGAACCAAAATATAGAGTTGTAGTCACAACTAGAAGTGTAACCAAGAAGTAATCTGCACCTATAAGAAAGAAGATAATTAGGCTACCCATTGAGGAATATTCCTCTAGTAGTGAAGAATGGTACTTCAAGGAGATTAGGGCAGACATTCATAAAAAATAATTGGAGAAAAATAAGGTAGTAATTCAGAAGGAACAATCCGTGGAAGACATAGAGAATATTTTTTTTCATGGAAGAAGAAATTATTTCTCTTAAAGAGATAGCCAAATTTACAATTAAGTGCGGCCTTGTAGATAAGTTAAAACAATTTAGAAAATATTGGAACAAAGAGGACAAAAAATTTCATTTTTGGAGGATTAAATCTAGACATCAAAAGAAAAAGAGAAATGTCTTCCGCACATAACAAACATGGTGTAAATATGTCATATACTTGGATGTAGACATATTGGACACTATTATTACCAAAGTACTTCTTGATAAATGTCAATTTGATGTCCAAAACTACCTGGGGAGAAACTAGGCAAGCCTCCTTTGGAACCCTCCAGATAATATATTGGATTAGCAGATTGTGAAGTCGTCAAGAACGTGGCTTTTAAAACCATCATACAATGCCATTCTAGCCTTAAAAAATGGTTTGTCAATAGTAATGATACGTTAAATTCAGAAGGGGAAGAAGTAACATTACAATCAGAAGAATTTATGTCCACATACCACTACATGCAAGAATGGGTACTACATGGTCTGAAGAAGTTTGGCATGATACTGAAGAGGAAGATTTCGATGATATATAAGGGGTATATTCCCTTAATAAATTTTCCAATATTGATAAAGAGTTTGAACCCAATTCAGAAGGAGAAATCTCAATCAAGACTAAATCTAAAAATGAGAGCTCAAAAAACGTTATTGAAGCATGAATACATGGCTTCTCAGAATCCAAAATAAGAAATTTGTATTACGCAAGAAGAGTAACACCCTGCATGATCAACCTTGATGATAATCCTGCAGATCCTACAGATGACATATTCTAGCACATACAAGAAAAAATTTGAAGAAGAATATGGATATTAGTCTGCAAAAGAAGAACTAGAAGAAAAACCAATCAAACAAGTATATAGATTGAGTTATGGAGCATCCCATACAACTTTACCAAATTACTCATGATGTGAAGACTTGGAAGGTTATTTAGATCAAATGGAGCAAATAAATCTGAATGATAAAGATAGAATGGAAGCCTTAGATGATACCTTGAAAATTAATGATGCAGAATGGTGGGAAACTCACAAACCTAAATTTTTTCAATATAATTCTTTAACCACGTTACCCAAAAAAATATATTTGGAGATTGAAGGTTAATACGCACCCATACTTGAGTACACCAAAGAAAGTGATCCATAAAGGCGTATTCAAATCTACTAGAGACATTGACAAAAATGTGGTGAAAATTCTCCTTTGGTTTGTACTCAATTATTTGTATGGACATTAGAACCCATGCCACAGTCATGGTACATGCATCAAGAAATAAGACAGGAGATAAGGAATTGGGACCAGATTTTAAAATATTTTTATCATACATTCAATTTTTGGGATGCGGGATCTTAATATCCTTTAGGCACTACATAAGATAAGGACATTTCTATTCTTAACTCTGGAAGAGGGCCACAAAATAATTCTCATAAAGAAAACCAAAACCTAAAGAACCCCAACAAAAAGGAAACCTAAATAAAATTCCAGAGATGGAATATTGCTTTGCATTTGAGAAATAAGAAAGAAATGAAAAACTTGAAAAAATTGAGATACAAGAAAATAGGAGAAAGGGAAGTAGTAGAGACCAAAAAAAAATGAAGAAAAAATACTACTATCATCCTTAGAAGATAAGAGCTGAAAATTTTGGCATAAATAGAGATAAGAAACTTGTTAAGATAGGAGACTACTGGTCAAAAGAAGAAGTGGCCAAATTATTAGAAATTCTTCAAGAATTTGAGGATATATTCCCTAAATATTTTAAGGAGTTGTGGCGCATCAAAGAATAATTTTGAACCATGAAGATTCAAATCAATGAAGGAGTTAAACCATTAAAGAAGAGGTCTTATAGATTAAATCCTAATCTTAAAGTCAAAGTGAAGACATAGATAGATAAAATATTGAATGTAGGAATCATCAAGTTTGTTAAAGATTCAGAGTGGATAAGTCCTATGGTCATTCAGAATAAGAAGAAAAGATAAATATGCATATGTGTGGACTATAAAGAGCTTAATAAATCCTGTGTGCATGATACTGTTGTCACAAAAAATGTTATCCAATTTTGCACACATGGCAAAATTGGACAATGGGGTCCTATCACGTTCAAAATGAAATAATAGTCCTAGGAACCCACCTTCGGTTATTAACGAGATGCAATAATTAAAAATAATTCCTAAATTGCATATGAAGAGATCACCTAGCATCGAAAGGCACCCAGTTGATCTCAACTCAGTGAAGAGTTTGGGGTCGAGTTGATAGAGAACCCGGTGTCAAATTGATAGTCATCTCGGTAGAGACTCTCAGTCGTAAGAGCTCGATGAGGTCTTGTTAATGCAAAAATATAGCTCGTTGAAAATTGACGAATAAAGGGAACTCTATAAGGATCTCGGTAGAGATCGATGCAGGCGGAAGTTAAAGCCGAGTCAGGGAGAGTCAAAGTTTGAGCTATCAATAAAGTCTCAATGAATTGGAAAGGTTCAAGCACAGGGGGGAAAGCGAAGGAAGAGATAAGGAGTTTGACTCATCTTCGTGACTCATTCATTTTGGAGATCATGTGGTGAGCTTCTTTTAGGACACATTCTACAGAGCTAGGGTGATTCAAATGCAAGCCAAGGCATCAAGAGTGCCATAAAATGAATGGAGATCGTTGCGTAAACAGAGATACGTGATGGCACCCTATCAATGGGAATCATCAAGCATGATGGATAATTCAAGGCAACTCGTTTCGTGTGGATGCATTAAAGATGGTTTCTAGGATACAATTCCAGGGCTAATTGATTAATGTAAAACTGGGAGGCCTACTCGAAATAATTTTACAATGGTAAGCTCGTAGAGGCAGCAAGAATGCTGGGCCAGGGTATTAGTGAATACAGTATATATATTTTCGCTGACGTTGTTCAGACCTTCCTCGGCCGAGCATTTGGTGCACAGGTAGTTGACATGTTGTACAGTATAACAGAAGTTCTTTTGAGCACTTCCAGCAAGCAGGTCATCCAATGATGTTTTTATCTGTTCAACATCGAATGCATCCTCAAATTCAGGATTTTCCTTCAAGATATTTTTATGAAAATCGATTAAGTGACAGTGAGAGTGTTACCGGGAGACCTGATGAAATTTATTACAAAGATTCTCTATCGAGACCTTACTTGTTTTACGATGCAACTCATGGAAGTGAATCTCATAGAGGTGGAACTGTTTCATATCAGAATATTCATGAGAGCATAATTTGCTTTGCAATTATATGAGCATCTTCAACGAGTCACTAAGTTGGTGAGCATAAAGGATTATGTTGAAATTATCACACCTTACAAGCTACAGCTGAAATGTTTGCACTGAGAGTTTAATGATGTCTCCTCAAATTTGATGAAGGAAAAGTCAGCAGGAGAAAAAATCGGTGGCACAATCATGTCAGACCGAGTAGGTAATCCCGTGCATGGGAAGTATTTTTACTATCTTGCCAAGGTTGCGTGGCGAAGCTGAAACCGGGGCTCGTGGACTCCAATTTGGCCGAGACGTTATGCGGAAATAAGTAGCGAGCAATGCCAAGTGGGTTTTCGTGGATGGCAAGCCAAAGAAGAAATTCCACGCGGGGGAGATTTGGAGCTGGTATGACCAAGTCAAGAAGCGGAAATTTGATGATGGTGGGTCAAGCTGTTAATCCCGCACTGAGGCTATTCACTCCACATTGGAAAAATTAGATTAGATTGCCAAGTGGAAATATAACCATGGTAAGCCATGATCAGAGTTCCGCAAGTTGGAAAAATTAGATCAAGATTACCAAGTGAAAAAATTACGATGGCTATCCAACATGATACTTCCGCATGGGCCGTTTAAATAGGATCCGAGTCTTTGTGTGAGTCACTCGGAAGGTAAGTCGGGGAACGTGGGAATGAGACAGTTGAAGTGTTTAATAGGATTGGACATGGTGGTCTAGCCTGGCCAAAATCGAGTATGACACAGAGATATGTGAAGGAGGCTCCACACATTCTGCTTACCACGCATAACATCCCTGTAAACCCGTCTACATATCTTCAACTATTGCAGACCTGCATTTCCAAGAATATGCTTTCACAAGAAAGAGACGCCTTCTCATGGAATACCATAATTACAGCTTACAGAAGATACGGGTTTCCTCACGAAGCGTTGATACTGTTTCACCGAATGCAACAAACAGATGTCCTACCTGATCAGTTCGCCTTTGCCAGCATACCTTCTAGCATGTGCCACAATAAGAGCTTTGGAACAGGGTATGAACATACATTGAGGAGCCGTGAAGCGAATGAGTCTGCAGACGTTCGGACTCTGATGGTTTGGTGGTCGCGAGACAAACTCCCACACAACAGGCAGCAGGCATGTTGCAGTACAGTAGAAGCCTTTTTTTTGAGCGCTTCCAGCAAGCAGGTTGTCCAACTATGGCTTATCCTTATTCTGAACTCAGTATCGAATGGTAGCTGCAGGAAACAAATATTCACTACCATGTACGATGGATTGGAGTCACGCTGTTCAAGGCTTCATAAAATTTCCCTGAATCAGGAGATGAAGGTTTATTACGGTGCAGAATGAAACGATTCATATTTCTCAGAACTTCTTCTCCTAGAAATGAATTGAATGTGAAGGTCAACTCTGAAATACCTGGTTGGCCATTTTGTATGCTACATCCTTGTTACTCGTAAATGGTCTCTTTGAGAAACTCTGAGGGCAATAAGCAATTTATACCCTTCCATTATGTACGTCCAATCAGACAATAAAAAGTATTCTGTTACCAGGTTCAGAGAAACTTGGTTTTTTACAATGGATGATTATACTATAGTTAAAGCTAATTTTATCTAGCTTTATTTCTATTAGCTTTGATCCACGACTAAGGAAGAATTCATATCGTTGATACCTGTACATTTTTCCAAGGTTCTCCTGGTTTCCCGAGTTGTTCAATGTATTTTTTTTTGAAGGATCTTTTTAGTTTGTGGAAAAATGAGTATATTGTGTAGCTCACAGCTACCTATGCCATACTAAGATCCCAATAGTGGCATAATTGTTGATTGGAGCCGAGATTGTAGAATGCACTGCCAAAATACCGAAGGGTTCTTTGGCCAAAAATCAGTCTCAAGGGTGTCTATCGACATGTTATGGGCATGAGCCTGGGTCATCATCATGGCAGCATTAGGTCTTTATTGATAATGGCATTTTCTCATCGTTTGGAAGGTACAAATTGTGCTTATTATGGCAAAGCCACAACATTCTTACTACAAGTGTTATATGATGAGGAAGAATCCTGAGCATTGTGGTAAAACCATTCTTTTTAGAAATATTGGGTTAAGCTCGATATTCAAGTGAGTTTGAGCCCAGGAAAGGTAAGATTGTTTGCTGGATGAAGAGCTCGGTGACTTCGCAGGGAGCTCGTGGTGATGTTTCATGAAGTTTGAACGTGGAATGCATAAATGGCCTTGAGTTAACAGAGGAAAATGATAAGAATCGAGTTTGATAGCTCGCCATTCGAAGGACTCAATGCAAAAGAGCCCGATTACCAAGGCAAGGAAAGAGTTAGTGTGGGGTCAAAAATCGAGTGCAACACCGAGTTAGAGGATTCGAAGCTCATCGAGTTTGGCTATGTGCAGACTCTATCCACATGGACCCCCCTCCTCTTCAAGTCAAACGGGTCAACAGGGGGGTCCCAACATTATGTTAATTAAATTAATATTTTTATTTAAATATTTTAATAATAATATTTATTATTATTATTTAAATATTCTTTTAATTAATTGAGAAGACTAGGTCATCAGGCAATTAATGACCCATGATGGAACCTTCTCAGGTGGTTCAACTAATTGTAATAAATACATCATGGGCCTTCATTTTAGGAATGTAATTATGACCATTTCCTCTTCTTTCTCACATATTCTTCTATAAATGTAAGTTGGAAGCTCATTTCAAAGGGTTCCAATAGTTCAGACAAGTTGGACAGTTAGATATCTCAGGCAAGTGTATACTTTTCAAGAATCCTCTCTCTTCTACAAGTTGTTCTTGTGTGTTGAGAGAACTTTCAAGCCTCCTCTTCAAGACTGTAATGGCAACTATTGCCTCTTCTGAATGTATGATGCATTGTGCATGTTATTGAAGCAATAAAAGTGTGTGTTTTGTGACTAATCTCGGTCCTTTCATCCTTCTATGCTTCTTTGTGCCTTTCTCGTACTTGCAGGTACACTGTGCAAGTTTAAGTTTCTATTGCAGGTTCTTGGAGTTCTGTGCTTATCGAGTGGTGGAGTATTGCATGCAGTTGAGTTGTGGTGTCTGTTCACCCTTCTTGAGTTCATCCTTCTTCACTAGGAAACTGGTATATTTCTCGGTCTGATAAAGTTTAACAAAGGGAACGCGTGTCTCTTAGTTTGTGGTATCCTGTACCCTCTCTAAGTTGCAGTAGGTGAAGTTGACCTGTGGTGCACACACCCTCTTCAAATTAACCCTTCCCAAGTCTGGAGACACCCTTTATTTGGTGCATCACCATCCCTAGTATAGTTTCATTTCTGTAAATCTCTTTCCCTAAAACCCCATGAAAATGTTAGCATAGGACTAGATAATCATTTTTGTTACACTAGGAGTAGTACAACACTTAGTTTAGGAAGAGGAAGCCGGCCTTCTCCGGAGGTTCACCTCGAGCCCAAGTCCCACAGCTTGAGAGGTGATCCCATGTGTCCCAATCACACCGAACGTCCTATTCACATCCTGGCCATTCGGAGGGTGCAGTGATTTGGCGACAACAGTTTTTGGCACGCCAGTCAAATCTTTTCGAAATGACGAGTTGGGAGAAAAGCTATGTAAACAAGTTGAAGACAAAAGTGATCACCTATCACTTTTGGAACAACTTACTACCATAAAGAGAGCTTCCCAAGAATACATGAGTGATTTCAACTTCCGATTCCACAGGACTTGGAATAGGATTCCAGTGCTCGTAAAGCCTTCCGCACATAATGCATTCTTGTACTATTTGTGAGCCTTGAATAGTGATGTAGCAGTTATGATCCAGTCCATGGGAGGGACTACATTTCCTGATGCTTACGAAGTTTCCATAAGTGCAGAGAATTCTTTGATTCAGGCTGGAAAGATAGCTCCACGACCACGAATGCCCTTTTCTCCAGATCTTACGAATCATCAGCCTTTCATTGTTCCTATTCCAGAAGACTCCAAGCAACCATCTCAATCTTCCCCTGCCTCTTCAAATGACCTATTTGAAGTCAAGTCACTACTGCAAAATTTTGGAAATGAGCTTGTTGCACTCAAAAGGCAACAATTTCAATACAATCGTCCGTATCAGCCACAAAATCAATAGTATCAAGCTAACCGTTCTCCTTTTCAAGGGAACAATCAGCCTCGAAGTCAAACTACAAGTCAAGTTACAAATGTCAGGCCCTTGAACTTTCAGAATCCTCTTGCAGCTAGCTCATCTAGAGCTATAGTACCTGTTCAAAATAATCTAGTTCAAGACTACGAATGGTGTTATCCTTGCTCTCAACCTCACAATCAAAATCTTTGTCCCAATGGGGTTCTTAGCTAGGCCATTATGGTTCAAAGTGTATCTACCCCTTCAGAGTTAACAAACAATTCATCTATGTAAGAAGCAACAGATCAACCGCAGGCACCTGAAGAATCCACTTTGCTAAACTGGCAAGAAGAAGATTTTTTCGGATTGAATATAGATTCTTCATTAGTGGCAGCAAACACTCGTTCCAAAAAGAGAGCAATGGAGCCTTAACCTCTCAAAGCTGATCTAGCATCCACTTCTCAACCTGGGTTTCAAATGGCAGTTGATTATAATGCGGGAAAGAAATCACTAGAAACACCGGCTAGCCACACCGCAGGGAAAGATGGTTCTCCAGGGCATCATGGTACCCAACAAACATTTTCCAAAGGAGGACCCCAATACCCAAAAAAGTGTCATCAAAGTTGGAGCAAATCCCTTCAGCATAGTAGAACAAATGAAGAAAACCAATCTGAGCGTTACCATGTGGGACGCACTCTCGATCCCTTCCCAAAGAAACTTGTTGTGAGAAGCTATGAACAGTTTTAGTACAACCAGCGGATCACCAAGCCATGGAGTGACAAATGCTACAAATTTGTGTCAACCAGAAGGGAAAATCATTCCTACGGCAAACAAACCACCGCCATTCTACATTTCCTTGATCATTGGCAACCACCTGGTACATAATTGCATGATCGATTATGGTGCCAGTAGCTCTGTCATGCCGAAACAAATTGCAGATGTACTAGGCATACAATATGTGCCAGTTGCAAGAGGGGTTGTTCAATTGGATGGCACAGCTGTTAAGACTATTGGGGTTATCAAAGGAATTCAACTTACCATTCATGCATGCCCAAGTTTGTCATTCACCCAAGACATATTGGTCATCGATCTCCCTCCCCTCTTTGCCATCTACCTATCGTGGGATTTCACTGCCAAGATGGGCGGTTACCTATCAGCCGATTGGTCGCATATGATTCTCAGGACTCGATACGGAACCAAAGTAACTATAAGGGCAGAACCAATCTGCCATAATCATGTAGAACCCTACACTCCTAGTCCCATAAATGGAAATTACACCATCGGTGATCCCGAAGAGGAAGATGCCTGATCATGAACCAACCACCCTTGTTGAAGAAGTTCCTGATACTTTGCTGGATGAAGTAAGTAGAGATCATCAGTACGATCCCTACGCTGATGTATTGGCAGAAGAAGAAGCTGGTTTGCTGGTTTTGGAAGAAACAGGATTAGGTACTTACTGTATCCATGAAGAAGATACGATCATACCACAACTTGTCAAAACACCAAGTGATTCTAAAGGATTGTGGCAATTGTTCTTCGATGGCTCAAGAAGTAAGAATGGATCCGGTGCTGGTGTTATGTTAATTTCTCCAGAGGGAGATAAGTACTTCTCATCTTTCTGGTTGCAGTTCAGTTGCACTAACAATGTTGCTGAATACGAGGCTCTTGTGCAAGGAATTCAGCTAGCCCAAAGGAAGGGAATCAAGGCCCTGACTGTTTTTGGAGATAGTGAGTTAGTTGTTCATCAAGTTTCGGCACGTAGTGCATCCAAAAATTATCTTTTAAGATCATATAAGAATCGAGTCTGGGACCTGATTGAAGATTTTGAAGCTTTTGGAATCCATGCAATCCCTAGAGATCAAAATCAAGATGCAGATAGGCTTGCTACAATTGGTTCACAATACAACATACCAGTTGATATCATGAAAGAAGGGCAGCAATTTGTTAAAATGGTGGTTCGACCAGCAGTCCCTGATAATGTGAGTAGTTGGCAAGTGTTTGATAGTGACAAACAAATTGTCCTCTTCCTACAAGAAGAGGTGGAGTTTGCTACAAAGAATCAAGATAAGTTGCAGGAGTCATATGGTGAGAAAATTATTCAATTGAAAAGCAACAAGTTACCAAAAGGTTTAGTCACTTTGGAATCCATTTTCAATTCAGATGACCAAGCCACAAGACAAAGCCCTAACATGGTGGTCAGAGAAGAATATTTTGAGGAAGTTGAAGTATCAAATGAAAAATTTCTTAAGATCGGAAAAGTGTGTACTTCTGAAGAGAAAGAAGCTTTCATCAAACTTTGTCAAGAGTATCATGACATCTTTGCATGGAGCTATAAAGATCTGTGTGGTTTTGATCCAGGTCTAGCACAACATACCATCGAACTGGATCCTAATGCTAAGCCAGTTCATCAGAAACAGAGACCAATTAATCCCAAAATTGAGCCACTAATGAGAAAGGAGCTAACCAAGCTCATCGAGGCCTGTATAATTTTTCCCATCAAGCATTCCTCATGGGTAGCCAATTTGGTGCCCATGAGGAAGAAGAACGGAGAGATCCGGTTATGCGTAGATTTCAGGGATTTGAATCGTGCATCATTAAAAGACCATTATCCTCTTCCATCGATGGAGCAGATCCTTCAAAACGGTGGCAGGAGCTCAAAGATTTTCTTTGCTCGATGGATATTCAGGTTACAATCAAATCCTAGTCCAAGAATCTGACCAATTCAAAACGGCTTTCACTACCAAGTGGGGCACGTATGCCTACAATAAAATGCCATTCGGATTGTCCAATGCTGGGGCTACTTTCCAAAGAGCCATGGACATGTCATTTAAGGGACTAATCAATGATATTATTTTAGTTTACCTTGATGATATAACTGTATACTCTAAGCATGCAGAAGATCACATCACGCATCTAAGGAAAGTTTTCCAAAGGTGTAGGGAATTTGGGGTTTCACTTAACCCCAAGAAATGTATTTTCACAGTGCACGAGGGAAAATTGTTGGGGCATGTGGTTTCAGCAGAAGGATTATCAATCGATCCAGCTAGGATTCATTCAATTATGTCCTTATCTCTCCCAAGTCACAAGAAGGGCCTCCAGAGTTTTCTAGGAACCATAAATTTCGTGCGGAGATTCATCCCTCAATTTGCGACATTGGCTAAACCACTGACAGCCATGCTAAAGAAAAACATGCCATTCTCATGGACAAAGGAAGGACAAGAAAGCTTTGAAGCTATCAAAACAGCCATTTCTCAAGCTCCCATGCTTGTGAACCCCAGGTTTGACAAATATTTTATCCTTTATGCTTTTGCAGGTCAAGAGAGCATTTCAGGGATCCTCACTCAACAAAACAACAACCTGATGGAGCAACCAATTGCTTTCTTCAGTCAATCCCTCAAATACTACGAGTTCAAATACTCATTCATTGAAAAGCAAGTCTTTGCGGTTATTCGAGCTTTGAATAAATTCAAGCACATGTTGTCCAACAACAAGATTCATCTGATGGTGTCTCATCCAGGTGTCAAGGAGTTTTTGCTGAACAAAGAAATGAATGAAAAGCGTGTTGGATGGATCACAAAGGTAATGGAGTATGACGTGCACATCAAAGTCACTAAACTTGTCAGAGGTAAGGGTTTATGTCAACAACTTGCAACAGACATGGAATCAAAAAGTAATGAGGACGTGACACTCCTAAATACTGATGAGGATGTTGATCAAGCTGATTGGTTATCCAAAATGAAGAATTTCATCTTCTCAGGAGCATACTTGACAAACATGGATAAAAACCAAAGGTGAACTTTCCGTCTTCAATCTATCCCATATGTTTTGGTAGATAGCGTTCTCTTTCGAAAAGATTTGAACGGCGTCCTCCTTTGGTGCATAGGACCAGAACAGGTAAGTAAGATACTAGAAGAATTTCATAATGGCCTATCTGGAGGACATTATTTCGCACGAACAACAGCTACCAAGATCATGCAAGCCGGCTACTATTGGCAATATTTATTCAAGGATGTCCATCTTTGGGTAAGGAAATGTAAGGAATGTGCCTTTTTCACAGGTAAGCAGAAGCTGGCAGCTCTTCCATTGCATCCAATTCAAGTGGATCAACCCTTTGTTCAATGGGGGTTGGACTTCATCGGAATGATTAATCCTCCATCCAGTGACGGACATAAGTGGGTCCTTACCGCAACAGACTATTTTACTCAATGGACAGAGGCTGGTAGCATTAAAAGAGAGCAATGAAAAGGTAGTTTCTAGATTTTTTGGAGGGTATAATGACGAGGTTCGGTGTTCCGTTTACAGTCATTTCAGACAATGCGCTGGCTTTTCTTGGTATGAAATTGAGTGAATGGGCTGTTAAAAATGGGGTTATACCTCAAAACTTCATCCAATTACTATCCTCAAGGAAACGGATTGGCTGAGTCTAGCAACAAAAACCTCATAAGGATTATTAAGCGTACAATGGAGACTAACAAGAGGACTTGGCATACACAGCTTAAGACTACCTTATGGGCAGATCGGATCACACCTAAAAGGGCCATCGAGAAATTCTCCTTTCGTTCTTGTATATGGAAGAGAGGAAAAACTCCCACTCTCATTGGAGTTACCTTCTTTGGAGTTAGCTCATCAACTTGAAGTTATAGAGAGTGATCCTCTGACAGTAAGGTTTGCTGAACTCATGGAGTTAGAGGAAGTACGAGACAAGGCTATGAAAACTTTGGAGCAGCATCAGGCTCAAGTTAAGAAATCTTTTGACAAGAAGGCGTCTGACAGGCATTTTCAAGAGGGAGATTTAGTTCTCAAATGGGATGAAGACAGGGCCAAACCAGGCAGGCATGCCAAGTTTGACGCTCTCTGGAGTGGGCCATACATCATCACAAGTTGTAAAGAGGCAAATTCATTTCATCTATCTAGGCTCAATGGAGAAGAACTGCCCATTCACGTGAATGTGATACATCTCAAAGCTTGTTTTTGAGAAGCGTTCCACCCCTTGTACAGTTAAATTAGGTGTTTTCCTCCAAGTGCTTATGCACATTGTTGTGTGTTGTTGTTTTTCTTTCCTTGTTGTTGTGTTTTGTGTTGTTCTGCACATTGTTTCATCATTGGAAGGTGTCAAGGAGAAGAAAGGTTCAAGGTTTCCATAACAGTTCAAAATCTGCTTCATTCAAAATTTTGCAGTGTTCCATGGATGTCAAGCATTCAACAGATTCAGTATACTTCATGCTTAGCATTCCAGGGAGGCCCAGGATATCGGCAATGCTCAAGGAGATTCTGGGATGTGTCAAAGAAAATCATACTACTTTCAGGATTCCAACATAGACTCCATGCCCAATGGATGACTTAAGGCTACTGGAATCATGCTTAGCAGGAAATCATCCCCAAGAGGTCACCAAAAATGTTATCCAATTTTACACACATGGCAAGATTGGACAATGGGGTCCTATCACGTTCAAAATGAAATAATAGTCCCAGGAACCCACCTTTGGTTATTAACGAGATGCAATAATTAAAAATAATTCCTAAATTGCATATGAAGAGATCACCTAGCATCGAAAGGCACCCAGTTGATCTCAACTCAGTGAAGAGTTCAGGGTCGAGTTGATAGAGAACCCGGTGTCAAATTGATAGTCATCTCGGTAGAGACTCTCAGTTGTAAGAGCTCGATGAGGTCTTGTTAATGCAAAATATAGCTCATTGAAAATTGACGAATGAAGGGAACTCTATAAGGATCTCGGTAGAGATCGATGCAGGCGGAAGTTAAAGCCGAGTCAGGGAGAGTCAAAGTTCGAGCTATCAATAAAGTCTCAATGAATTGGAAAGGTTCAAGCACAGGTGGAAGCGAAGGCAGAGATAAGGAGTTCGACTCATCTTCGTGACTCGTTCATTTTGGAGATCATGTGGTGAGCTTCTTTTAGGACACATTCTGTAGAGCTAGGGTGATTCAAACGCAAGCCAAGGCATCAAGAGTGCCATAAAATGAATGGAGATCGTTGCGTAAATAGAGATACGTGATGGAGCCCTATCAATGGGACTCATCAAGCATGATGGATAATTCAAGGCAACTCATTTCGTGTGGATGCATTAAAGATGGTTTCTAGGATACAATTCCAGGGCTCATTGATTAATGCAAAACTGGGAGGCCTACTCGAAATAATTTTACAATGGTAAGCTCGCAGAGGCAGCAAGAATGTCGGGCTAGGGTATTAGTGAATACAGTATATATATTTTCGCTGACATTGTTCAGACCTTCCTCGGCCGAGCATTTGGTGAACAGGCAGTTGACATGTTGCAGTATAGCAGAAGTTCTTTTGAGCACTTCCAGCAAGCAGGTCATCCAACTATGTTTTTATCTGTTCAGCATCGAATGCATCCTCAAATTCAGGATTTTCCTTCAAGATATTTTTATGAAAATCGATTAAGTGACAGTGAGAGTGTTACCAGGAGACTTGATGAAATTTATTACAAAGATTCTCTATCGAGACCTTACTTGTTTTACGATGTAACTCATGGAAGTGAATCTCATAGAGGTGGAACTGTTTCATATCAGAATATTCATGAGGCATAATTTGCTTTGCAATTATATGAGCATCTTCAATGAGTCACTAAGTTGGCAGAGCATAAAGGTTTCTGTTGGAATTATCACACCTTACAAGCTATAGCTGAAATGTTTGCACTGAGAGTTTAATGTTATCCTCAAATCTGATGAAGGAAAACTCGGAGGAGAAAAAATCGGGAGCCGATCTATCCAACCGAGTAGGTAATCCCATGCATGGGAAGCCAAATGAATAATTGCCAAGGTTGCACTGGCGAAGCTAATCCCAGGACCGTGGATTAATTTGGCGACCTGAGCCAATGCGGGGATTCAGAGTTGGAATGCCAAGTGGGTTTTCGTGGATGGCAAGCCAAAGAAGAAATTCCATGCGGGGGAGATTTGGGCAAGGTACCACCAAGTCAAGGAAAATTTGATGATGGCGGGCCAAGCTGGTTAATCCCGCGCATGATCAAACTTCACTCCAATTGGAGAAATCGGATCAAATTGCCAAGTGGAAATATTACCATGGCTAAGCCATGATCAGACTTCCGCACGGGAAAAATTAAACAGATTTCCAAGTGGAAAAAATTATGATGGCTATCCAACATGATACTTCCGCATGGCTGTTAAATAGGATCCGAGTCTCGTGAAGTCACTGAAGGTAAGTCGGGGAATCATGGGAATGAGATAGTTGAAGTGATTACCAGGATTGGAGTGGTGGTCTAGCCTGGTCAAAATCAGTATGACACGGAGATAGGTTAAAGTGAGGCTCCAGTTGAACATTCGAGTGGGCGTTACCACGCTTAACATCCCTGTAAACGGGGAAACATATGCTTCAACTATTGCAGACCTGGAAAGGAATCCATGCTTTCACTCAGAAAGAGAAAATGCCTTCTCATGGAATACCATAATTACAGCTTACAGAAGACACAGGTTTCCTCACAGAAAGCGTTGATACTGTTTCAGATGCAACAAACAGATGTCTGACTGATCAGCTTCACCTTTGCCAGCATTGGCTTCTAACAATAAGAGCTTTGGAACAGGGTATGAACATTCATCGATGAGCCGTGAAGTCGAATGAGTCTGCAGACGTTCGGGCTCTGATGTTTGGTCATTCGCGAGACAAACTCCCACGCAACAGGCAGATAGGCATGTTGCAGTACAGTAGAAGCTTTTTTTTGAGCGCTTCCAGCAAGCAGGTAGACCAACTATGTTGTTATCTGTTCAGTATCGAATGTAGTGCTTATCCTTATTCTGAACTCAGATCAGCTGCAGGAAACAAATATTCACTGCCGTGTACGATGGATTGGAGTCACGCTGTTCAAGGCTTCATAAAATTTCCCTGAATCAGGAGATGAAGGTTTATTACGGTGCAGAATGAAACGATTCATATTGCTCAGCATTTCTTCTCCTAGAAATGAATTGAATGTGAAGGTCAACTCTGAAATACCTGGTTGGCCGTTTTGTATGCTACATCCTTGTTACTTGTAAATGGTCTCTTTGAGAAACTCTGAGGGCAATAAGCAAATTTATACCCTTCCATTATGTACGTCCAATCAGACAATAAAAAGTATTCTTTTACCAGGTTCAGAGAAACTTGTTTTTTTTTACAATGGACGATTATACTGTAGTTTCAAGCTAATTTTATCTAGCTTATTTCTATTAGCTTTGATCCACGACTAAGGAAGAATTCATATGGTTGTTACCTATACATTTTTCCAAGGTTCCCTCTTTCCCGAGTTGTTCAATGTATTTTTTTTTATTTTATGTGTTGCAAGGATATTTTTAGTTTCTGGAAAAATGAGTATATTGTGTAGCTCACAGCTACCCATTCCATACTAAGATCCCAATAGTGGCATAATTGTTGATTGGAGCCAAGATTGCTGCACTGCCAAAATACTGAAGGGGCTCTTTGGCCAAAAATCAGTCTTAAGGGTGTCTATCGACATGTTATGGGCATGAGCCTGGGTCATCATCATGGCAGCATTAGGTCTTTATTGATAATGGCATTTTCTCATCGTTTGGAAGGTACAAATTGTGCTTATTATGGCAAAGCCAAAACATTCTTACTACAAGTGTTATATGATGAGGAAGAATCCTGAGCATTGTGGTAAAACCATTCTTTTTAGAAATATTGGGTTAAGCTCGGTATTCAAGTGAGTTTGAGCCCAGGAAAGGTAAGATCGTTTGCTGGATGAAGAGCTCGGTGACTTCGCAGGGAGCTCGTGGTGATGTTTCATGAAGTTTGAACATGGAATGCATAAATGGCCTCGAGTTAACAGAGGAAAATGATAAGAATCGAGTTTGATAGCTCGCCATTCGAAGGACTCAATGCAAAAGAGCCCGATTACCAAGGCAAGGAAAGAGTTAGTGCGGGGTCAAAAATCGAGTGCAACACTGAGTTAGAGGATTCGAAGCTCATCGAGTTTGGCTATGTGCAGACTCTATCCACATGGACCCCCCTCCTCTTCAAGTCAAACGGGTCAACAGGGGGGTCCCAACATTATGTTAATTAAATTAATATTTTTATTTAAATATTTTAATAATAATATTTATTATTATTATTTAAATATTTTATTTAAATATTCTTTTAATTAATTGAGAAGACTAGGTCATCAGGCAATTAATGACCCATGATGGAACCTTCTCAGGTGGTTCAACTAACTGTAATAAATACATCATGGGCCTTCAATTTAGGAATGTAATTATGACCATTTCCTCTTCTTTCTCACATATTCTTCTATAAATGTAAGTTGGAAGCTCATTTCAAAGGGTTCCAATAGTTCAGACAAGTTGGACAGTTAGATATCTCAGGAAAGTGTATACTTTTCAAGAATCCTCTCTCTTCTGCAAGTTGTTCTTGTGTGTTGAGAGAACTTTCAAGCCTCCTCTTCAAGACTGTAATGGCAAACTATTGCCTCTTCTGAATGTATGATGCATTGTGCATGTTATTGAAGCAATAAAAGTGTGTGTTTTGTGACTAATCTCGGTCCTTTCATCCTTCTGTGCTTCTTTGTGCCTTTCTCATACTTGCAGGTACACTGTGCAAGTTTAAGTTCTATTGCAGGTTCTTGGAGTTCTGTGCTTATCGAGTGGTGAAGTATTGCATGCAGTTGAGTTGTGGTGTCTATTCACCCTTCTTGAGTTCATCCTTCTTCACTGGGAAACTGGTATATTTCTCGGTCTGATAAAGTTTAACAAAGGGAACGCGTGTCTCTTAGTTTGTGGTATCCTGTACCCTCTCTAAGTTGCAGTAGGTGAAGTTGACCTGTGGTGCACACACCCTCTTCAAATTAACCCTTCCTGAGTCTGAAGACACCCTTTATTTGGTGCATCACCATCCCTAGTATAGTTTCATTTCTGTAAATCTCTTTCCCTAAAACCCCATGAAAATGTTAGCATAGGACTAGATAATCATTTTTGTTACACTAGGAGTAGTACAACACTTAGTTTAGGAAGAGGAAGCCGGCCTTCTCTCGGAGGTTCACCTCAAGCCCAAGTCCCACAGCTTGAGAGGTGATCCCATGTGTCCCAATCACACCAAACGTCCTATTCACATCCTGGCCATTCGGAGGGTGTAGTGATTTGGTGACAACAGATACATTCCCCACTCGATTCATAGAGGAAGTTTTAGAAAACATAGTAGGAAGAGAGGTCTATTCTTTCACTGATAGGTTTTCTATTTATTATCATATCAGGATTTCCCCAAAAGATCAACCAAAAACCAAATTTTCTATAGAATGAGGATCTTTCATGTACACTGTTATGTCATTCAGGCTAAAGAATTCACCAACGATATTTAGTATAATAATGATCAATGCATTCAAAGAATTCATCCAAAATTTCTCGGAGTTATACCTAGACGACTGGACAATATATGGCCTATTGAAAAACCATATCCAAGTATTGAGACTCATGTTCCAGAGATGTAGGGCATTATAGATATCCCACGACTTCAAGAAATGTATATTTTTTACTACATTAGGCACAATTTCAGGGCATATCATTTGCAAAGAAGGTTTATTAATTGATCCAATCAAAACTTCAGTCATTGTCAATTTACCTCCTCCCAAGACACAAAAAGAGGTAAGGAAAATTCTTTGGTATACAGGCTACCATATAAAATTCATAAGAAAACTATGTTGAGAGCAGTTCACCTTTGGAGGAGCTGCTGAAGAAAAGAACAAATAAACAAATGCAATTGAAAAAATAATGTGCAAATGATTTTGAAGTCATGCAAGATAAAATATTACATGCACGTATTTTAATATTTCTAGATTGTAAAGTTCCTTTTCATGTCAATGTAGATGCATCTGGCATTTCCCATTGGAGTAGTATTGACACAAATAAGAGACAAAATGGATCATCTGATAGCTTTTATAAGTTGGAAATCAACTAAAGTTAAAAGGAATTATTCGACTACAGAAAGAGAGGTGTTGAGTATGGTCTATGCCCTAAAAAAATATAAAAATATCTGTTGGCTGCATCATTTGTTTTCTACACAAACCACGAGCCACTAAAATATTTATTAAATAGACCAGTAATGCAAGGTAGAATATATCGCTGGTTAATGCTCTTTCAAGAATTCAAATTTACTATTGCAGTCAAAATGGTTAAATTGAATAATGGACCAGATTATCTACTAAGAATAGAAACATGAGAGGATGAAATACCTATTGATGATGATTTTCCCAGTGCACATATATTTAGAATTCAGGCTATCCCAAAATAACTTAATGAAATAGCACATTTACTCGCTACAATATAATTTCCTAGTGAATATACAAAATAACAAAAGAAGAACTTGATAAGTCAGGATTTTCCCTTTACTTTGATCCAAGGACATTTATATAAGAGAGGAAAAGATGATATCCTTAGAAGGGTTTCCCTCAGACATGAAATAAAAAGTATATTATCAAAGGCTCATGGAGGTATAACTGGAGGACATAATGGAGGAGAACAAACTGCCAGAAAAGTCATGATATCAGGATTATGGTGGCCCACACTATTTAAAGATGAACATAAAAACACAAGGTCTTGTGAAAAATTTTAGCAGGTGGGAAAAAATGTCCAAGATGAGATGCCCCTAAAACTAGTCTTGACACTAGCCCCATTTGAGAAGTGGGCCATATATTTCGTTGGACCTATTAAACCTGTTGCAAGACATTCTCAGGAAAAATTCATTATCATAGGAACAATGTATCTAATGAGATGAGAAGAATCCATTCCAACAAAAGATTGTACTGTTAGGAAAACAACCAAATTTATCTATGAACACATAATTACTCATTTTTCTTGTCCCTTAAGTATTTCTAGTGATCAAGAAAAACATTTTTATGAATGTCATGGTTAAGGATTTATTAATCCAATTTTTGATAAACCAAAACCAAAGTACACCATACCATCCATAAGCTAATGGAACAATAGAGTTTTTTAACAAGGTATTAGAGAAGGTACTTACAAAAATATGTTCACTACAACAAGTAGATTGGGACCTGAAGATAACAACATCACTATGGGCTTACCACACTACCTACAAAAGGCTAACCAAATAATCTATATTCTAATTAGTATATGGGCTTAAAGTTGCAGTCCCAATAGATTTTTTCCTTCTAAGATTAAGAGTGGCATTAACATTTAGAATGAATGAAGACACTTCGCTATATGAAAGACTTATTAAATTAGAGAAATTAGATGAAAAAATATTTAGATCAACATAAAATTAAACTCAATAAAAAAGGAGACATAAAGCCTGACATGACCGCCACATAAAGAGGAAAGAATTTGACATTGGAGTCTAGGTATTGTTATGTGATAGAAAATAGAATCATCCAAGAAAACTTAAAGTTTGTCGGCTAGGACCATATATCATCAAGGACATATTATCCTCAGAAGTAAAAAAATCACAAACCTTACAACTCATAGAAATACTAGGCTATGTAAATGGAGAAAGGTTAAAAAAATATCATAATTAGAAAAAAAACTCCAGCCTATCTGAAAACCAGAAATTTAGTGGATAGGACAAGGAGTAGGATAAAAACCCAAAAGAGCATCCTTACCCTAATAAAAATAAGAAAATATAAAAATCAAAGAAGAAGAAAAATACATGGAGGTAGGATACCCACGGTACGAAGAAAAAGTTGTGGAGGTAGGATACTCGTGGTACAAAGAAAAAGTCATGGAGGTAGGATACCTGCGGGATGAGGAAAAAATGGTGGAGGAAGAATACCCATTGAACAAAGGAAAAAAACCACGGAAGGTGAATACCTTTGCAAAAAAGGAAAAAAACCATGGAGGTAGAATACCCATGGAACAAAGGGAAAAAACCATAGAGGAAGAATACCCACAGAATGAAGGAAAAATCTGTGAAGGGAAGTAACCTGTGAAACAAAGGAAAAATATGTGGAGGAAAGATGCCTGTAAAATAAAGGAAAAACCCGCAGAAGGTGGATACCCATAGAATGAAGACAAAAGATGTGGAATGAGAAAATCCATGGAAGGAAGGAAATATCCATCAAACGAGAATACACGCGGAATGAAGGAGAAAGATGAAAAAAAAAAAGATATTCTGCTAAAAATACAATAAATTTGGTAGGTGGAAATTGGAGGGTTATAAAAGGCATCGAACCAGAAGGGATTAAGGCATAAAAATATAAAGCAAATGAAAAAGTAAATAATTCACCAATGAAATTGTAACAAAGAAGTGAGCTAAGTGAGCTAGGGAAAACTAAGTAAAATCAGGGAAGATGGATAATCTAATTGTTCTGATATAATACGAGCTCACAAAGCCAAAGTATCAGATGAATTCTCTTAAATTAAATAAACACGATCCAGAGGGGGAATTTTTTCATATTCCATTTAAGGTCACTCATACATGTGACTTACATACATATATTCATTATCATACTGCAGTATATGATCATAAATGGCTTGAAGTTGAAAAACAACTACTTCTTGAAGAAAACCATGATACCAAAGAGCTTGAATACAAAAACAAAATAGAAGTCATCAAAAAATTGAAGATAGATGTCTAGATCTAAATTCCATAATTTTCTAGGGCTGATCATACAATTAGGGTACTTTTGAACCGATTACATAATCAAATATTATACTTGGATTAGCCGTATCCAATCAATACAAAAGTCATGGCTAGGGTTGCAATATTATGGGTGACTTGACGTTAAATGATCAAAAAGAAAAATACTGCGATGAAATATACAACAGAGGAAATAGGGGTCACAAAGACAAAGTAGGGAGTACACATTGCAGACATATCAAATCATACCCTCAGGTATGCTGCCAAGGCCATGTGCTTAAAAATTTATCATACTAATTGGGAGGATAGAGCTCATGAGCTTAATGTTTAGATTTCCCTAGACTGGGTGAATTCACGTTCAGGATATAATCTTGTTGAATTATTGGCCTTCAAATTTCACAAAAATACTACGAAAATATAGGAAGGGAAACATACCATTTTATATGGGTCAGTATTGCTATGTTTGGCCATGTATTTCACAAAAACCCTCCCCCATAAACCATAACTTGTTGAATGATGGTTATATACTCCTATGGATGAAAAAAATTGGGAATACATGAACACATTGGACAAGGTTACTCAAATTACATCCCTAATAGGCTGAACGAATAGGATTAGACAACTAGTAGCTAACCTGATCAGGGTATATGAAAAAATTGTGGCAAGATATGAGCAAGATGTGATTTAAATTATTGGCATTGATTATACCTTCCTTAGCCCTAATTCCATGAACATCACACATACCTCCATTGCACTATGAAGCTTCAGATGAGTTAGTTTCTACTTTTGTCGAACTAATAAAAAATCTTCCTATGGACAATAAAAGCCATCACCACCAAATCTTGATAAAGTAATTGAAGAAACATGGGAAGAATATGGGAACAAATATGCGTAACAATATGGAAAGGAAGAACCAAGTAAAGATGACCCAAAAACATAAAAATAAGAGCCAAAAAGAGGTCCTAATGCTTTAGAACCTGATACCAAATTCTAGAAAGCCATGAAATCAATAGAAAATTAAAAGAAGCTAAGGTTAGTGAAGAAGTAGAAGAGGAGTCCCAAGAAATAGAGAAAATTTATAATTCTGAAGAAGAAAAAACTCCCTCTCCCTCATTATCACCTCAAGATCAATTAGGGTCACATTTTTTAGAAGAAGAACTTGTGGGAGACATAAATATCCAAGCTTACATATGGATACTACAACAAATTTTTATCTCCAAGTGGCATTTCCTATCTAGCCCAAGAATACGAAGCCAATATCAGAAGGGAACAAATGTCTATAACAGAAGATATAGATTACTACATGGAAAAATTTGTGTTGGTAATAGGGGGTATTATTCACTTACTTCCACCAGAATTAGAAAAAGAAATCTAATAACAAGTGGAGGTGGAAGAGACAAACCACCTAAAATCCCTTCAACAAGAACAAAAAGAGTTAAAAAAAGAAGAAGAAAACCACCAAGGACCAAAACTACATCAAAGAGGTAGATGAGTTAATTGGGCTTCTTATGAATACAAGGAAAGAGAGAGAAGAAGAATCCATCAAATATATGATACAAAAACTAGAAGACATAAAGGAGAACTTAGAAGAAATGAAAAGGAAAATAAAATAAGAAGAATAACATAAGAAAGCCATAGAAGAGGCTAATTGAAAGGATAATAAGGAAGTGAAAGAATATAAAAATAAAGAACAAGAAGAAAATAAGAAGGAGGTTGAGGAAGAGAGAAGAATAACACAAGAAGAACAAAAGAAAAAGGGGATGGAAGACATAGTAAGGAAACAAAAGGAAGAGAAGGAGAAGAAATAGAAGGAAGAAGAGAAAAGGAAACAGGAAGAAGTAGAAAATAAGAAAAAGAAACACACACACAAAGAGATAGAGAGAGAGAGAGAGAGAGAGAGAGAGAGAGAGAGAGAGAGAGAGAGAGAGAGAGGGTGGAAAAACAAAAACAAAAGAAAGAACAATAAGAACAAGAGAAGCAAAAGAAAACAAAAGAGGAAAAGAAAGAGAAAGAGAAGAAGGGACATGAGGTCAAATAAAAGAAAGGAAAGGAATAAGAAGAAAATAAAATAAAGGAAAAGGAACAAGAGGAGAAAAAACAAAAAGAAAAGGAAGAATAAGAAAGGAAAAACAAGGAAAAATAATTTTTTTTGAAGAAACAAAGAAACATGAAGAAGTAAAGAAGGAAAAAATAAAAAAGAGAGTGAACAAAAATAGGGAACAGATGGGAAAAATCCCATACAAATGATATCATCAACACCATCAGTGGACACTTCTACTAGTATGGTACCTATACAAGACCCTCAAGATTCATTGGAAAAGATTAAACAAACACTCCAAAAAATAAAGAAAGATCAATATATCCAGCTGTAACAAGGGGTAGTGGAACAAACAACTAAGGGATTCTAGTAAAGTTGAACAAAGTATCCCCTCTTCAAAAACTAGCTTGCTACCAGGTATTGGATCAAAGGGAAAAGCAAGATTGGATGCAATGGTGTGTAGACATGGAGGAATAAATGCAGAGAATAATCTCAGTCATTCATACAACAAGACAACATACTAATAAAAATCATATTCTGCAGATAAAGGTGGTAATAGAATAAGTTGTTAAAGAGATATTAAAGAAAAACAAAGTCAACCAAGATTAAGAGAAGAAGATGATCCATGAGGAAGATATTAAATAACATAAGGAATAGATCCTAAAACCGCAGGTATTGGAGAATAAAAAATGAAGGAAGGAGATGCTAGCAACTGTTAATAAATTGGAAACATAACTAAACAACATTGTGAAATACTATACATAAACAATAGAGTGGCCAAGTGAGACCCCCCAAAAAGTAAGAACTTGATAAATTAGAACAACAAATACATTTAGAGTCCATAGAGTATGATATTAGTAAGGAAAAAGATGAAACTTAGAGAAGCAAACTTGCTGAACTCACATACAAATATCAAACAAAGCATCGAATATGGACAAAGAAAATCATTGATATGTAAGAATGCATTACAACCATGGAAAAATCATTAATTAGAATGCAACAAGAGTTCACAATTTCTCAAAAAAATATTGGGTCGAATTCAAGAAAAAAACCACCCTATGAGATTCTTCCTTTGATCCAAGAAAATTTATAGCTTCAAGAATGGGTGAAACATATTGACATCCATTTAGAGTTATGGTACACTTTTGAGAATAAAATTACTCCACAGATTACCAAGTACATCCCCCAAGCTCCACCATAAAGAAGAATAAGATGCGTGACGTCCCATAATTCCAGTCAGACGAGTCGAGAAAAGGAACTATTCCTTATGCTAGAGATATAAATTTCTGGGGGTTGATGCCTATGGCATCTCAAGATGGAGTCCCATAATTATAGTCAGGCAAGTTGAGCGAGGTAGCCTCTCCTTACACCAGATGTCTAAGTTTTAGGGGTTGATGCCCATATAACATTGAAGTCAAGTCCAAAAATTTTGGGAACAAAATTGTAAGAAGAAGGCAGGGTTCTTCATTAGTTGGTTGTCTTGAGGAGGATACAAAGTTTGAAGTCAGAGGATGATGTTGATAGGTTTCTTCATCAATTTCTGGGAAAGTCATGGATATAAGGAGAAAGCCACTAAAGTCTAGAGGAAGCCTGGAGTATTAGAGAAAGCCATGGGTAGAAGAAATAAGCCACCAAAGACTAAAGAAAGCTATGGTACACTGGATAAAGCCACAATACATTAGATGAATCTGTATAAGTTGACATAGAGCCGCGAATCAAAATGAAGAAAGACAGAACAAGACAGAAGCCGATAGAGGCGTGACCAAAAGTAATGAATTTTGGGTCATTTTGTATGAAGCATATTTATTGTAATTAATATAATGTGTAGTGTGTGCCACATGAATCAAGATAGTTGTGCCATATGAGAAGAATATGTATGTAGTCCTTGAAAGATAAGATAAGATATATGAAGTATAGAGAGATATGTATTTTTGTATATGACTGATGTAATCCCATTTTGAGACATGAGTAAATATTAATGTTTGGAGCAAATTTTATGTGTTTTTACGTTATTTTTGTTCCCAAAATATATTAGTTCATGTTTCCCATACACATCTATAACATAAGGGTGAAATTATTAAACCTAAAACTATTTTTTGGGTTTAAGGTCAAAAAATCAATTCTAGTGAGGATGAGTAGATTATTGAGGACACAACGCCAAATGCATAGTTGTTTATATAGAACCATGTTTCTGCAGATTTGGAGGACATAGTAGTGTTCTTGCGTACCAGATTGGTACTAGAAGGGATGAAGAAACTTGAGAAAAAACATCTTGCTATTCAAGCTGCACCCTACTAACTCATTTGAGGAGACTTGTATAAAATTGATAGAGATGAATTTTTGTGTAGGTGTGTTCTATAGCATGAGCACGAAGCCATAATGGAGGTATAGTAGGAGGGCACTATCATTAGATGCCACTACGCGCAAGATCCTTATGGTTCACTTTTTGTGCAAGAATTTATACAAAGATGTTAAGGATTTTATGAAAGCATGTGATCATTGTCAACATATTGGAAAGTTTGGAAATAGAGACAAGATGCCACTTAGACCTATTACAAGTTTGAAACCTTTAGAGAAGTGGTCCATTGAATTTGTAAGACATATCATACCACCCATGTGTAATACTGGAGCATGCTACATTGTTACATGCAAAAATTATTTAACTAGGTGGGTAGAGGCTATACCTACAAAGGATTGCACTACAATCACAAAAACAAGGTTCCTATGGGAAAAAATTATTATCAGATATGGTTGTCCATTAGTCTTGACCAGTGATAGAGGATCTAATTTCTTGAATGAGACAATCATAATTTTGTTGGCAGAGTTCATGGTGGCACACCATAAAACTACTCCTTATCACCCTCAAGCTAATGACATTAAAGAAGCTTTCAACAAGATCTTGGGCCAAACTCTTACAAAGATTTGTGATGTTGGAAGAAAGCATCGAGATGATAAAGTGTCAGTTGTACTATGTACTTATAGGACCACATATTAAATATTGAACAAGGCCATACCCTTTCAACTGGTGTTTGGCACAGAGGCAATGCTACCGGTGGAAGTTTTTCTACCATCCTTGTGTATTGCACGTGCATGTGGATTAGATGATGAGAAAGTTGTTAAGGAATGCAAAAAAAACTAATATAATTGGATGAGTAGCATGCCATTGTGCATTAGAGATAGAATAATGAGAATGAAATACAGAAGACCTAGTATGATAGGCACATTAATAAAAATACATTTGTAGTTATCATGATGGTACTTCTCTATGACTCCAAATTTACACACCACCCAGGAAAGTTTAAGGTGCATTGGTAGGGACCTTTTGTAGTGAAAAATATACTTGAATCAAGTGTGTGTCAATTACAGGCACAGGATGACACCATGTTTCCTGATTACTTCAATGGGAGTAGGTTGAAGCCCTACTATAAATAAAGCTTCTTGGTGTTTGTAATAAGGTAATATTTCCATTTAGATTAGATTTAAATTTCATGTTTTTTTTACATGTCAGTATTGTTTTTTTTTTATTTTTTTGTAATAAGCACACTTGGTTGTAGGAAGTTGATTAATATCTATTGAATTTATGAGCAGAAGACCACACATGCTTTTAGTGTGGGGCGAACAAGGTGCCTATGTGTGAAAAATATACCTATTGATGTTGGGATTTATGAGTAGATGGGAGCACACAAGAAAGTTGAAATAGATGTACGTGCGATAGTGGAAAGGTTGGATGCTATTAGAAAGGTGCATGTAAGAAAATGAAAATATGTCACAGGCGTTAAGAACAATGGTACTAATAAACAATTCTCAGAATGAAGAGCATGCAAGGAGGAGGCCGTGTATCGTAACGTGAGGTAGAAAACAACAAAAAGGAATACTTGATATGAAGCACAGAGGGAAGATGCATTGCGGTGTAGGTAAGCGCACACGTGGATGAATCATCTTGGAAGTACTCTGTGCGTTAGAAGGTTATGACTGTAGCACACAAATAAAAGTAGAGAAAAGCATGAAAAAAGTAAAAAGTAAAAAATGTAAATAAAGATCAAGTATGGTGGTAGGTGAAGAGTAATTAATGCAGAAAAATTATGAAAATCTATAAAAGGGGGATGCTAAAATTCATTATTACCTTTCATAATGGATTATTTGAGCCTTGAAGAGTGATTGAAGTGTGAACCAATGTAAAGAGCTTGTGCAGAAGAGAGTTTTAGTAAACCTTAGGAAGATCCAACACAACTTGAATTGGAGTTCCTTCGAAGGAAGTGTAAGAGTGAAGAAAATGCATCAAGAGAGAATAAAATGGGGTTCAAAGTTTGAATTACAAAGCTAGTGTTTGGAAGAACGAAATTTACATGAGTACTAGTTTCGAGCTAGGGCACGTGGGTTTGAAGGGTGAGCGGAGAGCAGGTAGAAAATATAGGATCTAAAAGACCAAGTAGGGGTGTGAACGAATGGTACATAAGTGAGTCATCTGATACCTAGGGCACCCTACAAGTTGAGAAAAAAATTACATTTGGGGTAACAATTAACAATGGCACCCAAGAAATCTGTGAATAAGGGAAAGAAACCTATGATAGAGGAAGTACTAAATGAATGGTTTTTTGGAGATGTAATATCTAGGAGAAGTGATAGAAGGAAAACCATGAAAGTCACACTTGACAAAGTGTAAGATTAGCAATTTTAATAATTGCTCAGAGACGTATGAGGCATAAATTGAGAAGGACACCATCATCAAACAAACCAGAGACTAGAAAAAAGGGAAGAGGATATATGATGACTCAGTTCATATAACCTTGGAGAGTGTAGGAGCACTACAAATTTACAAGCTACCATTCTTTGGGAAACTAGAGTTCTTGTATAAATGGTTGCTATCACAAGTCCATGAGGAATTATTCTACTTTATAGGGAGGAGAATGCACCACACCACACAATTAATATGAAGGGTGATAGGATTGTGCAGCTCAGGAGAAGAGTTGCACGTGAGGAAATTACTATTGTGAACATTATATGGTTTGCTAATATTTACGTAAGAGGTAAATATTATTATGTGTGTAAGTTAGGTTGTTGTAAACAACCTACATACTAAACTTGAATATTAAACGAGTTATTTTAAAAACTCTTGTATTGTTAGATGTAGTTAGTAGGACTTCCTATTTAATATGAAGATGGTTTTCCTATTGTTTTGGCTATATAATAGCCAAACGAAATGTATGGGACATACAGAGTGAAATAATATATTGTGGGTTAAAATATTTGTTAAAGCTCCTGCAATTATTATCATTGGTATCAGATCGAGATGAGAGACGTGTGAGTTTTAGATCTACGTGTATAGTGATCATGTAGTTATTTTTTTAATGTGAGTCAAAGCTCTTGAGCGCAACCTAGTTCTGCGATCAACACCTTTCTTATTTTATTTGATTTTCCATACGGTTTGATAGTTGCAAATACGGAATTCACGGACTGGTCAATAGTTTCTGGAGATCCACTTGAAGAAAAATGTCTATCCTGGGAGTATAGATCAGATTTATTTAATGATAGTAGCGTTTTCCTAAGGAAACTATTCTAAATGGACATTTTAGATCATGCATGGGATCAACTGCATTGAAATATTATATGGATTAAGTATCGAGTTAATCATTTTTTGACATTCACCATTCATATAAAGGTGTTGGGTTCTATTGTTTAAAGTCGAAGTTACAAGAAATAATATTAAAGTGCTCATACCATCATTTACCACGCTATTAGATATATTTGTTGAATTGCTCGATCCCCATTTTATATTGGTTTAAAATAGATCACACCTCCATCAGTGCACATCACAGAATTGAGGTATTCAAACTTGGTATTGAAACATGTTTTTAAATATTTACAAAGATATTCTTCTTTTGCTTTTATTGTGTAGAGAACTCCCATGTTAATGGCCAATAATGAGGTAAAGTTATGACTTCAGATCTACAACAACCCTGATTGCATTACATTTCATTGCTGCACGCATTAAATACGACTCCTAATTCTTCACCATCAATATGCACATTTGAATGGTATTGATTCAGCGTTCCAAGTTTCATCCCCAGTTCGCACTTGGCCATTTCAATTGTCGACTCGCCTTCGACACCCATTCATCACAAAACCAACAGCTACATCCCTCTGGCCAACTATTTTGATAGCTCATAGATTCAATACAATTGTCATACTTAGTATGTGTTATGTTTTGTTTCCCTAGTCTATCCTTTTAAGTTTCGTGGATTTTCATTTTAGTTGTTATATGGGTCTAAAAAGTTGAATCAGCGTCGTCTTTAAAATAAAGTCATCATCACTTTTCAAGTTCATTATTGACGAAAGTTTTTTTTGTGTCTAGTATCATTGTAAAAGAGTCGAAGTTATTCTTTCTGTTGTCAAAAGTGTCTTATTGGTTTAAAATAGTCGATTATAAATGTGTAAAAGTTGAAGTTCTCAAAATTTCAAAATAAGTGTCTATTGTCCTAGAAGTGTTATCAAGTTTTGTTTTTGTTACTCATTTCATTGAGTCTTTTTCGTTATCACATTATATCTAAAAAACAAAAAAACAAAGAGGAGAGTCATTTTTATGTCTGTTATTGTAGTCTATTTTAGTTGTAAAAATTGTCAAAGTTAATTTTTGTTTAGTCAAATTGAGTCATTACTGGTATGTCACCTTTTATCAAAGTATGAAAAATAAAAAAAATTCCTCACTTTTCAATAATTAGACACATTTTTGCTTGTACGCGATGTCCATCTTGTGGGGATCAATTGTTCAAATATCATCAAAGCCAGATCATTCTGAGTTAGCAATGTCACTAGAGGATGGAGGAAAACCATCATCCTCTCATCAGTCACCAACGATGGGGCCACACAGATGATTTGGTGACTTTTTTTTTAGTTGTGTGTTTCAGTATGCTTATGTTTTCAGAGTTCCTATTTTTTCAGTGTGCTAGTGTGTTGAATAAACCCCTTTCCAGAATTTTGGGGAAGATTCATGTTTTCAAAAAACTCACTTTTGGGGAGCAGGAGAAGATTTCGAGGTAGAATCAAGGGATGGTTATCCAGCTAGTGCCAAGCTTGTGGATCTTGGAGATTCAAAATTTGGACGCCCAGGGAGGAAGGGAAAGTCCCACAGGAACCCAAAGAGGAAGGGAGAATTCCTTCATAATTTTTCTCGACACTACGCCTTTACAAGGGTAAATAGATAATCTATGGACTTTGTACTTGGTCTAAGCAGTGCATTCAGGAGGTGGTTAAACTTCTTTGAATATGGTTCTTCATCGTGAATTATTATCATTGGAACCATACTTGGATGATAAGGTAGGTATAGAATCCACTATCATAAGGGAGGCCACATGATGGATGTAGTAGGTATCAATGAACCGAGAACAAGAGTGGACACACACCTGGTAAGCTACAAATTATGCATGTTTGAGAGATAGAACTAGGTAAATAAGTGGTGGTTACATATTACACATAAGATGGAAAAGAAGACCTACTATAATATTGTGTATTACATCACTGAGGGAATCATTAAGGATGCATGCGTTCAAACGAATAAAGGTGAGCAGATGAATTGGGGAATTTTTTTGCTTCTTTTGGCATTTTGTGAAATTGGGGTACCAAATGGACCCATAAATAAGATGTGGGTGTATCCTATATAGCAAAAAATCACGAGCTCAAAAGTTCATCTAGTTCACTTGTGATGGTCATATTATTGGTACCTATAAATAATGGGTGCATAAGTGGTATAGAAGGATGTGGGAAAATTTTGAAGATGAATGGCTAGTGCTGAGAGAATTTCCATTGGTCCTGGATGACCAAGCAAAATTTGTAGCCTATCAACACTTTTTTTCTAGGAAGATTCTATATGAATAACTGGGAGAAAAGAAAATGGTGTGATCTTTCATTCACGTTTACAAAAAGATACTTAGAAGATTATGTGAAAAGGATGTATGATACGAAGAAGTTGACATTTGATGTATATAAGGTAGACTCAACTTATCATATAGTGCAGAAAACATACGTCTACCCCAATAAAAAAACTTATGAAGAAACAATGAAGTATGATGACATTAATATCACTAATGAGACCTTGACATTGGGAAAGATAGAAGTTGTATGTGTATATGTTTATGTATGGCCCGGGTTCTAGGATGGGAAGCATTTTATTGGCTAATAGATGAGACTCCCGGGGCTCCCAAAAGGGAATTATACTGTCGGCACCAAGAGGATGCGTGAGGTTATTCCTCCAAGGAAGGAAGAGGAAGAAGTAAAGGATAATAGTGAGGACGAGACAGAGAAGGAGGACAGTGGCATGCTTGACCAAAGACACCGAAGAAGGCTAAGGAAAATGCACAGAGACAATGGCATTGGGACTTCAGAGGCTATTAGAAGGTCATCAAGGATAAAACCTACCAAACCAAGCCCTAAGATGAAAAATAAGAAGAGGCGCAAGCTAATGCAAAAGGATGATATTAAAGAAGAAAGGATATCAAAAGAGGCTGCATGCAAAATAGAAACTCCAATCATTCATGATGTCGAGGATGATGAATACCTAGAGATGAGGACGTGCAACATGATGTAGAGGAACCCAGTGATTGGGAAGAAGGTTGTTGTATATATCTACCCCCCCCGGGTAAATATAGATAACGACCACAAAGGAAAGATATGTCAGAGAGGTCAAGAAACCCGACACAAAGGAAAATATGTTGGAGGAGGTCAAGAAACCCAACCACAAAGGAATTTCGGGTTTTGGGTTTCGGGAAACATGAGACATGAAGCATGAAAATCGCAAGGCATGTCCCGATGCTTGAGAGTTCCGCAAACTCGAAACACTACCTAGGCAAATCAGGTTTTGGAGTTGGGAAAAGGCATGGGGAAAAAACATGTTAAGGCACCCTCCAAACCCGATGCAGATGCAAAGGAGAAACCCGAACCCGATTGGAAACGGACCCTGACTTGGGGAATATTCAAATGGCCATAACTTTTCACAGGGAGCTCGGATTCATGCAAGGTTGGACTTTTCGGAAATCTCTCGACATCCTCTGTCTAACTATGACTGGATATCTTTATTTGGGTGAGAACAAGTTATTCAAAAATGTAAAATACAGTTCGCCATTTTTGGGTTTGTTAGGGTTCTTACCTACCACCATTATGAGATGAGTTAAGTGCATTCTGGAGGTGGTTGGGGTAGATTTTGAATTCCTCTCTTCTCCCTCTCTTTTTTCCTCCTCATAAATTGTAAGGAGGGGCTTCTTTCAAAAGTTTGGACATTCTTGTTTTTCCCCCTCCCTTCTTCTCTTTGGCAGGTGAATTTGTGGAAATCAAACCTCTCATCTAAAACTGTAATGCAACTTTGCCTCTGGTAATTTTGTAGTGTATTGTATCATCTTTGGAGAAAATAATGCATTGTCTGTGGATGGTTCTCAACCCTCTCTGTGTTCATTTTCATCCTCTCAATATTTCATTGCAAATCTATTATCTGTGCATGATCTTGCATTACATTTTAATGGTTTGTGTTTATTGGCAAGACAGGTGTTCTTCATTCCCCAGTGCATCACCTTTGTATTTTAGGTTTTATTTTATGCATCTTCTTACCCTGTCTCCTTGGCAAGTTAGTTTAGGTTTTGAGTAAACTCTCTACATTTTTACGTGTGCATCTGAACAGAGGAATAGGAACCGGCCTTCATCCGGAGAGCATTTTCTGATTTCGCAAGGTCCCAGACTTGGGAAAAGCTCCATGTTATGCAATCGCACTGAGAGTCTCAACCCATCGAGTTGCAGACATTCAGGGGTTCTGTGATTCATCATCAACAAAGGTCTCACTAGAGAGGATGAATAAAAATAAATTAATGAGGATGAACCATTTGGCGAACATGAGTGAGATTCTAGAGATGGAGGAGGTATGCTCTTACATGTTGAAACCCAAATACACACAAACAAAAATATTGATGGATGAAGGAGAGAGGAGGTTTTACAAACAATAGAGGTAGGTTATGTTGATGACCCTATAAAGATAATATGTGGAAGGTTTCAAAGCATGCTCCCTAATGAGAAATTGTACAAATGGGAAATTATTGATCTAGAGGGTGTAAATATGCGCACCAGGAAGATGATTTCCCAGAGCATGTAGACCCACATAGATGAACCAAAATTTGACATAAGCAATGAAGCTTGTGTAACGTGGAGGATGAAGAAGGTGCCATATAAAACCTAGGTGACTATAAGGCCCATCGAGCTCACTGATAAAGAGGTTAGAAATGCACTAAAAAATATGGAGGTAAAATTTTCTCAAATAAATTTGGATAAGGGGGCCACTCTTAAGGTCATAATTAAAGACAAGAAGAATAAATAACAAGAGGTGTAAATATTAACTAAGGCATGAGACAAGGTGGAAAATCATTTTAAGTATGCATTCAAAAAGTATGAATAGATTGAAAATTCCATTACTGAAGTACTTCAGGACTTGGTGGAGAAGAGTTGGGAACTATATCCGTAACGCATTGCATTACTTGGAAGATCTATTAGGGATACTACTTGAGGAATAAAATTCCACGCAGATGCATTTAGTGGAAGAGATGACCACAAATCTAGAAGAAGAATAGGGAAGCAGTTTCATAATTTTTTTTTAAAATATGAAGCTATGGTTACTACCTTAAAGTATGAGCTTAAGAAGTAAGGTTGGGCAGTGAAAAAATGTCAATACCCTGATCCTATCCTAAAGGCATATACAATCAATGAAGAAAATGAGGTACTCGCAGCCAAAACAAATGAAAAACTTGGGTGAGAAGAGAAGATGACCAAAATTGTAAGGAAATACACTCAAAATAGCTACGGAAAATTTTGATACAAGGCTTAAGGAACTTAGTTCACTAGTGTAACCGAAAGTTTTTGATTTCCAACTTTAACTTAATAAAATGAAATTAAAAAAAACTAACCTCAGAATATGGAAGGGTTTATTGATACCCATGATGATGGATTTCATTGTTGGTACTTTATGGATAAAAACTCCTTCTTTCGCCAAAGAAAAAACCTGCAAATTAAATACATTTAAACAAAATTGATGAGATAGATATGTAAATGAGCTGCTCGAAAAAAGGTCGATTCCAGGAATCTAAAGGGACTTCCTTGGAGGATGTCAACTCAATTTTAAAAATTAAGTAGATTGCCAAATATAATGATAAGATATATAATTGATAATGATAGATGTATAGTAGATGATAATCTCTCGAACTCAAGGTTAAAGGGTAAGTCCTGTGTAACTTTTAAGGTGGCCCATGAAAGGGTGGATGAAATCTAAAAAAACTCGAAGTAGTCATACCAAAATTCTTCGGTCTCTTGTTGAATGTAGTAGAAGAACTCTATTTATTCGTCAATGTCTTAGATGTCAACGAAAAATCATATTGCACACAATGTCAACTCATGAAGGATGTTGTACTGTTCCCAAAACAAGGGTTGCTAGACTATAAAAAGGTCATAAATGTTTGTAATTGGATGGGAATGACTAGGGACTACCATCTAAGAGAAATCCATGTTTACAAAGAAAAATTGAAGTATAAAAAGATAGATTAAAATGATAATATGCTAAAAATTTGATAAATATATGTGTTTTTGACAGGGATTGCTGGCGATTTAGGTTGATTGCTGGTAATGTAGGTAATCACTAGTAATTACTCCTAAAAGGGACAATTTTGATAAAAATGATAATGAAGGCTCTAAACTGATGATTTTGATTCTTTTCGATGTTTACATGAATTGTAGATGATGAATAAAATAGAATAATACCTTTGGGTATGAAAATGAGCTAAAAGATGCCTCAAATCATCAAATGGATTTGATTAATATCAATGTGCTTGTTGTTGTGCTTCCCGATGATTGATTGATGAGAAAATATATTAAAATGACGTGTAGATATTTTTTGGTGATTGATATATGATCTTGATGATCTCTGGAATGGCCTAAATTCACTAAGAAGTTAAAAAATGAAGTGCATGAATGAGAAAAGTATTTCTAAAGATCCATGAGAGAGGAGGAAAAAATCCTATTTATAATTGTTGGTGATTGGTTAGGATCGTCGACAATCCACTTTTTTGGGGGAAAAAATTGGGAAGTGGTTGAAACCACTTCCAAATAAGGTTTTCGAGTATTTGATGAGGGTAAATGGTTAAAAAGAGGTTATGGATGAGGTGTAGAGGTTGATATGTATTGGTAAAATATATTTAGGTTGTTTTTAAGATGGTTAGGGTAGATTTAAAGTGGTCATGTGGTTTTACGAGGGGTAAAATAGGATTTTACAGTTGTAAAAAGGTATTTATGTGTGTGGGATAATATTTATGTGTGGTAAATATTATAGGGGAGAATATAAGTTAGGATAACGGTTTAATAGATTAAATGTGTGTGGTATGGAGATGGTGAAATATTTTATTTTGATACAAAAAGGGAAATTAGCGATGTTAATTTTAGGTGCCTACATTTTCCCCTTTTTTCGAGTAGTTAGGTGTAGGAAAAGTGCTAAACAAAAACAATATGTGATATGTTAATTTGTTTTGAATGGGTGAGCCCCCTAAAAGTGAGGTTGATTGTGAAATAGTACAAGGATCACCAATTTGATAGGTTATTTTGGATAGGTTTGACATGTGTTTCGTTAGAAGTTTCCCCATGACGAAGTATCAAAACAATATGTGTTACCATGAAATCAATTGATAGGGGAAACCAAAGGGTTCAATTCCTATGGACATATAATACATAGAGGTAGGATGAAAGGATCAAGAAGTCAAGTTATAGGGGAGTAAAATGGCTCATGTCCTATGGACATATGACTTATCTATGCCAATTTTGTAGATTGAATCCATGAGGGATTGCTAGTTTGTAAGGATTACATGCATTTGAAACATTGAAGGAAAGGTTGACTATTGCACCGATCTTGAATTTTCATTCATGGAAAAAACCCTTTCATGTTCATGTTGATGGTTATAGCATGGTAATCAACACAATATTGGTACAAACAAAGAGTCGGAATTGTGGATCATCCTATATGCTTTGCAAGCAAGAAGTTGAAACCCGCCAGAGCATAATTATACAACTATTGAGCATGAGGATTTGTCTATGATCTACGCACTACACAAGTTCACACATTACTTATTTGTAAAACCATTCATATTCTACAGGATAATATGGCACTCAAGTATTTGGTTAACAATCCTATTTTGCAAGGGAACATTTATAGATGGATACTTCTATTTCAGGAGTTTGAGTTCATAGCTATTATAAAACCAAGAAAGAAAAATTTAAGGCCTGATCATTTATCAAGGATAAATTCTAGCAAGGAAGTGTAGAGCATTAATGATACAACGCCAGATGCTCATCTTTTCTAGTTAAACCACGTGCTTACAGATTTAGAGGATATTGTAGTATTTTTGTGCAGGACAGGAACATGAAGTAATGACGACTATGGAGAAAAATCATCTTATAATACACGTGACACCTTATCATTTGATTGGAGGAGAATTTTACAAATTGGGTCGTGATGAAGTTTTACACCAGTGTGTTCTAAAGCATGAGCATGAGGCTATCATAGAAGAAGCTCATTATGGGATAACATGAGGTCACTATGCAAGTGATGCTACTGCTTACAAGATTCTGATGGATGGAGTTTGGTGGGAGAATTTGTATAAGGATACTAAAGAATATGTTAAGGCATGCGATCATTTTCAACACCTTAGAAATCTTGGTAAAATAGATGAAATGCCATTGTGGCCTATTGCAAGTGTTGAACCTTTTGAAAAGTGGGTTATTGATTTTATAGGTATTATTTCACCACCTGTGCATAGGACTAGCACAAACTACATAATTACTTACAAATATTATCTGACACCATAGGAAGAAGCAACACCTACAAAGGATTGTACAACAATGAAAACAAATAGATTTTTGTGGGAAAACATTATTAGCAAGTATGACTGTCATTTGAGATTTACTAGTGATAGAGGAACTAATTTTTTTAATGAGAAAATAAGAATTTTGTTAGTAGAGTTTATAGTGGCACACCATAAAAAAACTCCTTATCAAACTCAAGACAATGGTAATGTAAAGGATTTTAATAAGATTCTGGGATAGACATTGAAAAAAAATTGTGATGTTGGGAGAAAAGAATGGGATGATAAAGTATCAGCTATACTTTGGGTGTATAAGACCACTTATAAAAGGTTGAATAAGGCCACACCCTTTCAATTGGTGTTTGGCGTGGACTTGCATATTGTTTACCGTGCCTGCATATTGTTTACGTAGGTGGACTTGATGATGAACAAACTATTGAAGAGCACATTAACAAAGTGATGTAGTTAGATGAGTGACATGTCATTACACATTACAACTAATAATAATGAGAAGGCCATACATAAAGCATGACCTGATAGGCACATCAAGAATTAGACATTTGAAGTTGGAAAGATAGTTCTTTTTTATGATTCCAAGTTTGCACAGCACCTAGGGAAATTGAAAGTAAATTGGTTGGGAACTTTTGTAGTAACCAAAATAATTGAATCATACTCTTGTCAATTGCAGGCACTAAATAGCACCATACTACCTGATTACTTCAATGGGAGAAGGCTAAAGCCCTACTATAAATAATTCTTCTTCTTGTATGTAATAAGGCAGTATTTCCATGTAGATTAGCTTTCTTTTTTTATGTGTTTCCTTTCAATCGTTACTATGCTTTGTCAATTTAGTTATGTGTTTTGTTGTAATAAGTGCACTTGCATGGAGAATGTTGATTACTATTTATTAAGTTCATGTGCATATGACTGTGCAGGATTTTAGTGTTGGGTGGAACAGGTAAAAGAAAAATGCGGCTATTGGTGCTAAGAATTAAGTGCACAGTTAGTGTACATAGGGAAAATATGTCATAGGTGCTAAGGATGGAGGTTTTTTTAGGGAAATTTTCTCATATTAATGACCAAGCATTAAAAATGGTTCACTCAGTGTAACACGAGGTAGGAAGCAGTTGTATTCACAAAATCACGCACTTTAGACATTATTTTGTCCTGGTCTCATACTATTATTCATATGGTTATTGATTGAAGAAAGTACTAACCCATGTCATTTGACCATTTTACTTTGCTTGTTGTTGTCACTTCTGACATCCCGCATCTACTTGCTTAGTTATCTCTACCATTTGGCATCATTTTATCTTTGAATGAGGCACCCAACCTTGTGTTGGAGCACCCCAGGAACCTTGGTCCCATTTGGGGTGCCCTGAGCCTTTCCACAGTTTCCTTCCACTTTTTGGGCACTTTCTAGCCGTTTGAGCTTTCTATCTTTTTAGCGGTTATACTTTTTAGGGTTAATTACAAAATCAGAACAAGAGAACCATATAAATATAAAGTTATGAGACCATAATGAGGGACCAAGCACTAAGCACTACTATCATCACCTAAGGTTGCATCCATCAAAATATTCATTTGCATCCATCTAGTTCCATCACAAGGCACAAGGATGGTTTATCTACATCAGACTACATAGGAGGGAATTTATTCGATTCCATCCACCATTTGACATTTATACACATAGTTATTGTTTTCTACTTTCACAAAGTGTGACTGGCACAAGAGCACCTAGGGAATGATTGCACACACACATATAGAACTACATCGGGTCTAATATGTAGTGCAACACTTAATTAGTAAGTACACCATTGTGTCTGCTAAGGACACTCTGACCCCTTCATACACATATTTCTTTTTAGGGGTTTGATAATTATCTTAGGGTTTTGCATGTCTCTCCTTCATCACTAATTTCTAGTGACATACTAAGAAGTCCAATAAAGATAGTGTGACAAGAAGCAAAGGGAGGTGATCAATCACCAAAACCTTGGAGGAAGGTTGTAGAGATTTTTCCCAGACCAAAGCACCCATATCTTAGACCAGGGCACCCACGTGCATCCTTGTTCCTCTCCAGGTGCCCCAGTCCAGGTAGATTTCCCAGATCTACACTTTTCTGGACCTCAGAACAGTTGTTTCCTCCTCCTATTTCTCTATCCATCTCTGTGACACTATTCCGAGAAATTGTTGAATCAACTAAGATCTTTCTAACTCTTGTTACACTTTATAGTTTTATACTTTCATAACTTAGATTGCTTGGGTCATTTCCTTTAGGCTTATATATGTTATTTACTACTATTCTGTATATTATATTAAATATAGAATTAGAATAAATTCCACATTTTTAGTTAATCATTTTAGTGAACCCAATTTTTATCATCATGCCTATAAGATCCCCACTTTATGTCATCCTCAATTCTATTCATCATGAAAATATCGATCATTGATTATTTTCTTATGCATCCTGATGTAAGGTATAAAGTCAAAACATCTTATAACTACTACCCACATTCGTGATGGTATGCATCCCGACTCAATGTATCAAAAATATATAGATGAATTTTCTCAACAATTATCATTTTTTTTTGGAATATATAGGGTAAAAAGAGGGTTTTAGAAGGTCCCACAACCTTATACAAAAGAGCCCATCATGCCAGATTTAGCCAATATATATAGCATAGCAAAAAAGTACCCATGAAGATTCCAAAAAAAGGAAGATGAAAAGTACAACAGAAGGAAAGAAGAAAACATCATAGGAACTTTTTTAGCTTAGAGATTGCAGTTCTAGCTCGAGGTGAACCTGAATCCTCTGCAAGTTGTTCAGTAAGGGTGATGAGCTCTGAGCAATCTTTGGCAATGGCGCTCTTGGTGGAATCGATGAAAGCCTCCCAGGCCTTCAAATCCTTGAAAGCACGCTGAAGCTTATTTTAAATAGAAGAAACCATATCGACTCTGTGATCATCCCTTTGAGTGTAAGCAGTCTCAGGCTCAGCGGGCGTTGGCTTTAGATTCGGAGAAGAGTGCCTAGTGTCAGCAGGAGGAACCCTGTCATCGAAGGGAGGATTGTTTCCCGCAGCCAGATTGGTGGGATTGTCCACTGGTTGGTTTTTCTCCAGCTGCTCCGAGTCTAGGGAGTCAGGGTAGAGCTTAGCGAGGCCCAAAATGTCAGCAGCCAGAGAGGAATCAGGGCTTGAGACCAGAGAGATAGCTTTAAAGCTGGTGTCAGTGCCTTCTAAAAATAAGCAAGAGAGGTACGGTGGGAAGACAGAGTTGACAGGGGGCTCAGAAACAATGAGGGGAGGGCTGAGAATGGCAACATCCAAGTCGGGATAGGATGAAAGGTGCAAATGATGACGGCACCGAGAAGAGTGGAGGGAGGTGGAGGAGGGGCGAGGGGAAGGCAAGGGAGAGTGGTGGTGATGAGTGGTTTTGGGGGGGAAGCGAATCAGGTCGACATGTGAAGCAACATCAGAAAAGAGCAGGTAAAGCAAACCTTGGTGGAGAATGGCACCTTCCCCGTCACGAGCCAGCTGAACAGAGTGCTCTAAGGATTGAAAAAGGAAAGCCGCCAGATTTATCTTCCTCCCCCAACGCAAATGAGAAAGGATGAAGAAATGAGGGCCGTAAACAAGCCGATACCGACTGTCAATGGTAAAGTAACGCATTATAACCTCCACGACTCTGTCCCATGGAGGAGGCAGGGAGTCCTGAGTGTAGCTTGATAGGTATTTAACTGGCTTGTCCCCAAGAGCAATAAAATCATGCATTTCCGCATACAGCGAGTGCCTGAAGTAGATGTCACCAACGGCAGGAAGACCGGTGGCATCAACTATAGCATTGGTGGAGATGATAAAGTGCGTGTTTCCAATCTGAACCTAACCCTTCAACCAGGAATCCATAACCCGCATACAAACTAGAGATGAGTAGCCCGCCATTCTCTCCAGGAAGGTCGTAATTCCATTCTCAAGCAAAATGTTCCAAAATTCCACATCATTTTTAATCGAGTCACAGGCAGCAGGCTCCAGACACTTCAGTTGGCCCCCCATCGTATAAATTTTTTGAAAAGTGCAAAAGTGTGAGCAATAAGGGTCATTTAACAACCCAACCAGGTCATGGGAGCAGTCGACCTCGTTATCATTGTCCTCCCGCCACATCATCAAATGATTTATGTGAGGATTAACCCCATGCGTGCGGAAATCCTCCACATCATTACACATCACCGCCATCAAAAGGCTCTTTGCCAAGGGTCAAATCAAATAAATTAGACATAACTGCCACCACCTTTTGATGGTGCCATAAAGGTTTAGCTAAAACCCAATTCAGTCCCCCATTCCACCAGTCAGCATTGGAATATATCATTCATGAGTAATTTTGAAGAGATCAACCGGGAAGTTGTCCATCCAGCATTTGCTGACTCTCAAGGAGAACACCAATGTTAGCAAGGTGGTCAGCCACTTTTTTCCCCTCCCTGAGGACATGTTGGAACTGGATTTGCTGGAAAGGTCTTTGAATAATTCTGATATCAGCAATGATATTCTGTATCGACCATTGACTAGAATTAGCTGACTGCAAGAGCTTGATGATATTGAGGGAGTCCTTTCAACTTGGAGGGGATCATCACCAAATTTGATAGCCAGCTCAAGGCCTTTGAGGATGGCCAAGGCTTCCACATGATGGTTGGTACCATATTTAAGGTGATGAGCAGAAGCAGCCACAATGTAGCCCGAAGAGCATTGAAGAATGGCTCCTCCACCAGAGTTACTAGGATTGCCTTTCAAGGCCCCATCCGTGTTGAGTTTTTTCCAACCCCTAAGAGGGGGAAGCCAATGAACTAATTCACGTGCAGAGGAAGTGCCTTTACTGACAGGATGAATGGCCAACAAACTTTTCCACTCCTGAGAGTTACAGATTTGGATTTTTTGCTGATATTTGGGCCACAGGTGCGAGTTGAGATTATCTTGAAAAGTAAGAGCAATATGGGAAGCTACCCAATCAGGTTCAAGACTCTGGTCTTTGAAGATTATTCTATTCCTTTCTTTCTAGATGCCCCATATGCCATGTGGAAGGAGGAGTTTCCAAGCCAAGACCAAAGCTGGGTGAGTGAATGGAGAACTCCATTGAGAGAGGGTGTCCTGGATGGACTCAGGGAAGGTCCAAAGCATGCCCATCCTCGATAAGAGCCAATGCCAGATAACTTGCGAGAAAGGACAGTGGATCAAAAGATGGGTAGAGGATTCCACCTCCTATTACATAGAACACATCTCGTGGGAAGAGAGAAACTCCTCCTTTTTAGATTTTCACCAGAGAGGAAAGCATTCCTAGAAGAAAGCCAGGAAAAAAAACCAATTTTGGGGATGATCTCATTCAGCCAGAATTTGGTGAGGGGGGGACCAGAGTCAGCACTATGCATCGAAAGATAAGTAGCTTTAACCGAGAAAGAGCCAGACGAGGAGAGGGACCAAATTAGCTCATCCTCGTTTTGGGAGAAGGGGATGTAGATGGAGGCGAGCATAGTTCTGAGCAAAGTCAGGAGCCTACTCTGCAGATCACTAATGTTATCCCAGACCTGAATATCCCAGGAGGGAATGGAGTTCACAATCGTCCAATATCCCGAAACTAATCTTCCCTGCTTATTTATGAGGCTTCTTTTCACAGGATCCCAAGATGGATTGCAATGAAGAGGCTCGTCCCCAATCCAAAAATCCTCGCCAGAAGTCAATAAGTCGACCATTCCCAAATCTCCATTTAGTGCCAGCCTGGATAATGGGGAGGGAGCTAATAAAAAATTCTAGATTGCAGAACCTCTAATTGGAATGGAAGTGAGAAGATCTTCGTTATTTGCAAGATACTTAGCTCTGAGTAGTTGAGCCCAAAGAGAGTTACCTTTAGCCCCTTCCCATGCAAGTTTGGCCAGGAGGGCCCCATTCGTGTCAGCCATTTTTCGAAGACCAAGCCCTCCCTGAGAAGTTGCCTTACAAACATCCTTCCATGAGACAAGATGGATCCTCTTCCTTTCATCAGTCCCAGAGCACAGAAAGTTCCTTTGGATTTTTTCCACAACCTCCCTCACCAAGTTGGGGACTTTGAGAAGAGACAGGAAGTAAGTAGGAAGGCTTTAGAGGGTGGCTTTAACCAGTTGGAGCTTGCTAGCCTGACTGAGCAGAACCCCTTTCCAGGCAGCAAGATTTTTTTGATAGCTTTCAATGACAGGATTCCAAATATTTTTAGATTGCTTACCATGGAAGAGGGGGATGCTAAGAAAAGAGGCGGGGAGGTCCACAATATTGTACCCAAAGATAACAATAATCTTTCTCCGAGTCCTAGGCAGCAATATTGATGAAGGAGATGTTGCTCTTGTTGAAATTGACAGTTTGCTGAGAAGCTGATTGGTAAAGAGAAAGGATATCCATTATAGCCCGGGCCTCAATCACAGAGGCGACACTTAACAGCATAGTGTCATCAGAAAATTGACTATGTGTGGCTGAAGGGAGGCTAGATGTGATTTTCAGACCCGAGATGATAGACTGATTTTTAGCTGCTTCTAGAGCTCTGCTGAGGGAGTCCGCCATAAGGACAAGGAGGAAGGGTGATAGGGGGTCACCTTGCCTGATACCTCTGCTGCTTTCGAAGAAACCTGCTGGAATACCATTGATAAGAATAGAGAAGAAAGGAGTCGCAATGCAAGAGAAGACCCAACTACACCATTTTTTGTCGAAACCAAATTTTTCCATGACCCTAATTAAGAAAGGCCAGCTGACTCTGTCAAATGATTTTTGCATATCAAGCTTTAAGATCATTCCTGGGGATTTTGAGTGATAGACCGAGTGGATGGCTTCATGAACTATAATGATACCACCTTGGATGAGCCGAACCTTTTATGAATCCATTCTGATTTTGTGAGATGAGATCTTTCATTAGAGGTTTTAGTCTAGAGGCCAGCATCTTAGTGATAATCTTATAAGCAGTGTTGCATAAACTGATTGGCCTGAAGTTGGAGACCTCTTTTGAGCCATGCACTTTTTGGGGCAAGGGAAACGAAGGTGGTATTCCATTCTTTTAGCAGATTGGTATTAATCTGGAACTCATTCACTGCATTGAAGAGATCCTGCTTGATGATCTCCCAAAACACCTGGAAGAAAGTAGCAGGAAAGCCATCTAGACTCGGAGCTTTATCCCTTTTCATGGAAAAGACCGTCTTTGTGAATTTCCTCCATAGCAAAAGGCTTGGTCAAATTGTTGTTCATCTCAGAAGACACCAGATGTGGAATATGTTGGAGCATAGCAGCCATTGATTGCTCCGGAGGGGGCAGGTCAGCCTGGAGAAGGTTTGAATAGAAGGAGACAAGCTCATTGGAGATATTAGCCTCAGCAGTTAACAGAGTACCCGAGGATGACACTAGCTCTCGAATCTTGTCTCTAGTTTTATGCTTGCAAGCAATGATGTGGAAGAATTTGGTGTTACGATCCCCCTGCTCGAGCTAAAGGGCTCGAGATTGTTGCCTCCAATAGGTCTCCTCTTCTTGAAGTGTATTGTGATAATCACTGAGGAGGGAGGTCTCTTGTCGGTGAAGATGATCCAATCTTCCTTAAGTCTCCATTTGGGTAGATACTTTTAGCCAAACCCTGAGTTAGCTTCTATTTGTGGATCTTGATGTTGCCAAAGACCGTCGACTTCCATATCTTGAGTTGTTTTTTAATTTCCTTAAGCTTGCTGGTAAATCTAAACATACTAGAGCCCTCAATTTTGATATTCCACCAATTGGCAACAAGAGGGTTTAGGTGATTGTTTTCAAGCCAAGTAAGCTCGAACCTGAAGGGAGGATTCTTGGTATTCAGATTTTGATTTGCACTCAACAAAAGAGGGCTGTGGTCAGAGGCAGCCCGGGGGAGGGAGTTGAGGTAGAAGTCAGGAAAGAGAGAGATCTAGTCCAGAGAGCCCAGAGATCTATCCAATCTACTTTGAATATGGTTCCTGCCCAATCTGCGGTTAGACCATGTAAAGGAGGAACCATGGAGTTCCATGTCAAGAAGTGAGTTCTCCCTGATGAAGTTAGCCAGAGCATCCATGCTGGCAGTCATGGTAGGAATTCCTCCCTGTTTTTCCAAAGGATAAAGGGGGAAATTAAAATCCTCCATTATGAGGATGGGAATTTTACCACAAGTGATGATGAAGTTTGTTATATCTTTCCATAATTTTCCATGATGAGCCTCTAAGTTGGGGGCATAAACATTGATAGCAATCCAAGTGGAGTTCGATCCAATCTCTTGGAAGAGCATGCATAAAAAGTTGGGATGCTTGAACAAACAATCCCCTTTGAGACTTCTGGGATCCCAAAAAGTACAGAGACCCCCTGAGTTCCCAGTTGAAGGTTGAGATTCAAAAGAAGCCGCAGGCCAGATTTTTAGGAGACGATCGTCTCTTTTTAGCTTTGTTTCCTGCAGCATTATGATATCAGGAGAGTTCTGGAATTTGATGTCTTTGATAACCTTTTGCTTTTGGAGGGAGTTGAGCCCTCTTATATTCCAAGAGATGATCTTCATTTCTTTGGTTTGGATTTGCTCCCCACCACCATGGGGATTATGCTCTAGGTTCCTTGAGCGACATTAAGAGCTGCTTCTTGCTGAAGTTTGATATTGCTCGGAATCCTTCCCCTAACTTTTTCAGTGCCAATATCGGGTTTCTTGCTGCTACTTCTAGTAAAGCGGTGGTTGAAACTATCATCAGAAGAATGGCCCAACGGGGAGGTAACAGAGTCCAAAATAGGGGGAAAGAGGGGAGCCAGGGGGGAAGAGTCAAGGAAGTGAGATCCGAGGGGAGGGGACGAGGGGAGGGAAAGGGGAGATGTGAATGAAAAGAGGGGAAGATAGGGGAGGAGGGGGGCAGGATGAAATAGCCAAGGGGAGGTTAACACCCTCAGAGGAAGAGGAGGGGGAGAGCCGAAGGAGATAGAGGGATGATGAGAGACTGAAGGGCAAGGGAGGGGGGGACAACCTCTAAAAAAGGATTAGAGGAAGTGTTTATTTCTTCCTCTTCCAGGAGAGCAAAGGAATTAGATGTGGGGATGATAGGGATCTCAACAGAAGACGATTTAGGAAAGAAGCTTCTCTTAAATTTTGGGGAAAGGTTTTGGTTTTTGGGTTTTGGCTGGGGTTTGGAGGGGTAACTAGAGGCCCGATGACCAATGTTTTTGCAGAAGGAGCATGCTTGAGGAATATATTCATAATCAATGGGTTATTTCCAGTTCCCAAGATCCGATAATAGCTCTATCTCTTTAGGGAGGGGACAGCTGACATCAGCATTAACACAGAAACGAGCATGGATGAATCTAGTTTTAGCTTTTGTTGCTTGATCTATAGCAATTAAAGATCCTATTGAGAGAGCAATACCTTCAATAACTGCTAGATGCTAGAACTCTAGGGGGAGCCCCGGGAGGCGAACCCAAATTGGGGCTTGGGTCATGGATTTCGTGTGAGGGTTGAAATCTGGAGACCATTTCCTGAGGTAGAAGCCCTGTCTGGCAAAGAACCACGGGCCACCTAGTAGAGCTCTAGCGAAATCTTCTTTCATGCTGAAGGAGAATAATATGAAACCATTAGGCATTTCCGCTATTTCAAGTGCTCCACATGGTTGCCATTTCAACCGAGCCCATTTTTTGATATCATCCAATGGGGGTCTAGGACCCATCAGTGTACCCACCAAGGAAAGATCACGAGAAGTAGCAGCAACCTCCGTGATGTGAGAGGGGATGCGTAGAGAAAAGGACCCATCTGATAGCGAAGGAGAGAGCTTTTCCGAGCTAGGAGCGGAGGTGGAACCCTCCACAATTTTTTTCCAAGCATCAGGAGGCTTTGGAGAGAGGGCCCCTGACAAGAGGGACCCCTGATCCGGACCAGAGGGGTTCGGCATCCGGGCTAGCACCAGAGACAATAGGCGGCAGCAGGAGGGTTCAGCAGCGACATAAAATTTCACGATAGGATGATGAGGAATCATCTCAATCAATAGGTTACAGGTTAGGGATAACTTATCATTCAAAATCTAATCTTTCCTATGATTTAAACACTTGTGATTAATGACCCACCCTTAAAATATTATGTTTTTCATTTCAATATGGGTATAAGTGCACTTTAATTGATTAATGGATATGAACTTACTCTATGCCTATGTCATTGCTTAAAAAAAAGTTAGCGTATTCCACTCATGATGTAGTCCATCAATCCCTATCTTGTCTGGAATATGATGGTTCAAATCCGCCCATGTGTAGGTCCATTGTTCTTCCTAATACTATAGGACCAAAAACCTGCAACAATGTTTCTTTGTCATTGATTTATAGTCTCATATAATGGATTACTGGCTATTAGACATAGGTCCAGACAGCAAGTCATTCTTTATTGTACATCATTGTGTAAAATTCATATATGACGTTTATTGAATAGAAAGATACTGTATTTCTGACTGGGATGCATTCGTAATATTGGGATCGAGCTTATACTACCCTTATATCTCCATGCAATAATGCTGCAGGAAAGCCATCAGACCCAGAGCTTGTCCCTTTCATGGCAAAGACATTTTATGAATTTCTCCATAGAAAAGGTTGGTCAGATTGTTGTTCATCTAGAAGACACCAGATGTGGACTGTTGGAGCATAGCAGCATTGCTTGCTCCAGAGGGGGTGGGTCAGCCTGGAGAAGGTTTAAATAGAAGGAGACAAGCTCATTGGAGATATCAGCCTCAACAGTTAACAGAGTACCCAAGGATGACACCAGCTCTCAATCTTGTCTTTGGTTTTATTCTTACAAGTAGTGGTGTGGAAGAATTTGGTGTTATGATCCCCCTACTCGATCGAAAGGGCTCGAGAGTGTTTCCTCCAGTAGGTATTCTCTTCTTGAAGTGTATTGTGATAATCACTAAGGAGGGAGGTCTCTTGTCGGTGAAGATGATCCAATCTTCCTCCAGTCTCCATTTGGGCAAAGATTTTAGCCCAAACCCTTGAGTTAGCTTTTGTTTCCGGATCTTGATGGTTGCCAAAGACCGTTGAATTCCATATCTTGAGTTGTTTTTTTAATTTCCTTAAGCTTTTGGTAAATCTAAACATACTAGAGCCCTCAATTTTGAATATTCCACCAATTGGCAACCAGAGGGTTTAGGTGATTGTTTTCAAGCCAAGCAAGCTTTGAACCTAAAGGGAGGATTCTTGGTATTGAGATTGTGATTTGCACTTCAACAGAAGAGGGCTGTGGTCAGAGGCATCCCGGGGGAGGGAGTTGAGGGGTAGAAGTCAGGAAAGAGAGAGATCTAGTCCAGAGAGCCCAGAGATCTATCCAATTACTTTTGAATATGGTTCCTGCCCAATCTACAGTTTAGACCATGTAAAGGAGGAACCGTGGAGTTCCATGTCAAGAAGTGAGTTCTCCTTGATGCAAGTCAGCCATAGCATCCATGCTGGTAGTCATGGCAGGAATTCCTCCCTGTTTTTCTGAAGGATAAAGGGGGCAATTTAAATCCCCCATTATAAGGATGGGAATTTTACCACAAGTGATGATGAAGTTTGTTATATCTTTCCATAATTTTCCATGATGAGCCTCTAAGTTGGGGGCATACAACATTGATAGCAATCCAAGTGGAGTCTGATCCAATCTCTTGGAAGAGCATGTATAAAAATTTGGGATGCTTGAACAAACAATCCCCTTTGAGACTTCTGGGATCCCAAAATGTACAAAGACCCCCTGAGTTCCCAGTTGAAGGTTGAGATTCAAAAGAAGCCGCTGGCCGATTTTTAGGAGACGATCATCTCTTTTTAGTTTTGTTTCCTACAACATTATGATATCAAGAGAGTTCTGGAATTTGATGTCTTTGATAACCCTTTGCTTCCGGAGGGAGTTGAGCCCTCTTATATTCCAAGAGATGATCTTCATTTCTTTGGTTTGGCTTTTCCCCCCACCACCATGGGGATTGTGCTTTGGGTTCCTTAAGCGACATTAAGAGCTGCTTCTTGGAAGTTTTATATTTCTCGGAATCCTTCCCCTAACTTTTTCAGTGCCACTACGGGTTTCTTGCTGCTACTTCTAGTAAAGCGGTGGTTGAAACTATCATCAGAAGAATGGCCCGAGGGGAGGTTAACCGATTCCAAAACAGGGGGAAAGAGGGGAGCCAGGGGGGTAAGAGTCAAGGAAGTGGGATCTGAGGGGAGGGGATGAGGGGAGGGAAGGGGGGGATGGGAATGAAAAGAGGGGAAGGACAGGGAGGCAGGGGGGGGAGGATGAACAGCCACGGAGAGGTTAACTTCCTTAGAGGAAGAGGGGGGAGAGCCGAAGGAGACAGAGGGATGCTGAGAGACTTAAGGGCCAGGGAGGGGGGACGACCTCGGAAAAAGGATCAGAGGAAGTGTTTATTTCTCCCTCTTCCAGGAGAGAAAAGGAATAGAGGTGGGGGATGATAGGGATCTCAACAGAAGACGGTTTAGGAATGAATCTTCTCTTAAATTTTGGGGAAAGGTTTTGGTTTTTGGGTATTTGTTGGGGTTTGGAGCGGCAACTAGAGGCTCGATGACCAATGTTTTTGTAGAAGGATCATGCTTGAGGAATAAATTCATAGTCAATGGGTTGTTTCCAGTTCCCAAGATCCAATAATAGCTCTATCTCTTTAGGGAGGGGACAACTGACGTCAGTATTAACACAGAAATGAGCATGGATGAATCTAGTTTTAGCTTTTGTTGCTTGATCTGTAGCAATCGAAGATCCTATTGAGAGAGCAATACCTTCAATAACTGTTGGATGCCAGAAATCCAGGGGGAGTCCCGGGAGGTGAACCCAAATTGGGGCTTGGGTCATGGATTTTGTGTGAGGTTGAAACCTGGAGCCCATTTCCTAAGGTAGAAGCCCCGTCTGCCCAAAGAACAACGGGCCACCTAGTAGAGCTCCTAGCGAAATCTTCTTTCATGTTGAAGGAGAATAATATGAAACCATTTGGCATTTGTGCTATTTCAAGCGCTCCACATGGTTTCCATTTCAACCGTGTCCATTTTTTTATATCATCCAATGGGGGTCTAGGACCCATCAGTGTATCCACCAAGGAAATATCATGAGAAGCAGCAGCAGCCTCCGTGATGTGAGAGGGGATGCGCAGAGAAAAGGACCCATTTGAAAGCGAAGGAGAGAGCTTTTTCTAGCTAGGAGCGGAGGTGGAACCATCCAAATTTTTTTTCCAAGCATCAAGAGGCTTTGGAGAGAGGGCCCTTGACAAGAGGGACCCCTGATCTGGACCAGAGGGTTCCGGCATCCGATCTAGCACCAGAGACAACAGGTGGCAGCAGGAGGGTTCAGCAGCGACATAAAATTTTCACGATCGGATGAGATCATCTCATATCAATAGTTACAGGTTAGGGATAACACTTATCATTCAAATCTAATCTTCCTATTGATTTAAACACTTTTGATAATGACCCACCCTTAAATATTATGTTTTTCATTCTCAATATGGGTATTAAGTGCACTTTAATTGATAATGGATATGAACTTAATCTATGCCCTATGTCATTGCTTAAAAAGTTAGGTATTCCTACTCATGATGTTAGTCCATCATCCCTATCTTTCTGGCATATGATGGTTCAATCCGCCCATGTGTAGGTCACATTGTTCTTCCTAATACTATAGGACCAAAAAACCTCAACAATGTTTTCTTTGTCATTGATTTTATAGTCTCATATAATTGATTACTTGGTAGACCATAGGTCCATGACATGCAAGTCATTTCTTTTATTGTACATCATTGTGTAAAATTCATATATGAAGTTATTGAATATACTGTAATTTATGACTGTGATGCATTCTAATATTGTGATCGAGATCCTATACTACCCTTCATATTCCATGCACTAATGCTGCAGATGACCCTCAACCAATGGATGAACTACCTCATATATCACCACTTGAAGGTACCATTGTGTGATAGGTGCAATATCTTCTACACCACCTACTACTACTACCGCTATGATTATTTATTAGGGGTATTTCCAATCTATGGACATTTCTCTATCACCTACACCTTCACATGTATCATCTCTGCTAGCATGCCCACTATTTACTTACACACTTTTCATGAATGATTCATATTGGGAACATATTCCATTTTATCCTACTTATGATGGCACCATTTTCCCACATGATGGTCTAGCTTGAATTGGTTTCTCTTTAAAGGACCTCTATCCTCCTACACATGCTCCTCATCTATGTTATGGCTTTATCACTATTACTGTTTCTTTTGGCTTGCATATATTCTATCTTAAAGTCTATCTATCACACATTTCTCACTCTTCTCCATTGACATTAGGGAAATAATGGTTTGATTAAATTAGGGGAACTATAGATACTGACCATATAGACACATGTTTTCCCATGCCCTTTTGTCATGTCTTTATTTGCAATAGTTCTTTTCTTAGTTATTCGTAAAATCTCACTCATTGGTATGCACACGGTTTTCCACTTCCTCATTCACTGATGAGGTATATGCCATGGGTATGTATAATTTATGCTTTAATGGATCTATTAGAGATAAAAATGCACCTACCTTAGATCAGGTTGAACTGGATCATTAAGGAAATAATGGGATTGTCTTCAAGTTGTGGCACCTTGATGGCTTGAGACAAACTTCTAGAGAATACCGGTTCTTCTACCTATTTATACCACTAACACTACTCATAATGCTATAAATGAAGATATCTATTTCTATTCTAGGATTTTAAGGGACCATGGTGATAAGGATATGCATGAAGGAAATCCTAAGAAAAGGGAAGGTGATAACGCTAGAAAAAGGGTCAATCACTCTCCATGAGGGGAAGGAAAGTGAAAAAACATGAGAGAGAGGGCAGATAGGCGTGTGCCACAGAAAATTATGTAGACTCAACTTCCAGAAAACTGAAAACACATTGAAGGTGGTACCTGCTAATGGGAAATGCACATAGCATGCCAGAAAACATGAATAAAGAGGTAAGAACACATAAAATGTGAGAGTAGGGCAGAAAATAGCCACAAAACCCAATTTTATTGCTTCAAGGATGCACATTCATTTACATTCATGGCAGGAGGTAATTATACATTATAGAGACTAAGTCCAAAGTCTAAAACTCATGGGAAGTTGGAAACCATTTTGGTATGGCACAATTACATCAGGAGGGATCCCTATTAATGAGAAGAGCTCTACAATTTATAGAAGAAGAATGAGAGAAGAGAGGGAGAAAGAAGAGGGAAACTCAGATTAAAACTTTTAACCACCAATAGTAAGAAATAAATTCCTACAAATCACCTCTAAGGTTATTAGATGTGCCTCCCCATGTTTGTTTGGCGTGTAGAAGAAGGAAGAAGGCCAAATCTGAAAAAAATCTTGCAGTTGATTTGATTAATGATCAAAAATATGTTTCTCTATTTTTCACCTACCAAATCCTGCCAAAATATGATTTTGAAAAATCCAATTTGTATCCCACATCAACAAATTTCAAATGATCCTAGGCATGCAGGAATATGAGTACTCTAGTAGAAGTTATGGCTATCAAAATATCTACAGTGAAGAATGAACATGCAAGATGCTTGGTGCGCACTGATCAACTAAAGGATTGGCCAACTATTCATAAGGTTTTTCACTTTTTCCACGTGTCATGATCTGGTTTATTACAAGGATTTGAAACTTATTTGGCATGCTTTGATAGGTTACATGTTACACATGCAAGTATGACAGGTGATGATGTGGCATAATGACAAGTGTAGAAGAAGGCGCAAGGCATGTGAGAAAGTAAGAGGCACAAAAATATAAAAGGTGGGAATGCAAAAGGGTTGTGTGTGAAAGTGGGAAGAAGGGGTGCATATTTGCAAATTATACAAGTATACAAGTGTGGTGTGGGCATCTGTTATGGAATGTGTGAACACAAAGAGGAAAGGGGCATGCCATTGAACCAGGAAGGAAGGAAGCACACAACAAGCAAGTGCGAAGGCATAATGCATAAATGGAAGAATGTCAGAAAATGAGGAAAACATGTGAAAGAATGCACATAGCTTAAGAGGAAGGGAATGAATGAAGGAAGCATGCCAAGGAATTAGCTAAATTGGAAGGTAATTATGCAAATGTGTGTGTAAAGGGTGTGTGATACACTGGGAAAGAAAGAAGATGCCTAGAAGGAAGTTTCAAAGGGGAAATGGAAAGAGATAGAAGGAAATGGAAAATGAAAAAGTAGCGCACTGAGAAAGCATGAGTGGAAATGAAGGGAAGAGGAAACATACGGGGAAAGCAAGGAGGGTGCGCAGAGGTGTGTGTGAGGAACAATAGTTGCATCAAGGTGCCAAGCAAACTACCAGAGTGTGTGTAACTTGAAATGTGAAACATCAGAGTCATAATACAAATATAAGTTGTCCAAATAACTATGGGAGTTATTTGGGACAAATGTTTGGTGATTTTTGGGGCCATCTTCCTGCTAGATGAAGAGACCAGTAGCCTTAGAAGCATCCATTAGGCATAGAGTCTACTTGGAAACTCGAAGACCTCTTTTGCAACATGAAGAACCATTGGAATCAATTGAAGCACATATGAAATCTAAATTGAACTACTGCTACTATCATTTGAAGATATTCTAATATGAGTTTTAGAGTTGGAAAATGTGAGGCTTGTTGTAACTGCCTCTTTCTAAAAACTGAAATGCCATCATAGGAAGCAAAAGTGCATGCCTAAAACGTGCAATATAAAAGTAAACAACATTAGAGGGAGAGCGCTGAGAAATAACTACGTAAATAACTTGAAAATAATACATGCTTCAAAGGAAACATGCAGAGTGTGTGCGAGAACTTGTTATGCTGAAAATAAACCTATCCTAACCTATACTAACTAGAGGTAAAGGGTGCTCAAGTAAAACCTGCAACAAGTAGGGAGAAGTAACTTCCTTTCCTCATAAATTTTTACCATGTAATTGATTTAGCGTTGAACATGGTCTGGGATAAGAGTGAAAAAATTACTTAGATATGGTCTTTCCCCCTCCTCAAAGTGTCAAATTTTTTTTTTTTACCTTCTTTGGTTGTTTTGTATTTGGATTCAGGAGGTACTACTACTAACCTTTCGCACACTAAATCTCTACCTCATTCACTAAAATGAGCATGATTTGTGGCAACTATGTGTTTGGCTCTAGACTAGCAAAATATCTTATTGGTCATGGTATGATCCTTATGTTTCACCCATTTCCTTGAGGCTCAATCCCATAGATGAGATTATCATGCAGTCTGTTCTCTTGAAGGTGACAATTTATAGGATAGATCATGCGCAGTGCTGTCTTTGCAAGAAACTATGTCCCCTTAAAAATAGTTACCTCTGAAACTGATTGATCTTCAACTGAAATTGGTAACCTATTTTTCTCACTTTTCTTGAATTCATCTTCTCAATTAGAATCATACCATTCTTCGACAGTTCTATAGTCATCGAACATGATGAAATTGTTCAAGGATGATGTATAGGTGAGGTACTATTCATTTTTGTCACATTTAGACATAGGGGACTTGAAATAAGATGGGAAATGGGAACAAAAGGAGTAGAAGGAACATTCATAGAAAGAGTGGGGGCATGCGTGGAAGGGATGATGGAAGAGATATGAAGGTGAGATGCAAGTGGAGAGGGTGGGGGAATGGAAATCTCAGTAGGGACAACATGCAAAAAGATAGGAAGATGGACATCAAGATGAGATGGTGTAAGTTAGGGAGGAGGAATGGTGAGGTTGTAGGATGGTAGTGCAGGTTTGTCCCATTGACAGGGTTTTCTAGCACTAGATTTATGAGCCTCCATTTCTACAGCCCATTTTGTAATCTAGGGTAGAATATTGATAATGAAGTCTAGCTCCTGTTAGGGGCTAAACTAGAATGGTACATGGACGAACTATGGACAAGGGGCCTTCAAGCAAACAATATCTTCCTTTATGGATATTATGATCCTAAGTTGCATCATGTTTATCTCTATTTCTTGCTCCTACCTCTAAAAATCAACATTTTCTATAGATTTTCCACCATCATCTAGATAACCTTGTTCTTCATAAACATTTTGGTTAGAAAAAAAAACCATATTCATTAATGGGATTTGAGTCATATGCATATTCAAGATGATGGGGCTCATAAAAATTATCTATAGGGGAATTTTGAAACTGTGGGGATTGAGGAAAATAGTTCTACTACTGCAAATGGGAGTTCCAAGAAGGAAAGGAAGTCATGATTTCACAACATCAAAAAGGAAGGTAAAGCGATGGTAGAAGGAAAATGAATGAAGGGAAGATGGGAAAACTAGTTTCTAAATGAGATAATGGGTGTGTTTAGATAAGTGGAGTTGTCATATGTGTTGAAATATGCCTCCAAATGCTAGATCTCAACAATAAAACATCAAACTTGCTAAGATGAATATGTATAGATATTCAAATTAGTCCCAATGGGTGTGCCATAAATTGTTGGAGCTCAAACTTGCACCCTACCCAAATAAGGTTAAACTGGGTCGTTGAGGAAATAATGAGATTGTCTCCAAGTTGAGGGACCTTACGCACTTGAGATAGATCTCTGAAGAAGGTTTTTTTCTCTACATATTTCTACTGCTAACACTACTCCTAATGCTAGAAATGAAGCTATCGACCACTAATCTATGATTTTAAGGGACCAGGGTGAAAAGGAGATGCATGAAGGTAATACTAAGCTAAGGGAAGGTGATAGTGCTAGAAAAAGGGTTGATCAATCTCCATGAGGGGAAGGAAAGCAAAAAAATGTGGGAGATAGGGTGGATAGGTGCCTACCATAGACAACCATGTAGACTCAACTTCCAACATATTTACAACATAGTGAAGGTGGAACTTGCAAGAGGGAAAGGCATTAAACATGCCAAAAAAATGAACAGAGATGAAAGAGCACATAAAACACAAGAGTAGGGTATATAATAGTTATAAAACCTTATTTTATTGCTTGAAGGATGCACACTTATTTACATTCATGGTAGGAGGTAGGTATACATTACAGATACCAAGTCTAAGGTCTAAAATTCATGGGAAATTGGCCACCAATTTGGAATGGTGCTGTTATAACAAAGAGGGATCCCTTTTAATGAGAAAATATTTACAATTTATATAAGAAGGAGAGAAGAGAGGGAGAAAGAAGAGGGAAACTCAGATTCAAAATTTTAACCACCAACAAAAAGTAGTAAATTACTACAAATCCACTTGCAGGGTTGTTAGATGTGCCTCCCCATGCCTATTTGGCGTGTATAAGAAGAAAGAAGGAAAAATATAAATAAAATATCATGGTTTAGTTTATTAATGATCAGAAAGATGTTTCTTTATTTTCTTCCTAAAAAATCCCTCCTGTTAGGAAATAAGGGATAAAAAGTGCGGAGTAATCCCTCACAGAATCGCAACAGTAGAAACTAATATGCATAAATTATTATAGATCTCAAATAAAAGTGTAGAATAAAATAACACAACACAAAGAGATAGTATTTAACGTGGTTCACCCAATTTGGGCTACGTCCACCAAGAATCACTTGCTCAGATTTTATTACAAGCCACTACTCTCTCAATCCAATACCCAGATCTGTTTGGAGCTCATGCTCAACAAACTCTACAGAATTCACACCCAAATTCAAAACACATCTGCAATGTTACATTATATCATACCATATGCATAAAACCATATAAGTAGACAACTACTTAAGTAGTTTTACAAAACTATATGGGCCAAAACTGTCCCATAAACCTATGGGTCAAAAATCCCACCCATATGTGAAAAGTGCGTTTCCCGATATATCGGGCATGTTTTAAGGCCAAATTTTTTTTCCCTCGAACCCCTGCTACCGGGGGCTGCCACCCTCTAACCCCCACTCGTGGCCCAGCCTAGCCTCAAACCTCGGCGAGACAACTGTGGAAAGTGTACAATACTCTTAGTGTATAGTCTTCAACACTTTCTCACATGAAAAAAGGCTCCACAACCTAACAATCTCCCACTTGGAGTACTAGTTTTCCTTTGAGCAAGCTTCTCAACCCTTCACTAGTTTCTGTGAAGACCAATTATAGTTTGAACATAGCTTCAATTTTTCCCTTGTGACCACCTTGGTCATCATGTCTATGCAGGATTCTGACTGGTATGGATCTTCTCTAGACTTCAACTTCTCTTCCTCCAAAGCTATCCTGATGAAATGGTACCTTAACTGTATATGTTTTGTCATAGTGTTGAAAGTAGAGTTCTTAGCTAGGTGTATAACACTCTGATTATCACTATACAGCGTTCCTTCCTCCTGTTTATGCCCCAACTCCTCAAGAAATTATTGTAACCAAATCATTTCTTTTCTTGCCTCTGTGGTAGTAACATACTCAACCTATGTGGTTAACAAAGCCACCAGCTTTTGTAGTCATGAAATCCAGCTCACTGTTGTCCCACCTACAGTGTAAACATAACCTGTTCATGCTCCTCATGTTGTCTACATCTCCAGCAATATCTCAATCTACATAACCACACAAAGTGGTGTTTGATTTATTGTAGCAAAAAAATTTCCCCATGGTCCCTCTCAAATACCAAAGGATCCACTTTATTGCCTTCCTAGTGATCTCTGTTTGGATCACTCATAAATCTACTCACCGCTCTCACTGCATGGGCTTTATCAAGCTTGGTGCACACCATGGCATACATAAAACTACCAACCACTGATGAGTAAGGTACCTTGGACATCTGGTTTCTCTCCTGCTCTCTCTTGGGACACTGCTCCTTTGATAACTTGAAATGGCCTGCCAAAGGAGTCCCAACCGGTTTAGCATCTTGCATATTAAACCTCTCCAAGACTTTCTTAATGTACTCTTCTTGAGATAAATTTAGCTTCCATTCCTTCCTATCCCGAGATATCCTCATACCAAGGATTTGTTTGGCTGCCCCCAAATCCTTCATAGAAAAGGATTCACTTAGCTGCTTCTTGAGTACTTTTATTTCCTGCATGTTTTTACCTGCAACCAACATGTCATCCACATACAGACAAAGGATGATATAACTACCATCATCAAATTTCTTTGTATACACACAATGGTCGGAATGACATCTAATATAACCTTGCTCCATCATGAAGCTATAAAATTTCTTATACCATTGACGTGGAGCTTGTTTCAAGCCATACAAGCTCTTCTTCAGTTTGCACACCATCTCCTCTTTACCTTTGACCTCATAGCCCTCTGGTTGCTGCATATGTAGTTCCTCCTCCAAATCACCATGGAGAAATGCAGTTTTTACATCAAGCTACTCTAAGTGCAAGTATTTTTCTGCAACTATTCCAAGAACATTTCTAATATAAGTCATTTTTAGTACAAGAGAAAAAATATCATCAAAATCTATACCTGTTTTCTGTGCAAACCCCTTGACCACCAACCGGGACTTATATCTTTTCTTGCCTCCTTCTTCATCTTTGCCTCTAAACACCCACTTGTTATGTAATGCTCTTTTTCCTTCGGGTAGCTTCACAAAATCCCATGTCTGGTTCTCCATGAGAGCCTGATGCTCCTCATCCATGGCTTGCTCCCTCTTCTTCATGGCATCTACCTACATTACTTCATTAAAGCTCTCTAGGCTCTCCACTATCAGTGAGTAATAAATAATAAAGAGAAGGAGAAAAATGTTCAGGTTCTCTTCTTACCCTAGAAGACCTCCTCAATATAGGAGTTTGGGGTTCATGTTGAGGAGGTTCTCTAAATTGATTCATGTGTCACTTTTCCATCTGGAAGATCCTCTAATGCTGCATATTCTTTCTTGGATTCTTCCCTGTTTTCCTACAACTGTCTGTTTATACATGACTTTCTCATTAAAGACCACATCCCTAGATCGAATGATTTTCTTTTCCTTAATACTCCAACATTTATATCCAAAGTCACCACCAGCCATAACCAATGAAAGTAAATTTTTTTGATTTAGCCTCTAGCTTTGTCCTATCATCCTTGTCTATATGGACAAACACCTCACATCCAAAGACATCTAAGAAATGAATAATCAAATTTCTTACCATACCAAGCCTCCTCAGGTATGCCTCCATCCAAGGCACTTGAGGGTCCTCTGTTTATCAAGTACACAGTTGTGCTCACCGCTTCTGCCCAAAAAGAAAGAGGCAGTCTTGCATGTAACCTCATGCTCCTAACACGTTCCATTATTGTTCTGTTCATCCTTTCTGACACCCCATTCGACTGCGTGAGTTCCTGGAACCATATTTTTCCTGCAGATTCCATTCTTAGAACAGTAATCATCAAATTCATTGCTGCAATACTCCCCTCCATTATCTGACCTGAGACATTTTAGCTTAAGACCTGTTTCATTCTCTACCAAGGTTTTCCATTTAACAAAAGTGTCTGAAATACATCAAATTTGTTTCTAATACAATAAACCCAAACTTTCCTTGTTGCATCATCAATAAAAGTAACATAATAACTTGAACCCCCAAGAGATGATACCTGAGCCGGCCCCCACACATCAGAATGCACCAGCTCTAACTTAATCTCTTTCTTTGTAGGTCCAACCTTGAGAAACCTTACTCGCTTCTGTTTCCCATATATGCAGTCCTCACAAAACTCTAAACTTGTTTCTGTATATCTAGGAAAATCCTTCTTTATGATCTCCATGCCCTTATGGCTCATATGACCAAGCCTATAGTGCCACAATGTTGTATCTACTTCTGAAGCCACAAGATTACAAACATTAGTGCTATAAGTGGTTAAATACAAGGTTCCAACCTTCTTACCTCTTTCCAGCACAAGAGCACCCTTGGTAACCTTCCAAGAATCCATTGTAAATATCACAGTACAACCATCACTTCCCAACTGCCCTGCCGATATCAAATTGTCATCTTAATGTAGGCACATGTCTGACATCCTTCAATAACCAAGTATTCCCATTCTACATCTTAACCTGAACATAACCTTTTCCAACTATGATTTAAAGGCTCATCATCACCAAGAAAAACATGCCCAAAATCTCCTTGAACATAATCAAAAAAATAATGCCTATGTGGAGTAGCATGGAAAGAAGCCCCCGAATCTAAAACCCAAGATTCAGTAATATTATGCAAAGAAAGAATCAAAGCATCCTGACATACATTACCCATTGCCACATTTTCCTCCTTGTTTTATTCATGTTGTTTCTTCTTTTCCCGAAGCTCCCAACAGTCCTTCTTTGCATGCCCAGACTTTCCACAGTGCCAACATACTATCTTGCTTTTGGATTTTGACCTTTCCCGATCCTTTGATTTTCCATGGCTTCCTCTATTCTTCTTTCTCCCTCTAGTTTCCACTGTCAAAGCATTCCCTGAAGTAGAAGATTCACCAGAGCTTTTTCTTCACATTTCCTCACTTAGAATCACCCCTATAACATCCTCAAACTTCAACTTTGATTTAGCTAGAACACGAGTTGCTTACCGCCATTACCAAGCTATTCCAACTCTCAGGTAAAGAGCACAAAACTAATAAAGCCCTAACTTCTTCATCATATTCTATTGTAACCGAAGCTAGCATATTTACAACCACATTAAAATCATTTAAATGATCTGCTACTGAACCATTCTCAAACATCTTCATATTAAACAACTTTTTCATTAAAAATATCTTATTAGAGGCAGAGGGTTTTTCATACAACTTCCCTAATGCATCCATCAGTTCTTTTGTAGTCTTTTCCTTTGAAACATTAAATAATAATGAAGATGCAAGACAGCCAGATTTTCCCAAGTTCCTTCCTATCCAATAAATCCCATTCTGCAGCTGTCATGCTCGAGGGTTTGTTCACCTTCTCAAACAACGGAATATAAATATCCTTCTGATAAAGGTAATCTTCCATCTACATCTTCCAAAGACTAAAATTCTACCCGTTGAATTTATCAACCCTTGATCTTCCATCATCTACCATAGCTCCCACTCAAGATAAAACTTTCCCTACGATTCAACACTTCAGCAAACCAAACCAGGATCTGATACCAATTGTTAGGAAATAAGGGATAAAATATGCGGAATAATCCCTCACATAATCGTAACAGTAGAAACTAATATGCAAAAATTATTACAGATCTAAAATAAAAGTGTAGAATAAAATAACACAACACAAAGAGACAATATTTAACATGGTTCACCCAATTTGGGCTACGTCCACCAAGAATCACTTGCTCAAATTTTATTACAAGCCACCAGTCTCTCAATACAATACCCAGATCTGTTTGGAGTTATGCTCAACAAACTCTACAGCATTCACACCCAAATTCAAAACACATCTGCAATGTTACATTATACCTACCATATGCACTAAAACCATATAAGATAGACAACTGCTTAAGTAGTTTTACAAAACTGTGGGTATCAAAACCATGGGACAAAACCGTCCCATAAACCTATGGGTCAAAAATCCCGCCCATATGAGAAAATCACATTTCTCGATATATCGGGCATGTTTTAAGGCCAACAAAAAAATTTTTTTGGGGGTTGCGCCCCCGAACCCCGACGAGACAACTATGGAAAGTGTACAGTACTCTTAGTGTACAATCTTCAATAATTTCTCACATGAAAACAGGCTCCACAACCTAACACCTCCAATATCCAATTTAAAAAATTCCAACATGTAGCCCACTGATAAGGCCAAAATATGCCTCATCAATGTGCAACAAATGATCTCAATTAAATCTCCTTTTAATCAAGTTTTACTGCATTTTGTGACTTTTGTTTGATCTAGTATAAGTTAGGATGTAATTTTCCATATTTTGTTTGATTTATTTCTAACTTCTGCAAATTCCATAATTCCTAAAAAATGTGTGGAAATTCAGTTTTTGGAATAAAACAGGTCATATTTGGTCAGATAAGCAAAGTGTGAAGCAACCAACACCTTTTTGAGGAAATGGGCTAAAATGTAGCTTAGTTCTGGAACTCCAACACTTACCTCCAGAACTCCATCACTCGGCTCTAGAACTCTATTACTTATCTCTAGAACCTTCCGAATTAGTTATGAAACTCCAACACTTAGCTCCAGAAATTTCACAACTAGTTCTGGAATGTTTCCCTTTGGTTCCAGAAATTATCCAAAGTTCTCAAATTAATGGAAATATTTTTATTCTGTCAAAATAAGGTGATAGAGAAATTAATGGGCCCTCCAATTACAAACAGATCAACGAATTTCCAATTCTTCACACTGTAAAAATACTTATGTAAGACCAACAACTGTATGTCCAGCTAGGTTTCTAAATTTCATATCTACTTTGAGCACTATTTTGTTTCACTAGAACCTATAGGTGGATAGACAGATATTGGATAGTCATGATTGCAAATGCATCTTGAGATGATGAAATATATATAAAGACCTAAAGATAGATAAAAAAAGATATAGATATATATATATATATATATATATATATATATATATATATATATATATATATATATATATATAGTTAAGTTTTGTAAGACAGAACAATTCAATGATAAGATAGCCATTTCATTTTGAGAGTATCATATTTTTTCAACTCCTGATTCAAGGTGGAACAAGGGCCCACTCCTCTAAGAAACATGATCCTTTATTTTATTGGTATTTATATCTTCAAGTAATTTGTGTAAATCTGTTAATTAGTAGTTCTATAAGTACTTTTGATTCTTAAATTAAAATCTATATAAGTTATTTATCATTCATGTAGGTGTCTTAATGTAGGTTTCTATTTCCTCAAAAAAAATTTAAGCAATATTTCTATAGTGTGTTTATTTCCAGTAATTTCTTTAATTCTACAAAGTATATTTACATCCAACAATTTGTTTAATTTTGCAACATGTGTTTATGTCCAAAGCAATGTGTTTAATTCTACAACGTATATTTATTTCCAGCAGTGTGTTTAGTTTTGCAAAGATTCATTTATTTCAGTAATGTGTGTTTATTTCAAAAAGTTTCTCATAGTTTAACTTGAATAAGGCTTTGGCCAGGAAATCTTAAAGACACTTTAAAACCCCCCAGAAAATAAAAATATTAAATATCTACAATCAATTACTAGTTCACTAAGATTCTTCTTGTTGCATATAGCTTCAAACACACCCCTGGTTTGAATATGACATCATCCATGAGTTGATTAAATGAAGGGAATAATGACACCCATCATTTTTGGTGCCATATATGGGGACCCACTAGTTATAATTTTCTAATTAGGTGTCAACAAGGAAAAACAAGCATACATCTAGTAATTGAAAATTCTTTGCTATGTTATCATAAAATTTATGAGTATACCAAGAGACTTAAAGGGTAGATTTCTCTCAAATATATCTCAATAAGAATTATCAGCATCCTCTAGTTCAAAAAAGGAAGTTGAGAAGGAATTAGAAGGACCATTGTCCCTTGTTAGAAAAGAAGCAAAACTTTTACCTTTGAAATTTTTGGATCAATCACCAGAAGGAAGTGGAACTTTTAGGAGAAGGATTATATCCCAAGACCCGCTTAGAATAAGTGTTGATTCGCAATTGAGTAGTAAACCTCCTACTCATGAATTCTCACCTTCGCCAAAGCAGATCACGTACCACATTGATTGGGAAAAAGATCTAAAAGATACTACAGATATGACATGAGAAGTTGAAAGAGAACCTAATAGGACCTTTACTTATCCAATTCAGTTGGAGGATGATGATACACCTATGAAAAATATTTCACCTGCACACTTTCCCACATTTAGAGGGATGTCATCTAAAGACCCTAACCAATTTTTGTTTGAATTTATAGTATTGGGTCAGACCTATGACTACAAAATTGAATATCAAAAAATCAAGTTGTTCCCATCTACTTTGAAAGATGTAGCAATGAGGTGGTTTATGGGTTTAACATCCAATTCCATTACCACTTGGGGGAAAATGGAAACTACCTTCCTCAAAAAATATCAAGACTACTATAGAGGGAGAAACAGGAAGGAAGATTTTTTTAGGATCAAACATGAAGAGGATGAAAATATGGAAGATTATTTAGATAGATTCCTCTTTGTAAGTAAAAGGTCTAGATTTGTACTTCAAGAAGAGCTAAGAAAAACCATTTTTCTTAAAGGTTTGGATGATGAATCTTGGTAAGCCCTTAATTTAATGGGAGGTGGAAACATAAATCAATTAACAATGAATGATATTAAAGACCTTTGTAGAAGTTATTCAAGAATAAGGGGTGGACCTAGGAAAGGAAAAACTATGAAAGGTGTAAATTCAGACATGAACAAACTTATGGATGAACTAGAAAACTTTAAAAAAAAATTCTAGTTCAATTAACTTCCACCATGGATGGATTGTAAGCTAGAGAAAATGTTAATACTGAACCATTAGCTATGTACTATCCTAGATGTAAAAAGAAGTATGTAATAAGAGATTGTCCTCCAGATAAAACAGAAACATGTATTATTTGTGAATCTAGGGAATATGAAGTTAATTCTTGTTCTATTCTTCCATTTATAAAAAAACAAGTTTAAAAAACCATCACTTCTTCCACTATAGAAGTAAAATTTTTCCAAAGAAAACCTAGCCAGGGGCAGTTCATACCAGGATCTGTTCCTAATCCCTGGATGATGCCATGGGTGGATCAGACAATACCAAAAAATTAGGGACAACCATATTGGGCCCCTCAACCAACATGGAATCTCGAGGATTGGGTAGGACAAGCTTGGTATGCTCAAGAACACCAAAAACCATGATCTGGTCAAGGTAACCCTTATGCTTGGTCACAACCTAGGTGGAACCCTAATAACTACACTCAAGGGAAAACATATCCAAACCAACATTAACATTCCATAATGGGTTCTCCAACACAAGGTTCACAAACTGAAAATGTGGTTCAAACACAAATATCAGCATAGCTAGTGGCTAATCCCCCCCCCCCCAAAAAAACAACCCCTATCTATGGAACAAAGCAATAAAAACCAATTGATCTTAATGTCATGGATTGTAAGCATATTCAAACTAGATATGGAAAAATAATTAATAGTCCATCTGTTGTAATTACCGAGATGACAGAAGAAAATGAAACCCCTAGTTCATTTCTTTTTAAGGAGGATGAAAAATAAAAAGAGAAGCATCCAGATAAAAACTGTACAGAAACTCCATTTCCAGAAAGACTTAAGGAAATTATTGAGAGCAAGGAATCTGAACTGTTACAAGAATTAAGGAAATTAAATATTGAAATACCATTTTTACAAGCAATCAATGACATTCCTAAATTAAATAAATTAATCAAAATGTTATTCTTGAGAAGACCTAGAAGGAAGAAGCAATACCCTAGGACTATTAAGGTAGATGGGAAACTTGCTGATTTATTGGCAGAAAAATTCTTGCTTCCCAAATATGGGTATCTTGAAATACCTGTTATTTCTATCTCTATAGGAAATTAGCATATACATAATGTTTTGATAGATTTGGGAGCATCTATAAATGTGACAACAATAGACACTTTGAAAACATTTCCATTGACAGGTATACAACCTATTAACACCATATTGCAGATGGAAGATCAGCTGGAAGAAAAACCAGATGGGGTCATTGAAGATGTGGTAGTTATGGTGGAGTCATGGGAGTATCTAGTTGACTTCCTTATGTTATGACCAAAAGGTAAAACACTTGGTTATCCCATTACTTTGGGTAGACCATGGTTAGCTATAGTTGCTTCCTTATTTGATTGCAGATAAGGTGATATGACTATCTCAAATGGTAATAATTCTAAGAAAATTTCCCTATATCCTTTTCCATGACCTTTTATTAATAATCAAGAACAATTATGGGTTGATGATCCTGATACTAATAAACAAAATTTGTCTTCTTTGGCTATAATAACATTAAAGGATCATGTACCAAAGGTAGAGAATATGATTAATCATCCATTGAATAATCACCAATTGTCTTTGGAAAAATTAGGGATAGTTCTATAACCTTCAGACTTAGTTCCAAAACCTTCAGACTTAGATCCGAAACCTTCAGAATTAGTTCTGGAATATTCATACTTATTTGTAGAACTACAAAAATTCCATGAAGATTTAAATAATTACACTGCGGAGGAACATGCTTTCTCTTTAGGAGGGGTAGAAATAGCTATGGAATCAGTAGTTTTATCCTCAAAGATATCAGGGAATAGTAAGGAATGTTTGGAAAACATCGGTGATGAGGAGTTTGGCCAATGACAAGATAAGTATCATAACTCTGCGTATTGTCCTTTATCCAGTATTCTTTCTCGAGAAAAATTTAGAGACAGTACTACATATCGTATCTTGTTACCACATTCATGTCCACTAAAATCCCTAATGGAACCTTTTCAACAAATCAGTTCATCACACACTGGAACCAAACAAATTGAGATTCAACTAGGTAAAATTTTGAACATTAACAGCTAGTTGGAAAATGATCAAGAAGCTAAATTGTTTGATTTATTTAAAGGTCATACTAGATATTTTTCTTGGGACTATAAAGACATGAAAGAGATACATACAAGTGTTTGTACCCATCACATTTATACTAAAAGTGTTAAACTGGTTAGGCAACCTTAGAGAAGGATCAACCTAGCCTTGAAGGATATAATCAAGTAGGAATGTTTAACCTTTTTCTTAGATTGTTTCTTTGAATTGTGACAAAACAGATAGGGTAACGAGCGTAGGAGGAATACCTATTAAAATGTAAATTGATGGGTTGTTGCACGTGTATGACTTCCAAATCCATAGCTGATCGTGAGATCTTCCATTTGGCTAGGAGGAACTACCTGTAATGAAAACAAGACCACCAGAAGGAATTAAACAATATGGGAAGTGAACTGCCTAGCGTGAGCTAGATCCGGGAAGTATGATACTTCCTAGATGGCTGTCAGTTCACTATTTTAAACAAATTAATGCAGTAAAAAAAGTAAATCCTATTGTTATTTTGAAATGATTGAGGTATCTCACTTAAAAACACAATAAGAGATAGATATAATCTAACAGGCTAAGCTAGAATAGAATCCAAAGGTCAAATGGTTGGTTCTGGGTCTTTGCAGGTCTGATAAAGGTCTCAGGTAGGTCATAAGTGAGTGAGGGTGAGGTAAAATTAGGTGGGTAGGTCTCTATTTAAGGCTGTGTTAGAAAACACAGAGTCTGGCATCGGTCATGGGTGATCGACCGCGGTAAGGTACAACCGACACTGGTTACTATGGGATTTGGAAATATCACAGAATAGGGTTTTGGTCTCCTTTGTGATTACACAAAGGATTTTGGTTGGTCAGGATGAGGTATTGGATGATGGGAGTAGGATTTTGGGAGGTTTTAATGGGTCTATGGAGGTGAAAATATTGGAGAAGGTCAATAGGGAGCAAGATAAACAATGGGTGATAAAATAATGATGAAATGAAATAACCAGGAAAGTATGATGTTGTACTTACTTGGATTTCGTTCTTGAAGGTCTGTGTATGAAGAATGGTGGTGTTGATGATGGGTTTGAAGGCTGGTAAGTGATCACCAACTGAAGAAAAGCTTCTACATAGGCTGCATGCACACTTCTCTTGGCTTAGATAGATCAGATTGTGGTAGGGATGGCTGTGTAGGAGAAGATGCTCAATCTCCTTCCTTGGATATGAATTCTTGCTGGAATTTTCTATTTGAAAATGTGTTATCTCACTGAGATTATGTTCTTGCTTGTCAACTTTCTCCCAATGTTTTCTAACCTCCAAGTTCCAAGTTCTAAGTTCCAAGTTCAAGAATAAGGTTGTTTTGGGTTAAAAGGGGTAACCGACGGTGGTCCGGCTTAACTGGTGATGTTTAGGGGTAATTGATGTCGCTCAAGGCAGGATTTCCTATATTTACTAAACTTAGGGAGATCCTCCTGATTTTCTTGGATCTCGTGTCATTATCCCTCGGATTAGACTCGAAACTTCTTGTGAGCATGCAGGGATGTGGTTAGAGGGAATGTACGCATTGATTTTTAGGGTTTGGTTAAGTCTTAGTTAGTTATGGGAACTTACTAAGAATAGGTCTTAGGTTGAGTTAACTTGGTGAGGTGTCTAAGTGAACTATATGTGTAGATATTATTGAAATAAGATATTTAAATAATGAATATAGTGAGGATAATGCATTAATTTAATTAAATTAATTAAATTAATATTAGTGGGATGAAGGGCATCATGGCTAGGTAAATGTAATAAAGGGTGCTTATATGACGAGGGATGAAAGGGGAGTGTGACCTAATTTTAGTGTTTACATTTTGCCCCTTTTTTGTTGTGAAGCTTGTATTGGGAAGCAACACTAACAAAAATAAGATGTGGTTGCCCCATCTGAGGGTGAATTTGATCCCCCTCAAACCAAGAACTGATGAGGCAGCAGGCTGAAGCGGTGAGTGGTTTGATAAAAGGTAAATGTGAAGAAAAGGAAAATGGGTACAGGGGAAAAGGGGTGAAAGGTCTACGATGGTGATCTAGGTAATGGGTCAGGGTCAAAGGTAGCAACAGTCAAACGCACGCACACATATAAACTGTAACACGCTACTGGGTTGAAGAGCAGGTAAATTCTACATCATCTAAGGTCGATAGGTTTATCCAAACAAGGTTGAAGTGAGTCTGGTATTAAAGGTATAGGATAAGGTCAGGAAGCACAACGTAGGTTAGGTGTAGGAACGTTTAGGTATGTTCTAGTACACCAAAGGTAGGGTTAGGATAAAGGGTCATGGAAATAGGCTAGGTAAGGTCATTAGGTCAATCAACACAGTTAACAGTGTTGCAAGGTATAGAAAACACATGAGGTCAAAGGTCACTAGTGATGGTCCAGGTCCAAATATCTAGGTCATGACACAGGTAAGGCCGAGGTAGGGTTAAAATAATGATTCCCCAAAGGAGGACATATGGAGGTAGTAAATGAGGAGGTTAGGAAGGGTAAGGTTATGGGTTGGGTAAAGGGTGGAGGGTGTAAAGGAGCAAGGTAAGGGGTTGGGTAAAATGAAAATGTAGGTGCAATGTGTAGGTAAGGGTGACCAATGGTGGTCATGGATAACCGACGTCGGTATAGGAAAATCGGTGATAGTTAGGTAGGGTACGAGACCGATGCCGGTCAAGGGGAATTGATGTTGGTTTGGTTGGGTGTATTATATAAAAAAAATCCATATTTTTAATATTCATTTGTGAATTATGAAGGGAAGAAAGTACAAAAAAGAGAGAAAGGTGAGAAAAGCATCCAGAGGAAATGGGACAGTTAGATGGCATTATGAGTTGATGGTGGTTGGGTTGGTGAGTAGCGGGTCCGCGAGATCTTTACGAGGGATTCGATTGGTTAGAGAGTGTGGGTAGATATTCGGTGATGGCAGAGGCGGGAGAGGGATCGGGCGGACCACCAGTGTAGCATCTAGACGTGTCACCGAGACGACGACATTGTGACGAGGTAAGTGCCTAACCCTTTAATGTTAATTAGATAGAGTAGAGGGTGTAAGGTTTGTTTATTTTTGGATTTGGGTGGGTTTTTGTATTTTGTGGGTGGGAAATAAGTGAAATTAGTTATGGGGGGAAATATGGGAAAAAAATAGGGGGGGTAGGAAATTGGATAGGTGGGGTGGGTAGGGGTTTTGGGGTAGTGTAGGTTAGTGTAGGTGGGGTAAAAGGGATAGGTGGGAGGGATTACAAAAAAGGGGGGTTTGGGGAAGTCACCGGATTTTCCACGACAGTGACTGGCATTAGTCAAGCTTGGCCGACGTCGGTCGGGTTAGAACCATGATCGGTCACCTAACAGGTGACTGATGGCAGTTATGTGGTAGCTGTGGTTGGTCAAGTTGAACTGGTATCGATCACCAAATAGGTGAGTGATGTCGATTTAAGGGTGACCGGAGTTGGTTAGGATGAACAGGCACCAGTCAGGATTTTAGGAAAAAGGGTCCAAAAAAATGATGTAGGTTAGGTGGTTAAGATGGGTAAGGTAAAAATAGGGTGGTGGGTAATGATAAGTGATGAATAAGGTCATGGTAAAGGTAATTCAATGTTGTGTTTACATTGGATGCGAGGTCGATCACAGTTGCATATGTGAGATAGGGTTCCGCCACTATTGGTGACATTACGTGGCTTAGTGAGCCCATTCGAGCTACAACATGTGGAGGTAGTGGGCTTGAGTGGTATTTGGCACTACCAACATGCTGTTCAGTAGCCTAGTTTGATGGTCATGCTCATCGATAGATGAGACTCCACGACCAACACATTCCGCCTTCCGACGGGTGAGATGACTATCACCCTAGAGGATTTGTTTCAGATTCTAAGGTTACCCATATTGGGGGCCCAGGTGTATTCTATCTCCTCCGAGGCCTCAGAGGAGCTGATCAGGACCATATTTGGTGAGGGGGCAGTGGAGCTGAGCTTCCATAGCACCAGTCTGACCTATGGCAAGATGTACCTAGTCCATCTGGATGAGACAAGGCTACTAGTTTTATTGATGGAGGTAGTGTGCTGCTATACACTACCTGATGTAGAGGGTGGATGCTTTCCCCACTCATTGTTGGGGTTGTTCCATGATATGATGGTGCACGTGACATGGTTTACCTAGGCACCAACATTTTTGGTGCAGCTATATAGAGAGCTATGGGTGTATGGGCGGTTGCACAGGTTTATCCTGTGTTGTACATTTATACTGGACTGCTGGGCCTATGAGCACATAGTCTATGTTCAACCTATAGGAATGCCCTGAGCAGATGCATTCCCACTAAGATGCTTGTGGTTGGGATATAAGATATGGGTACTAGTTGCAGGAGAGTAGAGGTCAATTTGGCCGACATATGATGTGGCCCATTTTCGGAAGTTATTGGAGGGGTTGTCTGGAGTGGACATTATCTAGAGACCATATGTGGGATTCCCCTCATATAGGCACATGCATGAGGAGCTAGTTGAGATACAGCTAGAGAGGTGGATACAGGGTCACCGTTTCGGGGAGGATGAGATGATCCCGGTCGACAGGGTCTGACGGTAGTTCAGGCTCATACAGGATATTCCTCTGCCCTTCTGATAGTATCAGAGAGATGACGTGGAGAGGCCTATCCCTCTACCATAGCCTATCATGCCTATAGGAGAGGAGGAGTAGCCAATGGATCAGTGGATTGATGACGCTGGATGCACAGATAGGTATAGGTAGTGGTGGGCGGCGTAGTTATGAGCCATACCCCCTAGACCAGGGTAGCTAGATTTAGCTACCGTGACAGTGCAGAGAGATGCTCTATAGGGGTAGGTAGTGACTCTAATCACGCAGATAGGTATACTATAGACACAGTTGGAGGGGTTAGAGGTAGAGGTAGTGGAGCTACAGGTACAAGTGGCTAGTCTACATGCCCAGATGGCAGAGGGGGAGGGTGGAGGAGATGGGGATAGAGATGGTCAGGTGGTAGCCCTACAAGCTCAGGTGGCAGGATTACAAGGCCATTTGGCCATAGCCCAGGCATAGATTGGGGTCTTACAGGCACAGGGACATGGGGCACCACCACAGGCATCGGGGCAAGGGGCACCACCACAGGCGTAGGGAGCTGGTCCCAGTTCACAGGCTAGTGCACAAGGCAGATACAAGGGCCGAGACCTATGGGACCACCATAGACTATGCCTATATCCAGGACCTACGGGATGCCCTAGGTGAGGCGCGATACTATCAGGACCAGCTCATGGCTGTCTAGGATAGACTTCCCTCTCTTACGGAGAGTACAAGGCATAGCAGGTGTCCAGTGAGAGGACAAGATCCCGCACACATAGTGTGGAGAGCACCAGGAGGGCAAGCGAGCTCCGATGCCCGATTAGGGTGAGGCCACTAGCACATGGCAATGACCAGAGTGAGGGATGATTGTGCTAGCAGGGGCACATAAGAGGCCGAGGAAGTGCAGGGGACACAAAGATGGAGGACATCCGATGCAAGATGTTTGATATGCAGCCAACCCTGAGTTTTGATGTATAATAGTGATTATTTGATATATATGCTGGCCTACGTGCCAAAGATAGTTGTATTTTTTATCACATACTAGCCAGCGTGCCAAAGAAAGTGAGGATGTACGAGTTGAATTTTGTTGTATATTGTGAGCATATACTGGCCTGTGTGCCGAAGATTTTTTATATTAATTCATCCATTCTTTGTGTATATATATGAGACCAGCCTGCGTGCTCGATGACAATTTTGTATTGTATATCAGCCTGCGTACTAACATGTTTGAGATGATGGCCATGATGAGATAGGTCATGTACTTTTGAGATACACAGTTATTGATTTATATGATGAGAATTTGTGGTATTTGGTGATGTGTTAATGTGTTTATGAGATATCGGTTTTATGGCTTGTGTTAAATGAGATATGGATGTGTTGTTTTTATATGGATGGAAAATAGGTGAGTTAGGCATGATGGATTCAGGTCAGTTTAGGCATGGATCAAGTCAGGTTATAGGCATGGATTGAGTCAGGTTGGTTAGGCATGGATCGAGTCAGGTCAGTTTAGGCATGGATCGAGTCAGGTTGGTTAGGCATGGTTGAGTTAGGTTGGTTAGGCATGGATTGAGTCAGGTTATAGGCATGGTTGAGTTAGATTGGTTTATGATTCATTTTTTTTGGTAATGAATGATACTATGGGTCATATGTGAAATATTATATAATCGATGCATAATGATGATAGAGGGATGGTAGGTGTAATAAATGTATGTTATGGTAAGCAACTTGTAATGTATGTGGCTTAAATTTCCAATTTTGTTAGAAAAGGGGGAACTAAGTGAGATGTGGGGTAAATGGTGAGTTAGGCATGGTTGAGGAATTATTTTAGGGTAGAGAATGGCCGAGCTAACCTCCAAGGGGCCCCATGCCCTCAGAGTGCTTCCTACATAGTCCTGGCGAAAAGGGACCTTAGGCCGATGTAGTTATCCCATGAGCTAGGGAAGAATATGAGAATGAATTGGTAGGGTTGTGGCAATGTAGTGGGTTTAGGTTTAATAGATGTGGGTAGATGATAGGTAAAATATTGCAAGTGAAGGCGATTATGGCGAAAGGGGAGGATAACCCCAAAGGTAAGTGTCGAGGACCAAGTCATGTATAAGGTAATCAAAATGTAAACAAAGATGGTTAAAAGATAAGAGGGGGGGAATAAAGCCAACTGATTGGGTAGGGTCATACCGAGTAGATCATACCCTGAAGGGGGCGGTGAACACAAGACCCAAAAGGTATTACACGATTAACTATTTCTATGGTGAAAGTAGTCATAGGATCACCAAATGTCAAAATTCCAAGATGTACCTTGAGGTGATTTAGGAAATGAAAGTGGAAATGGTAAGGTGGGTGAAAGATAGTTAATTGTATATTGTTTTTGAGTGACAGGTCTTGTGGGCAAGAGGTCCGAGGTCACAATGGGCAAGTCCATGACTAAAAAGTTTGTTGTTTTGATAGAATGATCGATGCAGGAAGTCTATATGGGATAAATAATATGGTACTCCTTGAGGTCTTCGTGAAGCCGATCGATGCTGGAAGCTTCAGTTTCTCTCATTTTTTTTTTTGAAAGCTTCACATAGCTATCCTTCGAGGGAGCAGTCAATTTATAGGAGCAATTTAGTCAAGAGGAAGATGTCCTTTTGAGGGAGTCATCCTTTTTATTAGAAGTTTGACTCAAGGAGTGTGGTCCCCATTGGAGGTCTTTGAAATCATGGAAAAGACCAAGGTGGAGGATAGGGAATCTTGTTCAAAAGGCAAGGTGGAATGACCATGGGATCTCATCCAAAGATAGACGAAAATTATCCATGAGAATCATGCTATGTACAATGTCGTGGTACACATATTCAAGAGAAGATAACAAGTGATAGGTAATCACATGATTCTTGTTTAATCGTTAGGGTGGTGTATGAAGTGGATAGCACTCAAGGGATGAGCCTGTAAAGAGACAAAAGGTGAGGTAGGACAATGAGTCAACAATAGAATGGTCAAAGATGTAATGCATTAAGGGGCTTAGGTTCGGGTTTACCCTCAAGTGAGGACAAATAATAGGCTCCTGATCCATAGGTATGAGTTACGATTTATGGTCCAAGCTAATTAGGAGTGAATTTTCCCCGTTTACTTTTTTCTGCTTTGGTTACGTGTTGATTTTCTTTCAAGACAAGGTCACCAGCTTGGAAGGTTCGTTCATGAACATGTTTGTCATAAGCACGTTTAATAGGTTATTGGTAAACTTGAAGGTGATCTAGAGAATTAAGAGGAAGTTCACTTGAAGGTGAAGGCGATACGTTATTGTACTAATGAAAAGGGTGTAGCTGCAGTGGAAGTACGAATACTAGTGTGGTATGCCCATAGGGAAAAATGAATGTGCGTATGCCAATCCTTCCCAGTATCGTCAACCACCTTCATGAGAATTTTCTTGAGGGATTTGTTAGTGGATTCGGCTTAGCCATTGGTTTGTGGGTAATAAGGTGATGAGAAACTAAGTTGAATGCCGAAGGCGTTGCAAATTTTTTGTAGTGTTTTGTTTTTGAATTGTTTTGCATTATCAGTGATGAGGTGATAAGGGACACCAAAATGAAAAATGATGTGATGGTTAATGAACTCACATATTTTCTCAACTTTCATGGAGATGAGTGGTATGACTTCCACCCATTTTGTGTAGTATTCGGTAGTAGTTATGATCCATTGATGGCGTTGGGAAGAATGAGGATTTATTTCTTCGACAAGATCCAAACCCCATTGAGAGAAGGGACAAAGGTAACAAGTGACATATAAGGCATGATTGGGTGTATGATGAAGGTTGGAGTGTTGTTGAAATTTCACATAACATTTGACATAGTCGCAATAGTCATGGTTAAGGGTCAGCCAGTAATAGCCTAGGTGAAGAATACACTTAGCAACAGCAAGGCCACTAAAGTGACCTCCACATATGCCATCATGTACCTCCTTAATGGTATAAGGAATTTCAGAACTTGTGAGGAATCCTAAGAGAATACCATCAAAGCCACGCTTATAGAGGAGTCCCCCCAGAATGATGAAATGGAAGACCTTTTTAAGGAAGGTGCATTGTCCGTTATGGGTGAGATCAGGAGGTAATATGGAGAGAGAAAGATAGTCAGAGTATTGTTTATACCAAAGGTCACTCAGGTTAGGGGTGTCGTTTATGATTGAGTAAACATTGTGAGGTAAATTAGAAGATTAATGGAGGTGTTGTATAGTGACGAATATTTTGGAATCGATAGGGGAAGCGGGTATTTGGGAAGCTAAGCAAGCCATGGTATCTGAAAATTTGTTGGATGAACGTGGGATGGTTTGAAGGGTGTAATGATCAAAGGTGGTAAAAATTATGTCTACGTGATGTTTATAATTTTGGAGTATCTCATTATGACATTGGTACATACCATTGACTTGGTTTATGACCAATTTTGAATCACTAAAGATGTGGATTGATTTGACATCTAGGGCATAGGCGGCCTGGAGAACTAGTACGAGTGCTTCATACTCGGCAATATTGTTGGTGTATTCAAAGTCTAGTTCTGAAAGACAAGGGCCATGGGTTCACCATCCAGAGGAATAAGGATAACAATAGCCCCACCCCCATGCTGACACTTGGAACCGTCGAAGAACAATGCCATTTGGTAAGGGGGTTCATCCAGGGAAAGGGTAGTAATGGATTTATCGAGAAAGTCAAAATTAGAGGGTTGGTCGCTAGAAATAGGTGCATCAGCTAGTTGGTCGGTGATAGCCTGGCCCTTGATGGAATTTTTATCGATGAATTCGAGGTTGAGGTCAGCCAGTAGACATAAGCCAACGTGTAGCCCATTGATTTTGGTAAGGTTTGGCATACATGAAGTGTAAGGGATCGGTGTTGGTCACGACATAGGTTTTGTGGTTGAGTAGGTAAAGGCGGATTTTGGTGGCAATGAAAAATAAGGCTAAGAAAATCTTTTCTAGATGGTTGTATTAGGTTTCATAGTCCAAAAGAGTACAACTTATGTAATAAACCGCCTGCTCCCTGTGTTGTTCATCACGATGAGCGAGCATGGCCCCTAAGGAATGATCAGTAGTTGATATGTATAGGTAAAAAGGTTGATCATATTTAGGTGGAATGAGTATGGGTGGTTGGAGAAGGTATTATTTTAGGGCCTCAAAAGCTTTGTGATAGTCATCATCCCATTTAAAGGAGACATCCTTCCTAAGCAGATGATGAAATGGTTGACAATGATTAGATAATTGTGAAATGAAACAGTGAATGGATTGTAATTTACCTTGTAGACTACGGAGTTGTTTGAGGTTATTGGGTGGAGGCATTTACAGAATGGCCTTGACTTTAGCAGGGTCAACTTTTATACCATGGAGGGAAACAATAAATCCCAGGATTTTTCTTGAGAGAATCATGAAGACACACTTTTTATGTTAGAGGCGGACGCAATATTTAATGAGGTGGTCAAATATGGTTTCAAGAACTACGAGGTGCTCGGAGTGACATTTAGATTTGGCCAAGAGATCATCCACTTAATCTTCCAATATGTGATGCATGATATCATGGAAGATGTAAGTCATAGCACGCTGATATGTAGCACCAACATTTTTAAGTCCAAAAGGCATGACTCGATAGTAAAAGGTTCCCCAAGGGGTAATGGCGGTCCTGTGTTGATCTTTTGGGGAAAGAAAAATTTGGTTATAGCCTGAGAAACCATCCGTGAGTAAGAGCATCTCTTGATCAGTGGTGAGGTATTTCGAGTAGGCTAGGTTGAAGTCACGGAAGCCCATGAAAATGTGGAGTCCCCCTGTTGCTTTAGTAATAGGGACAATGTTATAAATCCAATGAGGATAATCAATGTGTAAGATGAAGGAAATGGAAAGAAGACACTGAAGTTCTTCTTTGATGAGAAGAGCAATGAGAGGGTGCATTTTCCTCAGCTTTTGTTTGATAGGTTTGGCATCAAGAATGATTACGATATTGTGGACCACTATGGTGGGGTCAATACCAGGCATGTTTGTGTAAGACCAAGCGAAAGTGTGGTTATGATCTTTGAGAAAAGAAGTAATGGCTTCCTGTTCAACAAAATATAAATATTGTCTGATCTTTAGGATGTGTGGGTCACCTGATTATGAATGTTGATCTCAATAGTTGATTCATTCAATATGGTTTGTGTCTCAGAGGGTAATGACCGATGAATATATGAGTATTCTACACCAAGGTAAGTGAGTATGGATTCATCATCCTGACATTGAACGACATTAATGGTAGGTGTGTCATCATCGATCATCTCAGGATATAGGAATGGAAGAGTGGAAGGGGCCTCGCCTTCACGTTGATAAGTCAAAGGCCCCAAGGAAATGGTGTTTATGAAAAAAAAAAGTTAGGAGGGATAGATTCAGGATCCATCGACTCCATCGGTGAGGGTGTTGATGAAGGTAGAGAAGGGCTAGGTTCCTCAATGATTTCAATGCGGTCTTGTTTAGTAGGAGGTTTGGGAAATCCAATACCACTATGTTCATTATGTTTATGGGTGGTACATGGAATAATGGTATGGCGTCCTTGCTCGTAAAATCCAAAACCAAAACCATTCCACGCACAATGGTACAGGAAGGTGTGGGCGAAATGGAAAATGGTAAGTGATTGGAAGTCAGTGGAAAATGGGTAGGGTTGTGATGGTGGTTTAGGTGTGTAAGTGGTAGTATCAATTCCCCCATAGGTGAGACTAGTACAAAGATGAGGAGGACCATAAATGAGGCATTCTCCTATACAGTGATCATAGCGAGGGTGTTGGTGAAGGCTTCCATACTCGTGCGGAGTAAGGAATGTGTTGACACTATATAAGAGGTACTCCCCAAGAGTGAGGCATTAAAAAACACCTTCCAAGGGATCAGTGGTTGGTATGTAGGTAGCTGGTATGGATGATGTGTCAGAGGTCGATGCGGAGGTGGAGTTAATGGATTAGGTAGCTAATGGGTCAGTCGTGGAGGTTATAGCAGCGGTAGGAATGGAGGAGGTATGTATGGTAAAAGCAGCTGCTATACTGGTAGGTGGAGGTGTAGGTGAAGTGGTAGTGGTTGCGGAGGTAGATGGCTTGACAGGTATGAGCACATCATTGGGTCGGTAAAGCATGGTGCATGTTTTGAAAGGTGATGGGTCAGCTAGAACGGTATAAGTGTGTCCTTTGTGTTCGAACTTTACATAATGATGTAAAGTGGAAGGAACGCAACCCATGACATGGATCCAGGGTCTACCAAGCAACAAGTTATATTAAAATTCCCCCTCCAAAATGCAAAACAATTCTGAAACAGTGCGGGGGCCCACACAAATGTGAAGGATGACAGTGCCTAGTGTGGAGGTGATAACGTCGTTAAATGAATGCAACATGACCGGATGTTTATGCATGTAATTTTTAGGTATGCGCATTTGAGAAAATGCATGGGATGAAATGATGTTAATGATAGCAACTCCATCAATCATCACATGGAGTACCGATATGTCCTCAATGTGGACAGAGATGAAGAGGGCTAGGTCCAGGTCATCATTTTGGTGTGGTGCAATCTCCTCCTCTGAGAATCTAACTGAGGCCACTTGGTGAACAAGGTGAGACAAAGATGAAGGTGGTAACTTGGTGAGAGAGGCTACATGATGGGGTGTGATAATGGAGGCTATGGGAGTAGGGTCATTGGGTAAAACCTCAATAGATTGAAGAACCTTAGGGAGATTGGTGTAATTGTTTGAGCATGGTGCGATGTGTGATGCCATTAGAAATGGGGTATGTGGGGCGGTAGATAGTGATTTTAGGTATGGGTGAAGATGGTATGTTGGGTATAGGAGTGGTTGCTGGGTTATCTACCTTTTCTTTTCCCTTCTGCACACGTGTAGTGACGTGTACAATGTTGATTCGAGGGAAGTTGGAAAATGGAGAAGGTGTAGGGTGAGTGGTATAATGACATGAAGGGAGAAAACCTACTGGAGGAGAAAATCCTTGTGAGGTCAGTTGGGCACAATGACATTTGGGTGGTGGCGTGGAAAGTTATTTGATGTGAACCATGTAAATTTCAAATTTTGTGTGTTGTTCTAACAGCTGTGAGGGTGGAGGTTGTGGTTGTTGAGTGGGCAGTGTGGGAATGGGTGTAGGTGAAGCAAGATCCTCGTCAAGAAGGTCATCACTGTCAAAGTTGGTTTCTGGTGGACACAATTGGATAAGGACAGTTTTCAAGGCCTTATAGTTCTCCACATCATGCCCTGGCACAAGATGGTATGCAAAAATTTTAGTATCATCAAACACTTTTGGTTTGGGTTCAAGGGGGTCATAAGGTCAGAGTGGCGGTAATGTGATAACAGAAGTCTCGAGGAGGTTGGTTAAAATTTTGGCATAGGACCCTGCTAGTGGATCACTGTGGGAAGTGAATGTGGGTTTGGGTGTAGGTGTGGTTGGTTTTCGGGGAATTGTTTTTGGAAGTGTAGGAATGGGTCGAGCTATGGGTTTAGGTACTGGTGTGGTTTGAGGTATCGGTCGGGTTCGTTTGGGTAGGGGTACAGTAGATGGATGAATAGGAGGGTACGATATTGTTTTGACTACCCTGTTGTGGGGTAGTGGGGTTTTTTTTTTGGGTTGCACCTTCTTGGGTAAAGGTGATGTGGGTGTATGAGGTCTAGAAGGAAAAGAAGATGGAGGAAGAGGGTGAGTTACCCACGGGGATAACGGGGGTGCTATAAAGGTAGATGACACGGGTCGTGCTTGGGGTGTGAGGGAAAATAATTGAAGTGTAGTGGGTAGTGAAGCAATAGCTGAAGGTATTGAAGGTATTGGTGGTAAAGAGACTTCAGGTGTGGGTATGAGTTATGTTGTGTGCCTAGGAAGGTTAGAGGTTTGTGAGGAAGGAATGGGTTGTTATGTTATTGGTTTATGGATGGGTGAAGGGTGCTTGACCATGTTGGGAAGCTGAGGTATGAAGGCGGATGGGACAAGTGTGGGTGTGATTGGTGTAGTTGGGGTACGAGGTTGATGAGTTTGTTTCTTTGGTTTGGGTGTCGGGGTAGGTGTGGTATTGACATTGGAGGATGTAGCTATATACAGCTTAATAGGTGGATGAGTAAGGTTGGTGGTCGAGGTGACCCCTAAAGTGGTAATAGGTTTAGTGGAGGTAAATGTTGTAGGTATGGGTTTGGGTTTAGATATAGTTTGGGTTACGGGTAAGGGTGTGGTGTGAGTGCTAACAGGTATCATGGAAGGGGTTGTGACAGCAGTGGTTGTATTTGGTTTGATGGGTGGAAATGTGTTTGGGTAGATAGTGGAGGTGTCATCGAGGGATCTCTGCATCTGTGCTGAGACATGGAGTAAGACGCGTCCCCATAATAAATCCCTATCCACATAATCTAAGTGATTGGCCAACCATGAGAATGGCACGTTTGTGGGTGGAGTTGGTGAGGACCTAATGGGAATTCCCGTAAAATGTATATTAGAGACGGGGAATTGGCCAACTTCAACTTTTGTGGGTAAAAGAGATGAAAGTAGGTCTGTTGGATGTTCAACTTTTGTTTTTTTGGTAGCTGATGGAGAATGCTCACCGAGAGGCAAAGGTATCTCCACTAGGTCTATGATGGGTGGAAGAGATGATGAGAGTTCCTCTATAAGTGGAGGAATGGATAGGTGCTCCTCTATGGGTGGAGGAGATAATGGGTGCTCTTCTTTGGGTGGAGGAGGTAGTGGGTGCTCCTCTATGGGTGGAGGAGGTACGGTAGGTAAAGGTTATCTAAGTGGAGAAGCTAGGGGTGAGAGGGGCTCGATGTTAGTGGAAGAGTCCTCCATTAGTGATGAAGGAGATGAAAGGTGTTCCTCTGTTGGTGAAGGAATAGTGGAGGTTGGTTCCAATGTGGAAGGAGAATTTCAGGCTAATATTTCCTCTATGGAAGGGATGTGATGTAATTAAGAGGTGACAGGTACCTCGTTAAAGATTGCATGAACCTCACGAGTATGGGTATCGTGAGTGGATGTCTCACCGATTTGATTGGATGAAGGGGCATGATTAGGAAATGGTTTTTTGAAGATTTATAGATTTTGGTTGGGGGTGGCATTGGGATTATCCACAGTTAGCTCACCTTTCTTGGAATATATTCTTGAAAGTGATGTAGTTTCCGTCACTATGACCCTTCACTCGGTGATAGTTATAGAAATCATGCTCTTTATACCATGCCGACATGGGGTGAGTAGGGTCAAAACCAGTGTGTGGTTTTATGGGAGGAAGTGTGATGGCTCCAGCTTTGATAAGCTTTTCTAAGATAGAAGAGTAAGGTTCCCCAATTGGGGTATATTTTCGCTGCTCTTGTCTAAATCGAAAATCTTGGATAGGTGATAGATTAGATGAGGGTGTAGCCTGATTGGATGGATGAGATGGGCCAGCCTTAAGTACCATTGCATTAGCAGTACCCTTATCCTTTAAATAATTGGTTGGTGGTTTGGAAGAAGAAGAGGTTTCATTCAAATTGAATGCCGAATTCTTATTTCGTAATTGGATTTTCTTCTCTTCGATGACATGAATCTCCAACTTTCATGCCATAGCGAATGCCTCATCGAATGTTCAGAAAGTTTGGACCTACAAAGTCAAGGAGATATGTATGGCGCAATCTTGTGTGAAGAGCTCGATGAGTTCATTTTGTGGCACTTAGAACGTAAGTTGATTGATCAAGCTGCACTAGTGAGTGACAAAATCTGTGATAGATTCATACTCGTACTGACGTGTGGAGCATAGATCGGCCATGGTAACCTTCTTGGTGATATTCATAGAGAAATGATATAAAAAAATCTTGGGCTACCTGATTGAATGAAAATATAGAGTGTTTAGATAACCCACTATACCAATCTAATGCTGGTCTAGTGAGGGACATGGGAAAAGTTCTCAAAAACAGGGCATCATCATGAGTGATCAAATAACACCCATGTTTGAATGAGTGCAAATGCTATTGTGGGTCTTCCTTGCTATTGAAGCGATTGAATTTAAGAATTTTCCAATGCACAGGGTATGAACGGATGGGAATGGATGGGTGAATAGGCTCATTTCAAATCTCGTCGTAGGTGAGAGTGTTGTGGGAGCCGGAAACTGATGCCTCCAATGTCTGCATCTTGTCCAACATCAATTTAATTAGGTCATTGGTGGGTTGTGATGATTGGATGCCTCCTATATCCTGAGGAAGTTGGTTTTGGGCATATAATGGGGGTGACATTCTAGTGTATGGGGCTACCATGTAATGTGGTGGAGAATAAGGCAATGAAATAGGAGGTACATACCTGGAATGAATAACAGATGAAACATGTGGTTGTTGGTAGTATGTATATGGGGGTGGAAGGGTCGTGGTAACCCTAGTTGTAATAGGGGCTAATGATTGTGGAATAGAAAGAACCACGTTCTAAAATAGGGTAGGAGTCACCAACACTAGAGGTGGGAATGTGGCTATAGGTATGTGTGAGACATGAGGGGCAAATGAGCTTGTGTTTGGGGCAGTCATTGAGGGTATGGTGGATGTGTTGGGTGCCACAAAGACAAAAAATGCGGCAGTCATAGCGGGTATAAAACCTAACTGCGAAATAACTGGGGGTAAGGTGGATGTAGGCAACACAGAGCTAGATGGGGCCGATGTGGAATTGGGTGTGAGAATCGGGGGGTAGATATGGGCATGCCGTATATCAACTGACCTGAGGCATCTTGAGTGGATGAGTGGGAGAGGTAAAAATTCAAGGTGGCAGGGTTCTGGTCAAGGAGTCGTGTGAAATCCTCATCTCCGGTAGTGATAGTAGTAGGCTAGATGGGATCCATGGCTAGTGATAAAATAGAAGGTGGTGATGGACTATGTGGGAGTGGTTGGCAATTGGCATGGAACATGAGGGTTCTTTCTTGTCTTCGGATCAGCACCATGTGAACCAGTATTGATCAGGTAGGGCTGCTTCTCTATAAATGACACAGAGAACAACAGAAACAGGTGAATCTGGTGATAAAACATGGATGAAGTAATGAACAGTGGGTGGAATGTGAAACTGGCTAAACGATTCCTATTAGGGAAAACCGACGTCAGTTAGGGGTAACCTCTTCCGGTCACTGTAGAAAATGGATAGTGAGTAAAGAGAGGTAGAAGGAAAAATCTGACAAGTATGCCAAATCTAAAGACGTTTAAAACGTCAATGAGAATAATGACAGTGACAGAGACTATGGAAAGTGGAAGAAAGTGAAATGAAAATTTCCTTTTGAGAAGGTTAGCAAAAGGATTTGGAACCAACATCAGCTGGGTATAACCGATGGTGGTCAGAGGTAACCGATAATGGTCAGAGGTAATCGATGATGGTTACTGTGAAATTGAAACAGTGATGAAAGAAAGTGGTTTTGAATTAAAATCTGATGTAGAATCAGACCCAGAATTCTTGAAATGATGATGATATGGCCCAGGCACACTCAGGTGAATCTGGAATACACCATCTATGATGAGGAGCATGCAAGGATGAACAAAAAAAAGTGATGAACGTGATCTTTCACCTCAAAACACAAGCCAAGCATAAACACTAAGAAAATGTGATCCTAAGAGTGCCCTTTCTATTATGTTTGTTTAAATTATGCTATTTTAGGGACTGACACATGAATTATGAAATAGAGTTTTTGGTGAGGATGGCTTCCTACAAAGAAGGAGATCTAAAGGGTGAAGTTTCAGGTATGTTATGGTGGTGACGGGCTTCACTTTGAAGTATGACTTGACAGAGCACTGAGTTAGGTGCCCACTATACCATGATCGTGTGATCACCTACAACTTCTTCCAGGTAGGATGTTTTTTAAGAATGTATGTATTTTGAATTTTTGTGTGGTTTGGTGAGACTCAAAGAAAGAGAAAAGGATAGAAGTTCTTTCCTACGATTCGTTTGTCAAACATCAAATGGTCATGACCTCTAGCATATAGGTTTCCCTCAATTAATGTGAGCTAATGCAAAAAATCAAAATGGAATGGAATTGTTTTAAACCCAAATCGAAAATGTGAAATTGGATGACACAATAAGATGAAGAGGAAGAGGGATGCTCTTTCACTACAATGCAAAAATCATGAAGAAATGATTCTTTTTAATTAAAGCAAAAATAAAAGTTTCCTTTAGAGAAAATAGAAAGAAGAGATGTGGATTACCAGGGAATAAAATTAGTTTGTACACTTTTTAGAAAGGAAAAAAACACACAAATTTTTCCTAGGAATGAATAAAATGAAAGGAACCCCGGATGGGTCCCACTAGGCATGCCAAATTGTTTCACCTTTTTCTTAGATTGTTTCTTTGAATTGTTGACAAAACAGATAGGGTAACGGGCGTAGGAGGAATACCTATTCAAATGTCATTCGATGGGTTGTTACACACGTATGAATTCCAAATCCACAGCTGATCATGAGAGCTTCCTTTTGGCTAGGAGGAACTACCTGTAATGAAAACAAGACCACCAGAAGGAATTAAACAATATGGGTAGTGAACTGCCTAGTGTGAGCTAGATCCAGGAAGTATGATACTTCCTAGATGGCTGTTAGTCCACTGTTTTAAACAAATTAATGCAGTAAACAAAGTAAATCCTATTTTTATTTTGAAATGATTTAGGTATCTCACTTAAAAACACAATAAGAGATAGATCTAATCTAACAGGCTAAGCTAGAATAGAATCCAAAGGTCAAATGGTTGGTTATGGGTCTCTACAGGTCTGATAAAGGTCTCGGGTAGGTCACAGGTGAGTGAGGGTGAGGTAAAATTAGGTGGGTAGGTCTCTATTTAAGGCTATGTGGGAAAACACAGAGACTGGCATCGGTCAGGGGTGACCGACCGCGGTTAGGTACAACTGACACCAGTTATTGTGGGATCTGGAAATATCACAGAATAGGGTTTTGGTCTCCTTTGTGATTGTACAAAGGATTTTGGTTGGTCAAGATGAGGTATTGGATGATGAGAGTAGGCTTTTATGAGGTTTTAATGGGTCTATGGAGGTGAAAATGTTGGAGAAGGTCAATAGGGAGCAAGATAAACAATGGGTGATAAAATAATGATTAAATGAAATAACCAGGAAAGTATGATGTTGTACTTACTTGGATTTCATTCCTAAAGGTCTGTGTATGAAGGATGGAGGTGCTGTAGATGGGTTATAAGGCTGTAAGTGATCACCAACTAAAGAAAATCTTCTACATGGGATGCATGCACACTCCTCTTATCTTAGATAGATTAGATCGTGGTAGGGATGGCTGTGTAGGAGAAGATGCTCAATATTCTTCCTTGGATATGAATTCTTGCTGGAATTTTCTCTCTGAAGATGTGTTATCTCACTGAGATTCTATTCTTACTCGTCAACTTTATCCCAATGTTGGACAACCTCCAAGATCCAAGTTCCAAGTTCCAAGTTTGAGAATAAGGCTGTTTTGGGTTAAAAGGGGTAACCGACAGTGGTCTGGCTTAATTGGTGACTGTTAGGGGTAACCGACGTCGGTCAAGGCAAGATTTCCTAGGTTTACTAAACTTAGGGAGATCCTTATGATTTTCTTGGATCTTATGTCAATATCCCAGGGATTAGGCTAAAAAATTCTTGTGAGCATGCAGGAATGTGGTTAGAGGGAATGTATGAATTGATTTTTAGGGTTTGGGTGAGTCTTAGTTAGTTATGGGAACTTGCTAAGAATAGGTATTAGGTTGAGTTAACTTGGTGAGGTGTCTAAGTGAACTATATGTGTAGATATTATTTAAATAAGATATTTAAATAATGAATATGGTGAGGATAATGTATTATTTTAATTAAATTAATTAAATTAATATTAGTGGGGTGAAGGGGGTCATGGCTAGGTAAATGTAATATAGGGTGCTTATATGTCGAGGGACGAAAGGGGAGTGTGACCAAATTTTAGTGTCTACAAGGAAATTGAAAAGATATTGCAAGTAGGCTTTATCTACCCCATCTTTGATATTCAGTGAGTGTCTCCTCTTGTCATTGTGCCTAAAAAAATGGAAAATGGAGAATTTGTGTTGATTATGGGGAATCAAACAAAGATACCCTTAGAGATTATTTTCCCTTACCATTCATAGGTCAAGTTTTAAACAACCTTTTAGGTAAACAATACTTTTCCTTCCTGGATGGCTTTAGTGGATATAATCAAATCAAGGTGGCTGCTAAGGATCAGGACAAAACTACCTTTACTTGTCCATGGGGTACCTTTTCTTACAAGGTATTACCATTTAGACTATGTAATGCTATAGCAACCTTCCAAAGGGATGTACAAGCAATTTTTGTAGATGTAACCAATGATTTTGCAGAGGTATACATGGATGATTTTACTGTGCATGGAGAAACATTTGATGATGCATTGAAAAATTTGGACAGAATATTAACAAGATGTGAGAAACACCATTTGTCTCTTAGTCATGAGAAATGTTTGATGATTATTGATGGGGGAATTTGATGTAGCCTAGAATTCACTAGATGAAACCCTAGACACGCTGGCTCATCACTCATCCTAGACTGAGCACTCACCCAAAGCA
>CM034146.1:927026708-927241287 GCA_019776745.2 Taxus chinensis | reverse complement strand
CAAGGACCAATGATGGAGGAGTGGTCCATTTTTCCTGGGGGCCAACCTTCTTGGTGGCACTGTATAGATAGTTATGGCTTATGGAGGCTGCAGTGTTTTAGCTTGTGTTGCACATTGCCCACACTGCTCTTGGGCATACAAGCAATTTTGTAATGTGTGCACAGTTGGTTTTCCCCAAATGATGGTTTGGTGGCTTTACCAGGGTTGGGTACAGTGGATGGGTACTCAATTGGTGGACATCATAGGGTGATGAGGGCCACCATAATTTTTGCACATGTACCGCGACGTGTTGGAGGGCTTGTCTGGGGTCGATATTTTTTGGAGGCCAATGTTCGATTCATTTATATAGGCACATGAAAAAATTATTTGGGGATTTAAAGCTACTCAGTGGATGAGTGGTGCATTTTTGTTAACACGAGATGATACCTATAGACAGACTAGACAATAGTTTAAGATAATCATAGGATGTTCTTCCACACCATTCCACAGTATGGAGAGATGACGTGGAGAGACCTATTTCTCCACAGGGCCGAATATTGCCGACATGCAATACGAGCAGGCGTGGACAAGTAGATTGATGATGTCAGGCATATATGATACATCATTGGTGGTGGTGTACTACTAGTGACACCTCCATGAACCGGGAAGCCTAACTAGCCACGTCCTAGTACAAGGGATACTTTAACAAATTAGGTGGCTCCCTTTAGGGCCACATATTTACAAGTGTTACAAGGGGAAAATTACTCTATCAGAGGCATAAGGGTTTTCCACTTTATAGCACAATTGGTGGCCCTAAAGCCTAGTTTACATAGGAAAATACACCCACATAATGTGGAGATGGAGATAGGGGACAAATTTTCCTCCACTTACAGGCACAAGTAGTAGGTTTTGTCTAAGGTCATGGGCCACTACCATTCTCCAGTTATGGCCCTCATTCTATTGTTATAGCACAGGCACGCCACAGGCTCAAGGATAGGGTCCCATATTACAGGTAGAAGTGGGCAGGGTCCCAATGTTACAAGGGAGGAGATAGGGTACACGACACAGGTCTGAGGCGCGCCCTAGCAGGACAAATCTCATAGGTTCACTGTGGGGAACCTATAGACACCACCTAGCAATATCATGGGAGGTTCGGAATGTCTGATGAGGCACGATATGACCAGGATCATATAATGACCACAGAGATAGACATACCCTCCTTGCTGAGTACATGGCACAATGGGTAACGATTGGAGGAGTAGCTCTTGCACTCATAGCTCAGAGAGCACGGGGGGCCGATGAGCCTAGCATATGGTCATGTGAAGCTATGAGTTTCATCAGAGCTAGACCCAGTTTGTGGCTTTACGGTGGCGGTAAACCAAGAACCCATGCAAGGTGGAGATAATGTGGAAGAATTTGAAAACATAGAGGAAATATAGATGAGACTGGATGATATAAAATGGAATGATGAATAGTCAACCGTATATGATTTGGTGTATCAGTTTTTGGTATATGACCCCCAGGCCTATGTGACGATGATACTAAGGATTACATGATCGTTTTTGTGATTTTTTCTTATGATTCAGGCCTGCTTGCTAAAGTGAGAGTTTTATCTGAGATATTGTATTGATTTACATCTGTTATATATGTATGGCATAAAAACTTTCTAGTTTGAAAATAATTTATCTGATATACTAATACACGAACTATGTCATAGAATAATTCAAGCTAATCAAGAAAACAAATGAAAAAACCAAGATTTAACCTGGACAACCCCTTTCAGGAAAAAAACCTGCATGTAATTTCCTCTCTCTTATTGCATTAACTTAACTGGTTACAATAACAATAACATAACTTCCAAGTTCGTTTTTAACTTATTGCATCTCCAACTATTTGTAAGAAAAATATAGAAAACCGTCAAATTGGTTTTCAATACAATAGGTACCAAAACCATGGTCTATCATTACCCATAAGGGTTCCCCATACTTCATGAATGATGCCCCGCCCCATATCTGTCTATAGTCATACAAAATCGCATATCTATCCTCTTGAACCAAATAGGAACCCTTGGTAAAACTCATGGAGAGGTGTACAGTTACTCTTGCATATACATACAAAATATACAACCACATTCTAACATTCTCCCCCTTATTATATTTGGTAGACTTTACAAAGGGGGCGAGACACGGCCATATATCAGCAGCTCAGGGCATTCATCCCATCATTTTGCCTGTATGAAGAAATTTTTTCAAATATCCCCAGATTAAAGAGTCTACACCTATCCTTTGTTCCACTTTACTTAGTCATAATCTTCTTCTCTCCATCATTTCTCTTATGAATGGTATTACCCTCAATGTATTTTCTTCTGAATGATTCTCATGGTTATTTTCTATAATAAATTTGTCCTTTGACTGTCACAATCATGCTTACAACATCTTTTTGAGTGAACTCACTAGTAGTGATCAGTCACCGAAAAGCCACAAACCGCTTCTTTTACTGCATGACCCCTACTAACGCTCATGGAGGAGGTGGTATAGTCTCTTGGGTATCACTATCAAAATATCCACACAATCTAACCACATTTGTAGAGGTGTTATTGGATGGATGATGTTATCTATGTTTTTAATTTCCATGCTATTGTGTCTGTGATGGAAATAGTTCATTTAGGCATATGGATTTCCGAAGTTATGTAGGCATGATTGAATCAAGGTTTATAGGCATAATGGATTTTAGGTCCTTTAGGCTGGTTGGTTGAGGTTTGTGGAGGCATGATGTAGTCTACTCCTTTAGGCATGGTTGGGGGGGTTTGGGGTCCTTTCGGAATCTTGAGTCTAGGTAAGTTAAGGCATTGTGTTGAGTTGTCGGTTTATGGTTTTTGATTAATCTCAAGTTATTGGTAATCAGGAGAAATAAAGATTAATTTATATGTATGTATTTGTTTTAAAAATTTCCAAATATTTAATATCATGGAATGTACAATGATAAATGGATGATATGATGGTGTGTTACAAATTGTAGGTATTTATGTTTGTATGTTTAATTTTCCTAATTGTTGTGTAAACTGGAACAATCACTAAGGTAGAATGTGAATATAAAAAGGGGGGAAAATTGGTTGTCGGTACCGGTTTGGTTCGCTAATCTCCAAAGCCCTCATGCCCTCATATTTTTGGGGAAAGGTTCCTCATCATGTAGCTCTCCCATAGCTAGGGAGATATGGTGGAAGTAGAGGAATGGGTTGGTAAGGTTTTTAATCATGATTGAGTCTATATCATTATGCATTGTTGGGTTGGGTTCATTTAGGTATGGGTTAGTGAGGTAATTTAGGATTAGTTGCTTTTAGTGATTGTAGGCATGGTTAGTGTTAGTCTCAGTTCGGTATAGTGATGCTTTGAAAAGAGGAATTCTTAAAAAATGTAGTGGCGATAATATTATCTTTTATAGTATAATCACCAAGAATGAAGCAGCGTCAAGGTAGAAGTTTACCAAATATCCGCCTAATTGGTAAGAACCATAACAAGTCTACTGTTCCCGCAAAATGGAGCCCCCTACTTAGTTTTGCTACTTGCCTTCATTCTTCCCTTCTTTGTGCTTCAACACAACTTCAATTTTCCCACATTTCAAGCATCAGGGTTTTTTGGAAATGCCACATCAGATATGATTTTATTCTTATTCCCCATTTCTAGAGCTAAAATTTTCCTCTAACTTTTCCTCCTAACTCTCAACTATTGTTCGAAGTTATGTGCCCGACGTGACTAGTTTGGGGAAATTTTGTCTCCAGTTGATCTGTGACAAGCCGATGCCCACAGCCATGAGAAGGTGTGGCACGTGCTGCCTTTGAGGGTGGCGGCGCTAGGGTGGAGGTAAGTTTGGGATAAATTTTGCTAAAGGGGAAGGGCACCTGCCAAGGGAAATTTTTGGCTCCTCGGCGCGTGGAGGAGGATGGAGAAAAAGTTGTGGAAGGCCCGGCCTGGTGCAGTGCTACATGGAGGAAGCCGACCTGTCGCCTAGAAAGTGGACTCATGGGAAAGCTTACCGCTCGTTTTCCGGACTCAGCCCAGACCGGTGGCGCAAGGAACTTTATTTTTTGCCAACGTTGATAGTAGTTGGAAAATTGGATAAACAGAAGTGTTCCCCCCCCACCAGACCCCAAGCTGACACGTGTCACTAGAGAAGGCGGAGCATGGGAACATTTAGGAATTTTTCCCGATAAAAAAATCAAGAGGAAAAGTGAAGGTTTGAGCCCGCGCATTTCCATCAACGAGGAAATTTCCACGTGTAGAAGGATGGGGCATGGGAATTTTTTGGGTGGACATTTAACACCAAACTCAGAAAATTGAAATTTTCAAGTTTTGGCCTGCCAACAACAATGTTTGTTTGCCTAAAATTGCTATTTTTTATTTGCACGAAATCTTCTAGGGGGCATAACTTTTTCGATCCCTGAGCCTACAGATTGGCCACATTCTTATATCATTTGGAAAGATGTTTGAACTCATATACATATGGATGGTTTAAACTTTTATTTTTTTGGATATTTGTGGGATAAAAATGTAAAAACTTCTACTGGCATGGCTAAACTGACGTGAAAACGCCCCAACCACCAAAATTATGAAGTTAATGGGCCTCTTTCTTGCTTTACAGAGCATGGTACTTTGGTGTATGGGTTTTTTTTCCATGAATTCTCATCACTTTTAGGTTGAGATTGTTATGGATTTTTTTATGGTTGGATTTTCAATTTGATTTTCCCGCGTTTTCCCCACATTTCTTTCATTCTGTTCGATGTTAAAAGTCAGATTTGACCTTCATTTGAAAGGTGTTCATCATTCTTCTCTGCCGTCTCCCTTCTTTTCCGCTTCCCTATGGTCGAAAATGGAGTTTTACACGTCTTCCCTACGTAATGTATCTTTTGTCCTCTTAACCAATAAAATATGTGTCTTGGTGCACCACACCTCTGGAGGCAATAACAAAAATGTGTCTTTTATGATAATTTTCCATCTTGCGTCGTTTTTAACCTGTCTTCCTTCTTGCCTCTCTTCATTGGGGGCATTTTGTGCATGTTGAATGTTCATTGTAGGTTTTTGAGTTGTGTTTCATGGAGTTTTGGAACCATTTTTGTGTGAAATTTATCCGTGGTTTTGTGATGGACTTGTCATCCTTTCCATTGCTCACCTCTTCTTGTTCCCAATGTCAGGTTGATAGATGTTCAACATTTTCCTTCTCTGTGTATCAACCATTTAGTGTAGGCTTGTTTTTCCTCTTTTCTCTCGCTCTCTGTCTCCTTGGCATAGTTAGATTAGTATTAGATTATCTTGTCTACACTGGAATACTTGTGGCGTTAGTTTAGGAATAGGAAACCCAACTCAGTAGACGCTTTCCCCATTTTGCAAATGTCCCCACAATTTGGTAAAGCTCAATGTTTGCATTCACAAGCCCAATGACATTACCTTAGAAAATAGATCCATGGTTGAATTAGGGGTGCTGTGAATTTGCACTAACAGTTTGGCACACCTGGTGTTTACTTTAGAGGTCTTCCAATTTTTTTTTGACAGATTGGTGTGTTCCGGTTTAAGATTCAACATTTGGAAGAGCAATATTCAAAAGCACATCTGGAAACTCCATCTGTAAATAACTCATTCTCTAAATTGTATACCTTCTTTCCATTCATTTTCATTCATTTTTAATTCATCCTTTATTCCATCTCTTCCATATTCTTTAATGTTCATGAGTTGTGCAATCATGACTTCATTTCCATCATGGAATTCACATTTACAACAACAGTATTCCACCTCCAACATTTTTAACAAACTCCTTTAAATCTCATTTTGATCAATTCAAAATCAGTATGCATATCCATATGAGCAGTAGTGCCAAAATCAGTTTGGCTATGGTTCTTTCCAAGAGCACGGTATGCAAACATGAAGACAATCAATGGAAGATGTTGATTTTGTGGAGAAGATCCAAAAAAATGGAGTTTGGTATGGTGAAATCAAAAGCAAAAACTCAAATGAAGGGATTTTAGAATTAGTTGTGAAGCACCTTGTCCATGGGTGGCCCTTTTCCAAGACACTTTAGCCTCAGGAGAAGTTGGACTTCATGATGGAGATGCCTCCCTAACTTACACAATGAACAGTGGAGATAGAGGCCTATAAATTTGGTACTGAGCAACCTTGTCAATGTTAAATTCTACACCATCATCTAGTTTTTCTCCTTCCATTCCTCAAGCAGGACCATATCATTTTGAATGCCAAAATCTAATCTAGCCCATGTTTGCCCCAACAGTTGATTCCATTTCGCCATACCCTAGTCTTCCATCCCTCTCATTTTTCTTCTCTCTCTCTTCCAAATCTAATCCCCTCCACAAGAGCAAAAATAAATACCTTAAACTCAAGGAAACAAGAAGTTTCAATCTCCGCCACCACAAAAAATAATTGCAAAAATCAATTGAGGTTACAACCCACCCCTCCTCTTGTATTCCCAATTCCATATGGGGAAGAAGAAATTGCAAAAATCAGTCATGAAGGAAGCAAGAAGAAGATCCAAACAAGAAGAAAAAATCAAAAGTTTGGTAATCTTGGCTCTTAAATTTGGTATTAAAAAAAATCCCCTTAATGGTGAAACCAACAGAGGAGGCCAAGGTTGAAGAACAAGGTGGTAGTTAGGATTTTTTTGTTTTAAGCAAAAGAAGAGCAAAAAGAAGAGACAATCAACAATGAATTTTCTCAGAATGTAGTGTCCATGTTGGCACTCTACTTGAAGAAGATTCTGAGATCCAATTCAAGTTGGCACAATCATCCATGAAGAGGAAATCTCTAAAAGAGATCTTGCAGCCCCAACTTCGTCCTATAGAGCAATAGATTGAACATTTTGACTTGACAACTTCATGCTAGAGGAAGAGTTTAAATCAAGAGAAATATTTTCTTCAAGCAGTAGAGGAAGGAGAAGCTGCTCCAATCCAAAAGAAGAGGAGGCCACATTCCATTTGTGGGGGAGAAAAGTGGCAGATCCAAAAGCTTTGAGCACAAAGCAGGCTATAGAAGAATATTCAGTTATTCTTTCTACTTCATCTCTCTCAAATTCTAGTGCTGAAGAAGAGTTTGATCTCTAAAAACTCAATGTTGGAGGATGAAGAACCAGGGTCGAATCACGTTTGCAATCAAACAGAACGCCATGGGGGAGGTGAGCATTACAGCAGGACAACAACTGAAAAAACCAAAGGGGTTTGTGCTTGGGGTGGTGTGTTGGGGGGGGTGTGTGGGGGGTTTGTTTTGGTATTCGTTCGGTGTGGGGGGGTGCATGTTGGTGTGTGTTTGTTGTGGTTGTGGTTGTTGTTTTGATTTGTTTGTGTGTTTTTTTTTTTTTGTTTTTATATTTTTTTTTTTTTTTTTTTGTTTTTTTTTATTTGTTGTTGTTTTTTTTGGTTTGTGTTTTGCTTTTTCTTTTCTCTTTCTCTCTTGGCCTCTTTTTTTTCTCCTTGCTTCCCCCCCTTCCCTCCTTCCCTTTTCTCCTTCCTCCCCTCCCTTCCCCCCCTCCCCTTCTTCCCCTTCCTTCTCTTCTTCCTTTTTCTTCCTTCCTCCCTTTTCTCCCAGCCCCTCTTTTCCCCTCCTCCCACCTCTTTTCCTTCTCTTCCTCTTCCGCTTTGAAGGAAAAGGAAAACAACAGAAGAACTTCAATCACTTCTCCCCACCATCATCCAGCCAATAATGTCTATAAGAGGACTCCATTTTTGGAGTTGAAAATCAGAGCAATGGGTATATCAAATGGGATCAGACCTTTCCCATAAGGTATTTGGATTCATTGGAGCCAAAGGAGAAGTCACAACTAGTCATGCTTGCTTCTAAGCATGAGGATGAGCATTTAAGCACCAAGGATCACCTGTAATACCTCTATAATCCAAATGCAAAGAAACTAAAAGAGGTATCTAACTTGTTTTCAGTTGAAACCTTTCTGATATGGGTAGAAGAAAATCTTCTTTTTGATTTTCCACGCATCCTAACAGCCATGATAGCTCCAAATCAATTAGATGGCTGCCTATTTTTAAGAAAGGAAGCTATTTGCACAACCAGTTGCAGGGTTTGTTTAGCTCACCTTTGCTTCCAGTTAGAGTAGAGTAGTTAGGTTTGATTTTAGTAGAAGAAGTGCTCTTGCACACTCTACATATCCCACTTGGGGTATGTATGATTTCCAATTTTGTACATAGTTTTTTAGTGTTGTGTGTTGCTTTTGCACAATCCATTTCAATGGGTTTTGGTGAAGATCAGCTCCAGTTTTAGTGGGTTTCCAAGTGGCTCAGATGTCAAATTTTCATAGTTTAGATCAGAAGAAATTTATTAGGCTTGACTCCATGCCCAATGGATGCTTCAAATGCCACTGATCATTCATCTAGTAGGCATATGACCCCTGAGAGTCACCAAATTGTTATCCAAAATTGAGCCCCCTAGTTATTTTGTCTAACTTGCCTTCATTCTTCCCTTCCTTGTGCTTCAAATTAAATTTTCACACATTTCAAGCACTCAATGGTTTTTTGGAAATGGCTCCATCAGATAGGATTTTTCTTCCCCTTTCCAGAAAGGTAAAGTTTCCTCCTAACTCCAAATATTTCAAAAGTTATGGCAAATTGGAGTTTTGGGGAAATTTTCCCTTGACAGGCCCACAACCAATGACAAGGTGCCACGTGGCAGCAGAGGTCAGGGCCAGTGGAGGTAAGTTGGAAAATTTTCCAAGAGGGCAAAGGGTGCAAAGGGAAAATTTTGGCCTGCAGGCCTTAGAGGAGGATGGAGAAAAAGTTGGTGAAGGCCCGCGGCCAATGAGGAAGCGACACGTGTCCATGATAGTGGCAGGAGTCAGAGGTGCGGAGGAAACTTTGGTTTTTTTGCCAAAGAGATAGATGCACAAATGGAGAAAAATAATTACACCCCCACCAAGAAACTAGAAGCCGACAGTGTCATCGGAGCGGTGGAACGTGGGGAAAATTTGGGAATTTTTCCCGATAAAAAAATCAAAGGGGAAAAGCGAGGTTTGAGCCTGTGTTTCCATCAGTGAATGGGAAAGTGCCATGTGGTAGAGGAGTGGTAGGGCACAGGGAATTTTTTGGAAATTTTAAAAATTCAAAAATGGAAAATTTTGAAGTTTCGGCCCGCTAACCCGATTTTTGCCCTAAATTGCTATTTTGGCCTAAAATCTTCAAAGTGGCATAACTTTCGATCCTGAGCTCATATTTTCAACGTTCTTTATATCATTGGAAATATTTTGAAATAATATACATGATGGAGGGTTAGATTTTTATTTTTATGGATATTTGTGGGAGAAAAATAGGGAAACATCTCTGGCATTCGAAAAACACAGAAAACGACCCCCAACCACCAAAATTAATGAAGTATGGGCCTCTTTCTTGCTCTGCAAAGAAATGTACTTTGGCGAATGGGTTTTCCCATGAATCTCATCAATTTTTAGGTGATATTGGAGGGATTTTTTAGTGGTTGGAGTTTCAATTTGATATTCCCGTGTTTTCTACATTTCTTTCATTCTATTCGATGGTTAAAAGCCAGATTTGGCTCATTTGTAAAGGTTGTTCATCATTCTTCTCTGCCTCTCCCTTATTTTCTTCCCCAGGGTCAAAAATGGAGTTTGAATCTCCTCCCTTGCTCTATAATTGCATTTTTTACCTCTTACTAGTAAAATGATGTTTTTTGCAAACTTCTGGAGCAATAAAAACATGTTAATTTGTCCATCCTTGCTCATTTTTCTTGTCTTCTACTTTCCTCTATTCATTGTAGGTATTTGTGCATGTTGAATGTTCAATGCAGGTTTTAGAGCTATGTTCATGGATTTTTGGACATTTTTGTGTGAAATTTATCCTTGGTTTTATGATGCACTTGTCCATCCTTTCCATTGCTCACATCTTCTTATTCCATGGTAGTTTTGATAGATGTTCAACATTTTCCTTCTCTGGTGTATCACCATTTTAGTGTAGGCTCTATTTTTCCCTCTTTTCTCTCTTTATGTCTCTTGGAATAGTTATATTAGGATTAGATTAGCTTTCTTGCACTGGAATAGCTTATGGCAGGTAGTTTTAGGAAGAGGAACCAACCTTCTCTAGAGAGCTTTCCCCATTCGTAAAGGTCCCACACTTTGGGAAAGCTCAATGGTTTTCATTCACAACATATGACATTGCCTTAGAAATTAGATCCATAGTTCATTTTAGGGGTGTTGTGAATTTTCACTAACATCTACCAAACCAAATGTGGGCTTATGAACGTAAGACCCTAAAGGTGTTGCATGATTGACTATGCTAATGGTGAATAAAGTCACATGATCACGGAATGTCATTTTTTCAGCAAGTCCCTTGAGAAGGTAAGAAATTAGGGTGAAAAAGGAAATTAGGTCAAAATCATTGGTGTTTTACGTCACATGGTGTAAGACAACATGCCTACTTGACAAGAGACCTAAGATTAAAATAGACAAGTCCATGACAAAAAAAAGTTTCCATTTCTTATTTTTGCTATTGTTTTGATATACTGATTGATGTGGGAAGTCTATGAGGGGATGATTATATTATCTGCTTGAGGTTTTCGTGAAGCTGATTAATGTAGGAAGCTTTTGAATATTTTATTTTATTTTGCAAGAATAGTCCTCTTTTGATGAGAAACTAGGTACAATATGGCTAGCTTTGCATAACTGTCCTTCGAGGGAGAATTCTATTTATAACATTAAGATCAGAGAGAATAGATGTCCTTTTTGAGGGAATCATCATATTTCTAGAAGTTTGAATCAAGGAGTTGAATCCCATTTTATTTTTTACATTCCTTTTCTTTTTGAACTTTAAGGTCATGGACAAGACTATAGAGAAAAATAGGCTCCTAGTTAGAAGGAAAAACCATAGCACACAGAGGATAACTATGGAAGAGAGATTTGACATTATGAATGACCATTGGATTCCATCTTGAAAAATATGAAAAGTATCCATGATAATCATGCCATGAGTAGGCCTGCGGTACTCATATTTTATATAGGACTGAAAAAGTGACGGGTAATCACATGATCCTAGTTTAGTTGTTGATCCTTAAGATAGGTAAAATGAAAGGTGAACGGTGATCAAGGGATGATTGTTAATAGACATGAGGTGATATAGGACTTACTTCAATAGTAGAATGGTCTAAGATGCAAGGCATTAAGGGGATCATCTTTTGATTTTCCTTCGAGTGAAGAAAAATGATAAACACCTGATCCATAGGTATGAGTAATGATATAAATGCTAAGCCAATTAGTAGTGAATTTTCCCTGTTTAATTTTCTCCTCTTTGGTTACATGTTCATTTTCCTTCAGGAGAAGGTCACCAACTGGAAGGTTCATTCATGAACATTTTTTTCATAGGTGTGGTTTGATACTTTTTGTAGATCTAGAGATGATCAAGAGCATTAAGACGATGATCATCTAATAACTCAAGTTGTGCCAAATGGTCCTGGAAAAAGTAATCATCGTTAAGAATATATTTGAGTGAAATACGAAGAGACATAATCTAGACTTCAAGAGGTAGGACAACCTCTATACTGTACACCAAGAAAAAGGTTCAGCCTTAGTTGAGGTACAAATATTAGTATGGTAAGCCCATAAAACAAAAGGAATGTGCGTGTGCCAATCCTTTCATGTATCGTCAACCACCTTCATAAGAATTTTGTTCAATGTTTTGTTGGTTGATTCAGCTTAGCCATTTGTTTATGGGTAGTAATATGAAGAAAAACTAGGTTAAATTCTGAAGGCATCACAAATTTCCCATAGGCTTTTGTTTTTGAACTATTTACCATTATCAGTGATGAAGTATTGAGGGACACCAAAGTGACAAATAATGTGATGGTTGATGAATTCACAATTTTTTTTAGATTTTGTAGAGATGAGGGGGATGGCTTCTACCCATTTAGTGTATTATTTGGTCATGGTAATAATCCATTGATGGCATTGTGAAGAATGAGGATTGATTTCTCTGACAAGATCCAAACCCCATTGAGAGAAAGGCCAAAGGTCTTGTGTGACCTATAAGGCATGACTAGGTGTGTGATGAAGATTAACATGTTGTTGGCATTTCACACAATGTTTGACATAGTCACAACAATCACGGTTGAGGGTGGGGAAAAATAATCTTATGAGAAGAATGCATTTGATGATAGCCAAACCACTAAAATGAGCTCCACAAATTCCGTTGTGAACCTCCTTGATGGTGTAATGAATATCAGAACTTGTAAGGAATCGTAAGAGAATACTGTCAAAGACACATTTATAAATAAGACCACCCATGATGACATAGCAAGAAACACTTTTGAGAAAAGTGCGTTGTCCATTATGAGTAAGATCTAGAGGTAGAATGGAAAGGGAAAGGTATTTTGTAAAAAAATTATAACGAAGGCCTTGTGGGTCAGGTGCAACGGTTCCGACAAAGTTGACATCTCAAAATAAATAAGAAGGTGATTGCAACCCTTTACTTTTGAAGTATTTTTTTACAAAACTTGTATATAAAATTAACTTGGTTTACAACTAGTTGCGAATCACCAAATATATTAATTGATTTGATGCCTAAGGTGATGGAGGTTTGAAGGCCTAATACAAGTGCTTGATATTTGGTAATATTGTTAGTAAAATCAAAATATAGTTTGAAATATAATGGAATAGGTTCACCATCAAGAGGAATGAGGATGATGCTTGCAATACCCCCATGTTGACATTTGGAATCATTGAATAATAAGGTCATTTAGTAAATGCTATCATCCAAAGATAGGGAAGAAATGGATTCGTCTAAAAAATTGAAGTTAGAAGATTAATTTTTGGAGAGGGGTGTGTCTGCAAGTTGGTCAGAGATAGTTTAACCTTTGATATATTTTTGTTGGATGAATTCAAGGTTGAGTTTTGTGAGAAGAATTAGCACATGTGAAACACTTTGATATTGGTAGGTCCTGGAATACATGTAATATAAGGGGTTGGCATTGGTGATGAAAAAGGTTTTATGATTGACTAGGTAGTGACGAAGTTTAGTGGAAACAAAAACTAATGCTAAGCATAGTTTTTTGGCATGGGTGTATCTAGTTTCATAGTCCAAAAGGGTATGAGTTATATAATAAAGCATTTACTCCCTGTGTTTATCATCGTGATGGGTGAGCATGGCCCCCAAGGAATGATCCGTAGTAGAAATGTAAAGGTAAAATGGTTGGTTATCCTTAGGAGGAACAAGTATAGGTGGTTGGAGAAGGTATTGTTTTAACACCTCAAAGGATTTGTGGCATTCATTATCCCATTTGAAAAATATGTCCTTTTTTAGGAGATAATAAAATGGGTGGTAGTGGTATGAAAGATGTGAAATAAAATGACAAATAGATTATAACTTACCTTGAAAACTATGAAGATGGTGAAGGTTAGTAGGTGGAGGCATTTCGAGAATAGCCTTGATTTTAGTGGGATCGACTTTTATGCCATACAAAGAAATGATAAAACCAAGGATATTTCCTGAGAGAACAACAAATACACACTTATTTGGTTAAAGATGAACACAATATTTGATGAGACGGTCCAAAATGACCTTCAAGGCTGTAAGGTGTTTGGCCCATTGTTTTGATTTAGAAAGAAGTTCATCTACGTAATCTTCTAATATACAATGCATGATGTCATGAAAGATATAGGTCATAGCCCACTGATATGTAGCACCATCATTTTTAAGGCCAAACAACATAAAACAATAGTAGAAGGTCCCTTAAGGAGTGATGAAGGCGGTTTTATGTTGATCTTCTAAGGCAAGTAATATATGGTTATAACCTGAGAAACTGTCCATGAGTGATAACATCTCATGACCAGTGGTAAGATCAAATAGTTGGTCAATAGTAGGTAGAGAAAAATTGTCTTTAGGTCAAGCTAAGTTGAACTCATGGAAATCTATGCAAATGGGGAGTCCTACTATTGATTTTGTGATAGGAATTATGTTAGAGATCCATTAGGGATAATCCATGGGTAGGATGAAGGAAATAAAGAGAAGGAGCTGAAGCTCTTCTTTAACAAAAAGGGAAATACAAGGATGCATTTTTCACAGCTTCTATTTTATGGGTTTGTCTTGAGGAAGAGTTACGATATTATGGTTCATAATTTTTAGGTCAATAACAGGCATATCGTCATAGGAAAAATCAAATGCATTACTATAATCTTGGAGGAAAGAAGTGAAAGCTTCCTATTCAATAGCATCTAAAGAGTGACCAATATTTTGAATGTGTGGGTCATTTTGAGTGTTACTATTAATTTCTATGGTCAACTCATTTAACATGGTTTGTGTCTCAAAAAGTAATGACTAGTGAATCTAAGAATCTTCCACATCAAGGTAGGTGAGAATAGACTCATCATCCTGACATTGAATGATGTTAATAGATGGTGTATCATCATCGATCATGTTAAGATATAAGAAGGGAAGAGAATAGGGATCCTCGTAGTCATGTTGATAAGTAAAAGGTCCCAGGGAAATGGTGTTCATGAAAAAAAAGTTAAGAGGAATAGATTCTGAATCTATAGAATTTGTGGGTGAAGGTGGTGATGTTGGTGAATGGCGTGAAGAAGGATTTTCATCCTCGATGAGGTCGATGCATGCCTTCTTGGAAGATGGTTCATAAAATCTGATAGCACTGTGATCTTTGAGTTTACATGTGGTACATGAGATGACATTATGACAGCCCTAATCGTAGAATCAGAAGTCAAAGCCTTTCTATGCACAATAATGAAGGAATGCGTGGTAAAAGCGTAAATTGGTGAGAGATTGGAGGTCAGATGAAAATGGTCATGTTTGGGAAGGGGGCTTAGATGAATAGGTGGCAGTGTCAAGTCTTCCATATGTTAATTTGGTGTGAAGGATGGGATGACCATAAGGGAATAGTTTACCTATGTGATGGTCATAATGAGGATATTATAGTGGGTTACCATACTTTTGTGGAGTAAGGAATGTGTTTATGTTGTACAAGCAGTATTCCCCTAGAGTGAGGCATTGAAAAACACCTTATAAAGGATTGGTAGTGGATATGTGTGTAACCGGAATAGATGAATTAATAGGCAATTAGGAAGAAGAAGTACTGGTGGGCTAGAAACTAGAAGGGTTAGTAGATGGGTCAGTTGCAGAGGGCGCGACAATAGTGGGAATAGAAGAAATAGGTGCGGGTGAGGTAGAAGAAACATCAATGGATGGGGATGTGGGTAAAGGAGAAGTGGTAGATGCCTTAACTGGTATAAGGACATCATTAGGTCGATACATCATGTTGTAGGTTTTGAATGGAAAAGGGTCAGCAGGGATGGTGTTGTTATGTCCTTCATGTTCAAATTTGACACATCAATGTAAAGTTGAAGGAACACAACCCATGACATGAATCCAAGGTTAGCCAAGCAATAGGTTATACTATAATTCCCATTCTAAAATGTATAATAACTCTGGCACAGTACGGGGGCCCACACAAATGTGAAGAATAATGGTGTCAAGGGTGGAAAATATGGTGCCATTGAAGGAGTACAATATAAAGGGGTTATTATGCATGCAATTTGATGGGATTCACATTTTATGGTATACATGGGAGGAGATGATGTTGATGTCAACACCGTCATCAATCATAACACGTCGCACAAAAATATTATCGATATAGAAGGAGATGAAAAGTGTGGGATTAGGGTCATCTGATTAGAGAGGTATAATCTCCTCATCAGCAAAAGTAAGGGTGGCCACTTGATTAGTGGGAGTGGCAGTAGAAGAATAAGGAGATGATTTGGTAAGAGAGGCCACATGGTGAGGGGTGATAATAGAGGCTACTGGTGTGGGGTTGTTAGGTAAAATCTCAATGGATTGCAAAACCTCCATGAGGGCTTGTTAATGAGATTCATACGTTTGAACGAGATTGTAAAAATAAATTTTTAGAGGGAATTTGTGTAATTGTTTTATCATTGTATGATGGGTGACCCCATTAGAAATATGGTTTGTGGGTCCTCGAATGGTAATTTTGGGAGCAGGTACATATGGTAGGTTAGGCACATGATTAGCAGATGGGCTGGTTAATTTTTATTTTTCCTTTGTCTTTTTGGGCGCGAGTGGCAACTTGGATCATGTTAATCTGAGGAAAAGAGGTAGATGGTGAAGGTATGTCATGAGTAGTATAATGACACAATGGACAAAATCCTAATGTGGGATAAGAACCTTGTGAAATAAGTAGGGAACATTAGCATTTAGGCTGTGGTTTGGCCAACTCTCAAATATGGACTATGTTGATCTCGAATGTTGGATATGGATAAAAAGGTTATAGAGGTAGAGATGTGGGTGGTTGAATAGGTAGTGGATGAAGATGTTTGGTTATTGGTGAAGGTGGATAGTTTCCTCATCTAGAAGATCATTGTCATAAAAAACTTCTTTAGGAGGACATAGTTAGAGAAGGACAATTTTAAGAACCTTAAAATTCTCTACATCATGCCCTGGCACACAATGATAGGAAAATTTTTTGGTTTCGTCAAACCCTTTTGGTTTAGGTATGAGTGGGTCATAGGGTCTAATTGGTGGTAATGTGATAATAGAGGTCTCTAAGAGGTTGGATAAAATGTTGGATCATAGGGTCATAGGGTCTAAGTGGTGCCAATGGATCACAGTGGGAAAAGAGTGTGGGTTTTGGTAAAGGTATGGATGATTGTGGTGGAAGAGGTATTATAGGAGGTGGAATAGGTTTGACCACTAGTTTGGTAGGTTATACTATCTTAGGTTTTGATGGTACCTGTTTGGGTAAGGATGTGGTAGATGAACAAGCAATGGAAGGTGTTGTTGGTTTAACTACCCTGTAGGAAGGTAGTTGGTTCTTGTCCTTGGATTACACCTTATTGGGTAAAGGCAAGGTGAGAGTATGTGATGCAAAAGGAAAAGTTGATGGTGGTAGATGATGGGTTAGCCATGGTGATAACAGAGGCATGATAAAGGTTTTTGGTAGAATCTAGGTGGAAGGTATGGGTTGAGGATAAGAAAGTTACATAGGTAGCGATGGGGTTATGGTAGCTAGTTGGGGTATAGGTGGCAAGGAATCTATGGGTGATGGAGAAGGTTACACAAGTTGATTGGATGTAATAAAATGATCATGATGAGGAGGTGGACTGATGTGCTTTTTTTCTTTGGGTAGGATATTTCTTGACCAGGGTAGATGGGTGAGGTCCGAGGATAGATGAAAGAGGAGGTGATAGAAGCGTGGTGGGTGAAATTGGTGTATATGTCCTAGAAGGATGGGTCTTCCTTTTAGGTGGAGGAATGGTTTTCATGCGGGCTTGGTAAGATGTGGATAAGTCCAATTTAATGGGTGGATAGACAAGGCTTGATGTTGACATGACACCCAGGGTAGTGATAGGTCTGGATATGGGAGGATATGTAGGTGCAAGTAAGTTCTTAGGCAAAGGAATGTGTTTAGTTATGGGTAAAGGTTTGGATTTAGGTAAAGGTGAAAAATAATAAACCCTTTCAACATGTATGGTTAGGGTTGATTTGGTCACTTGAAATACTTTCAGATAAATCGTGGAGATATCTATAGGTGACATTTACATTTGGGTTGAAAATTGGAGCAAAAGATGCCCCCAAAGCATGGAATTATCAACCTAATCTAAGCGATCATTCAGTCATGAAAATGACACTACTCTAAGAGAAGATGAAGTTGGTTTAGTGGAAATCCCTGTAAAATGTGTCTATAAGATAGGGAATTGGTTAGCCTCGGACTCTGTGGGTAAAAGAGTCCAGAGAAGATCAACGGGAACCTAGAATTCTAATGGGGAATTCTCCCCATTAGGTAGTGACACGTCTAAAGGATCTCTAATGGGTAGGATAGATGGTGGATGGGGTGAGGTAGATTCGTCTTTTGGTGGAGAAGAAAGTGATGATGATTCTCATATGGGTAGGAGAGTCAATACCATTGATTGTTTGGTAGGTTGTGAGGTATATGGTGAAAAAACATCAGTAGAAAGGTTGGAATCCTCTTTGGGTGAAGGGGTAGATGAGATATGCTCTTCTGTGGGTAGAGGAGCTTGTGCTAGAATTTCCTCAATAGAATTAATAGGTGGAAATTGAGAAATGACTGGTATGATATCGAAAACATCGTGGACTTCACAGACATTTTTTTCGTTGGTTTAAGATTCCCCATGATGATGAGATGATGGTGTATGATTAGGAAATGAATTCTTAAAGATATGCAAATTTTTATTTTTTGGTGTGTTTGGGTTGTCCAGGATGAGATCTCCATTATCTAACATTTCCTGGACAATTTTATTAAAAGTAATGCAATTACCATCACTATGGCCTTTAATGCAATGATAATTACAATAGTCATGTTCCTTATAACATACAGGCATAGGACAAGTGGGATCAAAACTAGTATGAGGTTTTATGGGGGAAAGTGCAATGGATCCAGCCTTAAGAAGCTTCTCTAAGACTAAAGAATAGGGCTCTATAATTGGAGTGTACTTTCTTTATTCCCATTGGAACTGAAAATTTTGAATGGGAGAAATATTGGAGGAAGGTTTAGGTTGATTAGATGTTTGAGATGGAACAACTTTGAGAACTACCACATTGGAAGATCATTTTGTTTTTGAATAATTGTTTTAGGGCTTTGAAGATGAAGAAGCATCATTTAATTTGAATGTGGCATTTTTGTTTCACAATTGGATTTTCTTATCTTTAATGGCACGAATTTCTAGTTTTCACTCCATGGTAAATGATTCATCAAAGCTACAAAAGTTTTGTACCTATAGAGTTGGTGAGATGTGTCTAGCACAAGCTCTAATTAATAACTCTATAGATCAACTTGAGGTAACTGGAATGTTAATTGGTTGATAAGGCTTCACCAATGAGAAATGAAAGATGTGATAGATTTGTCATCATACTGTTGTGTCGAGTATAAGTCAATCATGGTGACTTTTTTGATGACATTGATTGAGAAGTGGTCCAAGAATTCTTGAGCCACTTGGTTAAAGGAGTAGATGGAATGTCTAGGTAAACCACTATACCAGTCTAAGGTGAATTTTTTCAAGGACATGGGGAATTTCCATAGGAGTAAAGCATTGTCATGGGAAATTAGATAACACCCATGTTTCAATGACCGCAAGTGTTGTTTTGGATCTTTTTTACTATTTAAATGGTTGAACTTGGAAATTTCCCAATGTACAAGGTATGTGCAAAAGGGGATATATGGATGAATAGGCTCATTACAGACTTCATCATAAGTTAAGGAGTTGCGAGAGCCAAAAATTGATGATCCTAATGTTTGTATCTATTCCATCATCTCATCCTAATGAGGTCATTGGTGGGTTGTGAGGAATGGGCGCCTCCTATAGTAAAGGGAGGTTGATGATGGATGTATTATGTGGACAACATCCCAGTTCCGAGTATGAGAAATGGGAAGGGGGAATAGATGTGGGCATAAGATATCCCAGATAAGTGATAGACAAGATTGGGGGTTATTGGTGATGCATGTAAATGGGTGGGGAAGTTGTAATGACTCTCATGTTAATTGGGGGTAGAGACAGTTGGATGTAAGGGAAGAGGTTTTTGAATGGGGTGTGGGTTATCGACACCATGGGTAGTTGTGATGCAATTGGTACATACGAGGTAAACGGTGTAGATGGGGCCATGCTTAATGTATTTGGTTAAGGAATGGTTGACATCACTGGTGTGATTGATTATGTTTTTGCAGAAGTTATAGAGGACGTGGGGTCCAGTTGAGACACCATAGGTGGTAAGGTGGATGAAGGAAATGTTGAGCTAGAGGTAGCTGATGTGGAAGTGGGGGCAAGGGAAGGAGGGATAGACACAGGTATGCTGTACACCATATTTCCCAAGGATTCCCAGGTGGAGGAGTGGGATGGGTAGTACTATAGGGCAGTAGGATTATGATCAAGGAGTCTTGCAAACTCCTCATCGCGAGTATTAATGGTGATGGGATGAGTTGGATCCATAGGTGACAAGATAGAAGGCAGTGATAGGCTAGGTGGAAGCAATTAAAGATTGACATGAAACACAAGGGCGTTGGCTTGGATGTAAGTCAACACCATGTGAATTAACGTATATGTGGTAAACTGTACTCTATAAATAACATAGAAAATAATAGAAATGGAGAAGGATATATTCTAGGAGGTGAACTTGGTCAATGTTTTAATTAAAAATCAAAACAGAGTGACTGACGCCGCTTAGACTAATCAATGATGGTTAAAGGATGACCGATGATGGTTATAGTAACTAATACCGGTTATTGTCGGGAAATCAAAAGTTTTAGCAAATGAGGAAAAAACTAATGAAAATGAAACAAGGAAATTGTACTTGACTGTGATATTAGAATTCTAGGGATATGATGATGTCTTGAAAATTTCAAAAAAAGAATAAAAAATGTGATGAATGTTGTTTTTGGGTGAATTGACCAAAAGAAATGGAAATTGACACTGGTTAAGTAAACCGATGATGATCAGATGGGAACTAGTGACGGTCATTGGACCGACGCCGGTGACTATGAAATTTAGAGAAGTGAAGAAAAATCATTTTTTTAATTAAGTCAGATATAATATAAACCCAAAAACCTGAGTATGATGAAAATGGGTCCTGACACACTCAAATATGGTTGAAATACACCAACTACGATGGAATAGTGTGAAAGGAATAAGAAAATGAAGCATGTAACCTCACAACTCAAAATCCAACTCAAGAAAAAGCTAAGAAAAACATGAAATCCTACAAGTGAGTTTGTATATTTAGCTTATGCTATTTTACACTGAATTTGTGAATCAAAATAGAGTTTTTTATTAGGAAGGTTTCCTATGAAGAGGAAAAATCTAAGGGGTTGTTTCAAGGTATGTTTTGGTGGGGGCGGTACTTTCTCTGAGTTAATGAATGGACAGATAAAACAGTTGGGTGCCGACTATTAATGTTATGATCGTATGATCATTGATAGCTTCTTCCAGGTAAGGTGTTGTTTAAGAAGATGTGTGAATTTTTATTTGTGCAATTTGGCCAAGAGAGAGGGAATAGAAAGTGATTTCTATGATTCAATTATGTCAACCATCAGCTGGGCATGTCTTTCAGCATATAGTTTTCCCTCAGTTTTAATGTGAGCTAAAATACAACATACAAAGATGAAATGCAATAGATTTTAGAACCCAAATTGACAATTAGATTCGATGTAGAAAATGACTAATAGGTCAAGAATGTGCTCTTTCACTACTATGTAGATACAAGAAGAAAGAAATGATTCATTTTAAATAGTAGATCACAAATGTCATATAGACAATTAGGAGAAAAGAATGTTACCAGGGAGAAGATTAAATGTGTATTTTTCAAAAAGAAAGAGACACACAAGATTTCCTTATATGAAGAAAATGCAATGAACCCAAGAGAGGGTCCCACTGAGAATGCCAAAATGTTTCACTAGATTCTTAACATATTTAATGAAATAAATAGAGGGTGATAGAACAAATGGGAAATACCAGTTTGTGATGTCGGTTCAAGGTTGTAAAAATGTCCTGACTTCTTGATCCAATGTTGATTGCGAATACTTCACTTTGGCTAGGAGGAACTACCTTTAAAGTGCAAAACAATACCACCAGATAGAGTTAAACACAACAATGAGTGGATTTCCTAGTAGATGTTAGATCTGGGAAGCATGGTGCTTCCTATTGGTACCTAAACTTAATATCCTTCACAACTCAAGCAGCATCATGGGTTTGCACAAGACACTCAGAGGTGGATAATGGATTTTTGTGTCATTTATAGCCAGGGAACACATCTATCTAACTTGTTAGCACTCAAGATTTGAAGGAGTGGGTAGCACCTTAAAAGTATTTTGATATAATCCTCACTATTCTAGGTTGTGCCTTTCAACCAAGGTAAGAGAACCTATATTGTAGCCTTTGTTTGATGAAGGAGGTGGAGATATCCTTATGCTTTGCACATTTTATGGAGATAGCCTTTGGAAAACATGATCAATTATCCATTATTCAAAATCAAAAGAGTTGTAACTACTAAATGATGGAGATGCTTTCAAGACAAGGCTAAGGCTACTAGAGACATGATAAAATCCTAATATGCTTTGTGCATTTTTCTGAATGGATTGTATTCTTTTGTTGACACACAATGCAATGCATGGGTAGTATGGGTAGGATGTGTTAGTTTGAATGAAATCTTTTTGGGAGATGTTTAGAAAATACTAGCTAGGAATTACCAACTTCTTTCAGAACCTTTGCAAGAGATTTGGAACACCTAAACAACAGAGATGTTTCAATGGGTTTAAAAATACTCCTTCAATCAGGATATGTGCACCAAATGGAGGCCCAGATCTGCACTCTTCCACACAACCTTTAATAACCTGCCACAAAAGCTTGAAGCAAGACACCAACAAAATATCCAAAAATCCCTATTTATCATGACCTAAGGTGCACCCAAAGGTTTACAAACAATCCAAATATTCAAGGATAGTAAAATGATTTTAAATTTGTTTATCTTCTATCAGATGAAGGCTCTTCTGAATATAATATTGCAAATGCCATTAAACCATCAACAAGAAATGAGATCCTGTATAATAAAAGGGATCCTAGACATAAGATTGCAACATGAGTAAGAAACGCAAATTAAAATCAGTCTAAAACATAAGCATATGCAAATTTTGCCAAGAGATAACACCAAATAATCCAAAAGTTTGATCAAATACATCAGCAGGGGAGAGTTATAAGAAAAATATCAGATCTTGTTGATGACTTTACAAATGAAACCAACTCAACATGATGAAATTTGATGCAAAAAATGGAATTGAGAATGGCTCTCAGCAGTTTTCTCATACAAAATTGGCTTCTTCCTGTTTTTTCCTTGAAAAATCCTACGTCCCTTTTTTCTCCTCTCTAAAAAATTCTCCCAAAATGCATGATATACCTCATGCCATCATGGATTATTCCTTCCGAAGTAAAATAATATGCTTAAGGGATCAAATTTGTTACAACAACTCTTCGTGATTCCATAAAAAAGACATCAAACTGGAAAATAGTTCGTAGGTTGCCAGGGATGCATAAATTTTTTAAAATATTACACAAATTTGGATCCTTATCCATCCCAGGGTCACATTTTTGTCATTCAAGCATGCCAGCATGCTTTAGCAATCATTTTTCACCTTTTACCTTTTCAATTTTACCTCTACAACTCTTGATTTTCACTTTTCACATTTTTTCACGGGCTAAGGTAAAAATTACACCAAAAACATCATGGATCATCAAATTAGCTCATGAAAATAGTGCCATTGCAATTTTGTGAAGAAATGATGAATCCAAGCTTGCTGGAGCTCTAATGGCTGCAAAATGGATAAATGCATAGTTGCTATTTATTTTGATCAACTTTTAATATCAGCCCTCCACGTGGAATATGCCATGTTAAAAATAAGCTTGAAATTACCCTTTTGACCTTTGAATGGGGCAGGGCACATGCAAAATGTGGTTGGATTGAACTCCAATCCTTTAGAAATTTATTTGCGGCCTTTTTTAATTTTGGAAAATGTTGCAAAAATTCCCCGCTTCTCCCTTAGACCCACCACGTGTCCACCTGTGGGCCCCAATAAAACTCGTGGGCAAATTTTATGAATTTTGCCATTTTTTAGATTTTGGAAAAAATTTAGATTTTTCCCTGCGGCCCACACTTTGGTTTTCCTCTTTACCACGTGTCCATCCTCTATTTTTTATGGGTTCAACCTTTCAAAATTTTCCTTCAATCCTCCCTGCCAAATTTGCAAAATGTCAAAATTTTCCCCGGGCCTGCGCTTCCCCATTTTGCCATTTGGGACACGTGTTGGCTCTGGATTGGAGCAGCACAAATTTTATAAAATTTTCCATCAATCCCCCTACTTGACTTTTTACATTTCTAGACACATGTCCACTTCTCATTTGCCGAGACCTTCGGTCCAAAACTTGATTTTATACCATTTGAAGTTAAAAACTTCAAATTCATCACAAAACCCACCGACCCCTCATACTGACTTCTTCTGGCCACATGTCACCGCGTGATTTGTTGCGGAGCTTCAGCTCAAATTTTAACTTTAAAGTTTTTAAGTTAAAAACTTCAAATTCATCAAAACCTCCGCCCTTCCATGCTGACTTCTCTAGGACACGTGTCCTCCTTCCATTCGCTGCGAGCCTTTGGGCAAAAATTTAACTTAGAAATTTTTTAAAAATAGAAGTAAAATTTCTAAGGCAAGCCCGCCACCCACCATTCCTCTAACCAATCACAATGTGCCACGTAGGTAATTTACTATAGCAATTGGAGCCAGGGAACAAAATTTTCCTTTTGCCAAAATTTTAAAAATGACAAGTTAGGAACATTTTCCCACATATCCTCGGCCAATATAAACCCACCACGTTACCATAATGTTGTGATGATGAATTTTATGGGTATAATACTCCCGTGTGACCAAAAAATTGTCAAGAACATAGAGGATGCCCTAGAAATCAAGATTTTTGACAAGGGAATCAGATTTTTACAATTTTAAATCAATTGAATCATCTTTGACATTGCTTTCAACCTTGGGATTGAGATAATTGTTACAATCACTTCAGATTCAATTAATTTCAAGTTTTTACACGATTTAGCTAAGGAGAGACAACATAGCCCGAAAAATTGAAAAAACCATGGCACAAAAGGGGGCACACATGGATTTTGTTTCAAATTAGGGAAAAACAATAATATTACGGGCACTTGAAAGTATTCAACTTGGAGAAATCGAGTTGCAGACCACCAAATCGAGAAATAAAATGTTTCTGAGTAGAATTTGACATGAAAAATTAAGGCACTTTATGAAAGCTTAATAATGGGACCAACACTTCCCGAACAGGATGTCAGTCCACTTTTATATAAATAACAATATTATTTGAATTGAAATGATTTAGGTACCTCTTACAAAAAGAATATGAAAGGTTAGGTAAAAGGTGGTTGATGTCAAAATGGGTCAGGTGATGGACTGGTATTAGGTGGCAGATATAGTAAACTATTTTGGTGAGGTCTTACAAAAGGTTATAAATGATTTTGGGCAGTTTGGGAGTGAATATTAGCTTGATGTCCTGAGCTAGGTTATCAGACATAGAGACTGATGCCATTCAAGGTATGACCGATGACGGTCTAGATGTGGCCGATGATGGTTTGGAATGGATAATGGTAGAATGTCAAAATGTATGTCCAAACTCTCTCTATGTCTACATAGAGAGTTGGGAAGGCATGTGGTGGGATTGTAGGTGGGGTACAAGTCTTAGGTAATGTTCTGTGAGGTTTTTAGGGTGATAAGGTCAAATTATTGAAAGTTTGTCAGAAGATACAATAACCAACATCGGTTTAGTGAATGATTCTAGTGAAGGGAAAACCAAAAATGGTTACGGTGACTGGCACCAATAGGGGTAGAAGGTGGAAATCAAATAAACTTAGTTTTTAGGGATTCTCTATGATTGCATAGATAATGGAGGAAGGATGATTGAGTTTATAAAAATTCTAGGAGGGATCAAGAATGTCTAAGATTCAGGTATGGGGAGCTAAAATGGTTGTGGGTGGTTAGATGGGTAGATTAAAAGGAAGGTGGGGATGGTAGAATTCAAGGGAGAATAGGATCTAATAAATAGAGGTAAAGAAACTACAATCTAAGTAAACATAGAATGGTGTAGATCAAAAAATACTTATTTGTATTTGTAGGCCTGGTTGGTGGAATATATCAATGGTTGATCTATGAAACTAGTGGTCAGTGTTCTGACAATGATTCCTAGAATGTTACTTCGAATTCCAATGCCTTTAGATCAGTCTTGGTGCTGGCTAGGGGTGTCTGGATGCATGACAGGGCTTTGGTTTGTGCTTGCATGAATATATCTGCCTCTCTCCCAAAAATCAAAATTTCCAACCTCCTAAACAAGGTTTCTAAAATGAATATATGGTAACCGATGATAGTTAGGGTGACTGGCGTTAGTTTCAAGTTAACCGGCGCCGGTTAAGGTGAGAAATCCTAGGTTTTCCAAAATAATAGATCTTGGCTATCTTTTGGCAAGTTTTTCCCATTGGTCCTGATGTAAAATTGTATTTAATGCTTAGACAAGTGGGAATGTTGTTGGAGAAATAATAGTCAACTAATGTTAGGTTTGGAGTAAGTCTCAGTTGGTTAAGGTAAGTAGAAATTGAGTCTTAACTAACATAAACATACTAAAAATAGGTCCATGATGAGGTGTGTAGGTGATGTGGTTAGGTGAGGTGTAAATTAATTTAATTAACGTAATTAATTTAATAGATAAATTGAGGATGATAATTAATTCAATTGTAAGTAATTAAATTAATATCAATGTGGGCTAAAGGGGTCATTGTTATATGGACATGCTATGTTAACTGCTCAAAAGGGGAACAAGGGGAGTGTGACCCAAATTTGGTTTCAACAAGTGTATCGAATCCTCCGGTATACTATAATACAAATCAAGTGCAATACCTTCTAAATTCTAAGGGAAGATCTTTGTAATGACTGCATCCCATGGGAGCATCTCTTGAATAGCAGTCTCATATGCCTTAATGTGTGCATTTGGATCTCTCCACCCTTTAAATTTTGGAAGGTTTGGTAGAGGCATTGCGAGCATGACACTCCATATGGGAAAGTTAAGGGGATCCTTGAGATACTCTAAGTAGGTACCTACCATGTAGGAATCAACCATTGTTGATCCTTATTAGGGAGGTGGAGGTGGAATTTGTTGATGGTATGGTGCAATATATACGTTTATTGTGGCACAAGGAATCCCTTTTGGTTGACCATACAGGTAAGACTCCATGTCACCCTCTGATTTCTTATAATACATGTGTATGTAAGGAGGTGTTTCACCTGATTCTTAGACGTTTCTTTGAAATATTGATGAAACATATAGGGTTATGGGCATAGGAGGAATACCTGTTTAAATGTAGGTTGGTTGGTTGTTGCGTGCATATAACCTCTGAATCCACAATTGATTGTGAGAGATTCCTTTTGGCTAGGAGGAACTACCGGTAATGAAAAGAAAGACCACCAAAAAGAGTTAAATGAATATGTGCAGTAAACTACCTAGCATGTGCTAGCTCTAGGAAGTGTGATACTTCGTAGATGGTTATCAGTCCACTATTTAAAACAATTTAATGTGGATAGTAAAGTAAATCCTATCATAATTGAAATGACTTGGGTATCTCATCCAAAATACAATAAGAAATATCTAATCTAATAGGCTAAGTTAAAATAAGATCCGAAGGTCAAGTAGTTGGTTATGGGTCTCTGCAGGTCTGACAGAGGTCTCAGGAAGATCACAAATGAAAAAATGTAATGTGGGAATAGGTGGATAGGTGACTATTTTGAGATGTATTGGAGAATATAGAGGATGATGCTGGTTAAGGGTGACCGACGGTGGTTGGGTGTAACTTGTGTCGGTTACTGTGGAAAACTGGGAATGCCACAAAATGAGTTTTGGGTCTCCCTTGTGATTGCACAAATGACCTAATTGGCTAGAATGAGGTATTAGGTGGATTGGGTGGGATTTGGTGAAGTTTTAATGGGTATTTGGAAGGGTGAGTATGAATGGAGGTCAATTGGTGGCTAAGGAAACAAAGGATGAAAATATAATGATGAAACCAATGAACCAAAGGAGTACAACATTCTACTTACTTGGAAACTGGTTCTAGACACCTGCGAGTGAGGAATGAAGGTGCTAGTAAGAGGTTGAAGGCTGTAGAGGATCACCAATCGTAGGAAAGATTTTGCATGGGCTACATGTGCATTCCTTTTTTCTTGGTTGAAACAAATCCTTGCTGGGGTGAGTACTTGATGGTTGTGTAAGAGAAAATTCTTGTTCTTCTTCCTTGCATGCGTGTTCTCGCTGAAATTTGTTCTCAAAAGATGCGATATCTCTCAAGAATGTGCCAGTGTTTTCCCACCTCAAAAATAATTTTGTTTTGGGGATTAAAAGGTAACCGACGATGGTTTTGGCTTAACCGACGATGATTCTAGACACCTGCGAGTGAGGAATGAAGGTGCTAGTAAGAGGTTGAAGGCTGTAGAGGATCACCAATCGTAGGAAAGATTCTGCATGGGCTACATGTGGATTCCTTTTTTCTTGGTTGAAAAAAATCCTTGCTGGGGTGAGTACTTGATGGTTGTGTAAGAGAAAATTCTTGTTCTTCTTCCTTGCATGCGTGTTCTCGCTGAAATTTGTTCTCAAAAGATGCGATATCTCTCAAGAATGTGCCAGTGTTTTCCCACCTCAAAAATAATTTTGTTTTGGGGATTAAAAGGTAACCGACGATGATTCTAGATGCCTTCGAGTGAGGAATGAAGGTGCTAGTAAGAGGTTAAAGGCTGTAGAGGATCACCAATCATAGGAAAGATTCTGCATGGGCTACATGTGCATTCCTTTTTGCTTGGTTGAAACAAATCCTTGCTGGGGTGAGTACTTGATGGTTTTGTAAGAGAAAATTCTTGTTCTTCTTCCTTGCATGTGTGTTATCGCTGAAATTTGTTCTCAGAAGATGTGATATCTCTCAAGAATGTGCCAGTGTTTTCCCACCTCAAAAATAATGTTGTTTTGGCGATTAAAAGCTAACCGACGATGGTTATGGCTTAACCGACAATGGTTAGGCGTAACCGGCGTCGGTCAAGGTGGGATTTTGTAGGTTTACTAAACTAGGTAGACCCCCTTGATTTTCTGGGATCTCGTGTCACTCACCCGTAGATTAGACTGGAAGCTTCTTGTAAGCCTGTGGGAATGTGGTTAGAGGGAATGTAAGCATTGATTTTTTAGGGTTTGGGTAATTCTTAGTTAGTTATGGCAACTTACTAAGAATAGGTCTTAGGGTGAGTTGGCTTGATGAGGTGTCTAGGTGAGATGTACATGGACATTATCCCTAATTAAGATATTTAAATAATAAATATGGCAAGGATAATGAATTAATTTAATTTAATTAATTAAATTAATATTAGTGGAGTGAAGTGGGCCATGGCTAGGTTAATGTGATGAAGGGTTTTTATTTGTCGAGGGACCAAAGGGGAGTGTGACCTAATTTTAGTTTTTACAGGAGGAAAATTATTTTGGTATGAATTTGGAGGCAAAAATATAGGGAACATTGCATTTCTAGTTGGGATGGCATTTGAGAATGCACTTCCGACTGGTGCCTACTATGGATATTTGTATATAGCATAGGGGGCATACCCAAGGTGTCTGACCTAGTGAGAAGATCCACAAGGATAGGAGCACCCATGTAGACTAGAGGATTTTATGCAATAGGAACTTGGCCATAGTTGTGTTGATGATGGTGAATCTTGACTTGCTTGACATATGAAGCATTAACTACTTGGGAAAGTTCTAACTCACTAACCTTTTCCACCAACATTGAGATTACCTCGGCCTATGATGGCAGGTAATTTTTCTTTAGCACATATTGTTGAACCTTGGTCAGTTGCAAAGATGTATGATATCCTGCTATAAATTGTTCATTGTTTTTCCACCCCTTTTTTGGGGCATTTTCCATTATGGTAGGGGTATTAGTGTTGTTTTGAATCAAGCATGTTATTGAGACCTATCTAAAGGTTGGTTCATTTTATGAAATCGTTGTTCATTCTTGGCGTAACGTGCTAAATAATCTTCATCTAAAATAGGGATTTGATCAGACTCCATACTAATTGGCTATCTAAAAAAACATGAGGAGATGAGCCTAACTCTTCAGTAAAATTCATGTTATTGGAGCTTGAAATTTTAGGCTATTATGTGTGTGTAAGTTGATCTATTTCCTTTATCCTAACTGGGGATCCATTGTGGGTCCCGTGAGGAGGATTTTAAGAGGCATGTAGATGGTTTGAGTAATTTTCTACCCATGTAGATAGTGAGGGTGAATATTGTTGTCTTACTATTTGATAGTAGTATGCCTATAGATATAAAATGGTTCGGTCATATCCCAACATATTCCAGGAGTATATAAATACCCGCAAAATAATGGGAGAGAGGAAATGTGGATGAAAAATATGTAAACAAAAAGATACTAGGTCTTCATGTCAGGGTCACCAATTTGTACATATAAAAATCGACACGCGACCTTCACCTGCAATTGACTTCCTAAGATCATTCTGAGGTAGTTGATGCAGAAGTATAGATGGTTAAATGATAATGGGAATTGGTAGTGGGTGAAAGTGTGTGTAAATTGTATGGATAGGTTATAAAGGCAATACAAGGTCTTCAAATTCCAATAATGGGATCTGCTCATCTAGTATAACGAAATCATATCTAACTTGGATAGGTTGAATGGATGGATCAGAAAGAATAGCAACGTGGAGAATCTAGTCAATATCAAGCTCTATGGATATCCTCTCTACCAGCTTTGGAACTGATGGGAAAAAAATGGGAGCCTCGTAAATATGTCCAGATAAGGTCATGGAACAAGTGAGAAAGGTTTTGTTTCACAGAATCTAGATCCGGTTGGTAGGAGCGGTCTAAAATGCAAGGGTTCGGTGAGCTTCCTTGTTTAGAACTTTCAATTGTGATACGATGTTAGGTGGTAATGGCAATGTAGGGAAAACTAATGTTTGCAGACTCATGTTGATGTCTTTGATAATATCTAGTGCATTTGGTTATGGGACTATGAGATCACTACCAAATGTTCTTTGTTAATGGGGTCCTTGTATGGCAATTTGAATGATCAGGCTATGTTTCCAACTATTTAATACTCATAATCTTTATCATCTTATACATTTAAAACAAGGAGTTGTGTGATCTTCTCAGAAAATATCACGGTTGTTGTAGCAACTTGTATACATAAGCTTGTATCTATATTGGTAACAAGGTCTCCTACGTCTGGTTATGGAACTAATGGGTCACAGCCAAATGTTTGTTCTCATTCGAGTTTTTTTATAGTCATATGATCGTTTATGCTTCTTGATTTTTCTCATTGATGTGAATGTTTAAATTCTTTCAAGAAAATCTATAGCTAGGTTAGTTTGATCAAAACTCATACACTTTGTCTTCCTCAATGTTCAACTCTCTTAACTATTTAGTGATTATTTGTGGATCTGTGGTTGTTTGGAAGACATGAATTATAAGACCATGATCTATGTCTACTAGTGCTATCAAAATATTTGGCTTAGATACTATTGGTTTGAATATGTAAACCCTAGGCTCTCTAGGGCCCATAATTTTCATGCAAGATGTAATTAAATTAATCTTGTTAAGTAAGCTAATTAAAAAAAGGAAACATACATTATGTTTCTATATTTTCAAGGTATGAATTGAATAGAGCGATAAAGAAAACTAATCTAATGAAAGTAATGTTTTTTTTTTGTTTTTCCATATAAATGAGGTAATAATAATAATTTTTTTTAAATAATTAAATCTAATTAATCTAAATCCTAAAACAAATAACACACCTGGATGTGGATGTTTATCTATGTAGAAAGGAAATCTATTTTATTTTAAATGAAACCATTTCTAACTATGAATGTAAATCTAACCTCAATTATATCTCATAAGCAGAAGAATGAATAAGAGATTCTTATAAGATTTTCTTCTCTATAACTTCCTCAACAAAATAATAAAGGATTTTCCTTTATGTATTGATGCTTGAAAATATGACAATTATTTCTCTACTCTATTTGATAATTTTCATATAATTCAGAAACAAATTTTTGTAAGAAATAAAGGAAATCAAATAACTCCAACCTGAAATACAAAATAGTGGCAATCCAGATATGTGGTACTTGGACCCTCAATTTATCCTTTTAGTTCCTCATGTCCACGTGAGTCTAGAGCTTGGGAATACAGTGTCAAAAATAGAAGGAAACTGCTGGAGCAATGGGCATCTTGAATTGGCAATTTGGAACAATGTAAGTGGAAGAAAGATAACACAATAGAACTTAAATTGTCTATGAAGTTTCCACTCGGAAATAAAGAATCTTAACAATTGCAATGATGCACAAAATAATTATCTAGCCATTTTCTTGTAAACAAGCGATCAATTTATAGAAATTTAGTTGTAGAGTGCACAAGCACTCTTGGAAGCAATGAGATGCCAAATCATCACATAAAGTGGAAGTTAACTATGCAATTAAAAATCACAAGTAAAAGAGGAGATAAACATGAACAAATAAATCCTAAATTTATGAATTTTTACTGAGAAAAACATCCAAAAACTTAATTGGATTTGAGTTACATGCGTACAAAGCACAAGTGAACATTCTGGAAAATGTGCATAGGACCCCCGCCCTATGCAGAGAGGTGATTACAAGACCACTGCCATGCTTAAGGCACTGGTTATAAAACTGGCACCCTTCTTGGGTGGTGGTTATACTAGGAAGGGCAGAATGGTTGACACTAAAGGTCAAAAATAGCCTAAAATGAAACAAGAAACTAGGAAAAAGCATGTAGAGGCTAAGTAATACAATATAGGCTATAAATATAAGATACAATTGGGTTTAGGAGCTTGAAAACCTTTTGAAAAGATATGAATCATCATCGGGGACCTTTTGTAACCATTTTCTAACAATGTAGCATGTGCAAATTTGGGTGTGTACATGAACCTCTCCTTCCACCTATCTATTTTAGGGACCAATGACTTAAATAGAATTGTGTGATTATCCGTCATCATTCAACATTATCTTGAATATGAGTTCCATGATTCTACTCATGACATGATTTACATGGATACTTTTTGTCCTTTTTGAGATGGAATCCCATGTTCCTTCATCACTTAAAACCTATCTTTCATAGCTAACATTTTTCATGTTATGGTTTGCCTTCATAAAAGAGGCCTATACTCCTTTATAGTTTTTTCCATGACAACGAGTCCAAAATAATGCAAAAATTTTGGGATAAAAAAAATCCTACTCCTTGAGCCAAACTTATTGCAAATAGATGATCCCCTCAAATTAAAATTTATGCCTCTCTATTTCTACTATAAGTAAAATAGTCGCTCAAAGGACAACAACAAAAATCCAACCACATGTTGCACTTAGTCTATCCAAAAGAAGAATAATCTATACTTGCTAGAATAAAAATTGTCTTGGAGCTTCTTGCATCGATAAACTTCATGAAGACCTCAAGGAGACTCTACTATTCATACCAATATAGAATTCCCACATCAATCAGTCTATAAATACAAAAAAGCAAGATGCAAAAGAAAAAATCAAGTAAAATATAAACATTTGGTCATGAAATTTCCTATGTTGGTTTTGGGTATCTTGTAGAAGGGGCATGTCATCCCACAAAAAGGTTACACTAGAAAAAAAAATCTACCCTACCATTTTTTATTTTCTCCCTATCTACTCAAGGGATGTAGTGCACATGTTACAATTTGCGATCATACAACTTATTTCAACCATAGACATATCAATCATGCAATACATCTAGGGGTTTATGTTCATAAGCCTATTTTTATGAACCTTATGTTCCTTTCTAACTATGCAACATCCACTTCTTTTCGGTTCACCTTTTCCTACTTATTACTTCTTCAGTAGGTTGTGACCATGGAAATTAAATATCTTGATTTGATTCTCATTTTACCCAAACCCATACTAATCATAATTTCCAAAACATCATACATACTTATCAAAATCAAAACAAAACCATACACATACCAATCACACACTTAACTAGTTTCCCTCTTTACTTGTGCCTCAACATTTTACCTTACCTATTTTTCTACCTTGCCTTACCACGACCATTTGTCTTACCCAACCTACCCATCAGAAATCTCATTTTCCCTATCCTATGGGATAACGGCATCGGCCTGAGGCCCCTTTTGTAAGGGATATGTAGGCAGTACTTCGAATACATGGGGCCTTTGAAGGTTAGCTCGGCCACCATTTTCTACCATCTTTCACCATTTTACCATTATTTTTCCCTACTAAATATTTCTCACCTTTTCCATAATATCAATAAGAAGTAAATTAAACCAAACCAAAACATGCATATCATCTGGTTTCCATAAATATAAATAACATGGAAATCAAACCAAACCATGCCTATACATCTAATTTCCATAATATCAATAACTTGGAAAATAAACAAAACAAACCATACATCATAACCATGCATATACATCTAGTCTCCATAGTATCAATAAATTATAAATTAAACCAAACCATGCCTATCATCTAGTTTCCATAATATCAATAACTTGGAAAATAAACCAAACCATTATACATATAATTTCCATAATATCAATAACCTATAAATTACACCAAACAAACCATACATCATAACCATTCCTATAAATATAGTTTCCATAATATCAATAACATGGAAATTAAACCAAACCATGCCTATCATCTAATTTACATAACATCAATAACTTGGAAATTAAACAAAACCATGCCTACATCTCTAGTTTCCAAAATAGCCATACAATGGAAATAAAACCAAACACAATAGATATAAATGCCATCATCTATATATTAGAGAGTATGTAAATCAATACATTGTATATACAGATATAAATAAGTCTCTAAAAAAATCTCATGTACATATCACCTCTTAGGCACACACGCCGATATATAAGTCAAAAGTAAAAAATAAATAACAATCTCCATAATCTCTCATTCTTGGGAGGTCCTGGCACCTTTTCCACTCACTCTTGTCCCCTCATATGGCCATTGTATTTGTGAACTAATCACCTCTTTCTAGCCCTATCCATGAGAACAGTGGATCCCTAAATTGCTAGAACTACGGGTCCATGAGTTGGACCTATGACTAGATTCTTGTTGAGCTCTGTAGGTAGTATACATAGAAATAGGAACACCAAGGTCTATAATATGATCATCATAATACCTATTCTTGGCCAAAACCTCTTTGTATCGATCTATAGATATAACTTGTGGTGGTGGCATTGATATAGCACCCATTTGTGGACCCTGTCCCAGTACGAGTTCTCCCTGTCATTGTACCTACGTTTGTGGACCCTATCTTAGTACCTACACTTGTAATGATGGGGTTTTTCCATGTACTTATGCCCCATCATGTGCCATTGGAGGTGAAGGAGGGGTATTCACATGTCCCCCGGACCCAGCCTGTGCTTGTGTTGTTGTTAGTTGTGCCTGTAGTATGGCCACATGTGCCTGTAAATCAGTAAAATGTACCTCCAGTGCTTCAAACTACCCCCCATATCTAGCATGTTCCTATGTTTCCACTAATTATGTCTATAAAGTAACTACCCAAACCTTTAAAGTAGTGACCTGCACATGTAATGTCATCATCTACCTCTGTAACCCGTCTCTCTCACTGATCACTATGGCCAAATTGGTCAGTCCTAGTTTGACAGGTGTTTCCTCTAAATGTGTGGCCCACCACTACCTATACCCTAGTGTGCACCAAGAAAAATATATATTCTCATCCTCTACTTGCTCCTCCACTCCTGCTAGATCTATTGGTTGTGGAAGAGGTAAGGGTATCTCCATATCCTCTTGAAGGTACTGTGGGAATGGTCATGGCATATCCTACTATAAGTCAAATGGACATCTAACCTGATCTATGGGTATGCACTTTTTCTCCTCATCCCTCTGACCATGGATCCATCTCAATAAATTTAAACCCTCCATCTCCTCCTTCATTCCAGCACACTCCCGATATGTTAGGGATGGTCTCCATAAAACCTCTACTGATGACAAACTATCTAATACCCTTAGATAGTAAGCAATATATTGAGTCACCCCATCCACCCTCACCTACTCTCTAACCTGTAGCCACCACCTATATCCTTCCCTATACACACCCAACTCCTACCCCTATCATGGGTAGACCAAATAGACTATTGACAAGAAATTTTTTTAGGTGGAAAAACTTATGGATTTCTTGCCAACACCTTAGGAATCTAAGTTCCTCTACTTAACCGGTGCAAATGTTGTATATGTATACATGATAAAATGTGGATTTATATGGTTTCCTTTCGATTGGGGCTCCAATAGGGGCACTCCACTGACCTTATGGAAAAGCTATCAATCTCTTGCTAGGGAAGAATTTTTCTAAAAGTGGGAAAGGGAGTGAGAATTGAGGTAGGAGAACTATTGTTGCAGGTAGAAAATCATATTAATGCACACATAATAGTTAGAAACTTCATCACATGCACTAAATTAAGAGGAAAAAACCCTGCAAATGGCAACAAGACCAAATAGAATTTGATGAACACAAAGTATCATGAAATAAGTTATTCAAACAAAGCTAGAAACCCCTTCTTGTATTTATGCTTAAACAAAAATTGTACATAGTGTAAGAATGGAATAAATTTGAGAGTGGAGGAAAGTAGAAGAAAAATGACGATCTCCTTTGATTTCTCTAGGTACAATGCACTCTTGAGTTTACAAGATCAATTGCCAACCCTTTGAAATGGGAATGGCTTTACAATTTATAGAAAATAATTGAATCCTCATCTTTCTCATGACCCTCCATATGCCTTATTTCTAACTTTAGACTATTCATAATCCTATCAAAATATTTAAGTTCCTTTTATAAAATCAAGGTGACATAATTTACATTATGTTTCTAAAGTCACATTTGGGTGCCTTAAAGACATATCAAAAATTGCAAACCCCAACAAAGAATTAGAAAATTTTAAGAGAGAGAAATTTGGAAAGATGGAAGAGCAAGAATAGGATAATATGTTTCCCGTGATGAAGTTCATTGATCCCCGTTGAATGAAAGCTATAATGCGATGAAACTTTGAATCTTTAAATTCATTACACACTGTGAAACTCCTCCAAATCAGTTCATGAATGCTTTCCAAGTTGATTGAACTATTCTTTTGATGACCACAACTCCTAGGCTATGTATGATATACCTATGACCCAAATATGTGGTGAGTGTCAAAAAAAAAATTTCCAGTTCCCTGAGATGATCATCCCTTTATGCCTCATTGTGCCAAACTTGCCCTTTGAGAACAACCTACTATTAATAGTATGTTTCTAGATGGAAATATTACTATTTGTAGTGAGAGGTGATTTTTTAATCTTCTCGACCATCATGACGTGATGAAGTCCCTCATTCGATCTTGCACACAGTGCCTTTTCTTTGACCAATTCTTGGGGTGACTTACTATTTTTAGTAAGTGGTCATTTTCACTTTTTTCTTCTCTAAACACTCATTTTGGCTTCCTCATGATCTTCAATTCCCGATGCCTTTGTCTCAACGGCTTTTGATGATGACTTTCTAGACATAGCAAGTCTTTATAGGAAAAATTACTATTTTAGAAAGTGTGTTTCCAGTGCTTGATATGTAATGGAACATAATTTTTGGGACTTGTCTTGTCGTTATGATCACACCCTCCATATTTCAAATAGTTTTTCCCACTAGAATGCCTGGAAATGCATTTTGAAATTTTCACCTGGAAGTGACTTTAGGCACGAAACTACCATGGCGTCCATTAATGGAGCTTGAAATTTGTAGATCTAGTTTTTGACTCCATTCACAATGAAAACAACTCCATTATGATATGTTTTTATTTTGGAGCTCGTGTGCAAGTTTTTAGCTCTTTTCCCTTTCCGAAATGATGGGAAATCCGATGAATGTGAGTCAGTGCACGAAGTGGGATTTTTTTTCGAGAAAATGTTTGAGAGCATCATTTGACCTCCCATTTATTGCATTGTGATCGTATTGAAAAATTTGGAAATATACAGAAGATGACACATCGATCCAATGTGTATTTTAAGATATATGAATATTTCTTAATCGGGTGACTTCACGGTTATCTAGTAAAAAATAATCATTTCTTCCCGTTCTTCCTCTTTTCAGCACTTTTGATCATTCCTTCCCCTAAAATATGTGTATTTTCTTGGACTGGGTGTTTATGTGGACATGATAGACTTGGTTCAGAGAAAAAATGGTGGACTGGGTATCTGGACAATCGTGCACGGAGCCATGGCAAGGTATGAAGCCGTTAAGGAGAAATGTGGGGGAAGAAATGGCTATGTGCCAAATTTAAATTTTCAAAGAAATGCACATGGAGATGCTGGGAAATTTTTTTTTTCCATTATGTCCTTGACCTTAGGGATGTGAGGGATATCAATTTCCACTGTGGTCAAGGTGATACCATGTGTCCTCGATCCGATGGCAGGGGATTTTCTTGAAAAATACACTTGGGGGCTGAAAGTCAGTCACCTTGGTGTCAAAAAGACTCCCCATAAGGGCTGGGCACATTTTTCCATGTTTTATTTACCTCACCTTAGGGACATAAGGGACATCAATTTGCACAGTAGTCCTGGAGCTGACACGTAGCACTTGATCTGACAACATGGAATGGATGCTCCAAAAATGCACTTAGGGGTTGAACTATCAAGTCTGGAGGTCACATGAGGGTCCTAGAGGTCACATGGGGGCTAGGCACATTTTTTAGGGGTTTGTGTACCTGACCTCATGGATTTCAGGGACATGAAATCCCGCCAGGCTCCTGGTGTTGACATGTGTCCTCCCAAAAAATGACTAAGTCCTGAACTACCTTTGAGAGGGTAACTTCGAATGATGATAACTTGAGATCCCAGTGGAATTATTTGGTGAAATTTTATATGATAATGAATAGAAATGGAATTTCAGATTCAATTGTGGGGGTCTCATGTCTTTATTTAACCATATGATCTCTGAAAAAGTATATTTTTGATTTGAGACTCCACTTGTGCTTCAGAAAAACTACCTGCCAATAGTATGCGCCTAAGGTGTTTTAAAAATATATGATTCCACCATAATTTAGGTATTGGAATCATCTTTCTAGAAATGTTTTTTTAAATTCTAACTCTATCAGAAGCTCCCATAATCTTCTTCTAAAGTCCAGCAATTGTTTTAGACTTTTGTACTTCCTAGGCTTGTTAACCCTATTTTTACTCAAACTGCTCCAAGTCTTTCAAAACTTCCCTAAACCTTCCAAAAAAAATTTCCATTATGTTCTAAGGTCTTCAATTCACCTCCATGTTGATTTTCCCCCTTATTTTTCACTCCAAGGGGTTGATCCAATCCTGGGAAGGCTAGCGATAGCCCTTCCCAATACTTCCTGTAGATAACATCTTTTCAAAACTCCCTAAAATCACCTAGGGGGAATGAATACACTTTCCTAAATCACCTAGGGGAAAATTTAACATCAAATAGGGGGTGATTAGGCTGATGTATTTGACTTGGGGTGCCTGGGAATGATCAAACATGAAAATTTTGGCATAGGGTATAGTTTTCATGCTCGGAAATTGTTAATTTCCATGTTGCACATTTGCATGAAAACAACTAGCTCTAGTTTGGGGACATGGTATGTACTAATCGTAGTGAATACATGACATGGGAATCAAGAATCTCAATTTTAGACCATATAATTTGTTGACCAGTGCCTTATCCATTGGTCCCTGCAGAGTCATGTAAAACCTATAACAAGAGAGAAAGAGAGAAAAGAAGGATACACACATACACACCAAAAAATGGAAAGGAAACACATGACACACAATAGGAAGGGAAACATATGCAACATAAATGGAAACACACCTAATAATCACATATGGTACAGGGCGGGGGACAACCCACTTTCACTGAAGAACTATTTGTTTCTCAAAAGTTACCTGTGAGTGGGCAACACTGAGTGTTGATGTTCTACAAAGCCGTTGACAGATTCCAGAAAGTACCCTCCCCTCCTCAATTTTTTATGGAAGATAGGTGCTTCCATTATTGTCATTTTACTTTGTAGGAGTGAGTCTATGTGAGCTTCTTGATTCTCAAGTAATTTCTTGGAAATTACACTACCTTAATGTTCTTTGAAGTAAGTTTCATAGTACCAGTTGCCTTCCATGTTTATCGATATATATGATTCTCCATTGAGCATATCATCGATTCCCTAAAGCTGATTTTTGTTCCATTTCCTTGGATATTTAGAGTTACTTTCTTTCTCAGGTCTAAGCTCATTGAAATCTTCTTCATGAGAAACATTTGATTCCTCCTTTATCTCTACTCCAGTGTGAGGCATTTGAGTATTGACGGGAGGATTTGACATGACCTCATACTTGTCTTATATGTCCATGACATGAGTGAAGAGATAAATGATCATCTTGTGATCTTCTATAACTTCTACTACATCTGAGATCTCTTACACAGAGTTATGCTTTGTCATTTCATGCAGCTCCTTTTTGTGCGCCTTTGAAGAATCTTTATTTTGCAGTTCAAGGAAACTATCTGGAGGGATTACCTCAACATCTTAGGAATCGATGCACTCTAGTAATCCTTCATTAAAAATAGCTTCAACTTCAAAGGCCTCAAAAATTCTTTCTTCCATTTCTTCATCATGTAAATAATATTCTCTTGCAAATGGGAAATTAAATATCACCATTTCGTTATTGTATTCCATCAACCATTACTTCAAGAAGGACATCATATTTCACATATTTCTTTGTTTCAACATAGCCAACCTTCACACTAGTTGAGGATTCGAAGTTTTCTTCATGTTTTTCTTGCTTATTCATGGTTTGCATCAGGAGTTCGAGACTTATCTCAGGGTCTTATGTTTCTTCCATGGATCTTAATAGTCCTTGTATGGAAATTTCTTTCAATCCTTTCAAAGGCTCATGGAAAGCTAATTTTGTCTCTCCATAGATGGCCTGACTAGGATCATCTTCATCCCTAAATGGGAATGAGAATAACTCCTCATCTTGGAAAATCATATAAGTTTATTTTTCTCCTTGAAAATCATCAACCGTCATTTCCTCTTCCTCATAGGTCTGCATCATCTGGAAATTCGGGGTACCCTCTTGTAACTCGAATATCCTCAATGTTTGTTCAAAGTAAAAATCTCTCTAGGAAGGCATGTCTAGACCTATCAAGATGGGGATATCCTCCTCCTCCTCAGTTTCCACAAAGTGATTCATCTTCCTACTACCTTGGTACAAAATGTTAGCTTCTGGGCTTCCAGGATTTCATATTATGTACCTCATCTTCTTTTCGGGGAAAAAATTCTCCACGCATCCCTTCACTAGTATGGTTGTAGAAGACCAATTCATCTAAATTTTACCTCCCAAGTCTTGGTAAAAATTTCTACTGAACAACATTCCAAACAAGGCTAGGATGTCTACTACCAAAATCATCGTGATTTTTTTTTTTTCTAGAAATATGACGAGAGCCACCTATGCATCTTTGACCTTCCCTACAAGTGGGACATCTCTTGACTCCAAAGAGTAACAAGAGCCATTGGGTGGAATCATGGTAAGTTTGAGAGCCTTCGTGACCTTCAAAGGCATCACGTTGTCTGAGGTACCCGAATCTATTATACAATTGTTCAGTACATATTATCCAATAAGGAGGGATACATAGAAAGGTTTAAATTTATCATTATTTTATGCACTCATAGAAACCATGTTCTGTGAGGGAGGTGTACGTGAGTTTGGTAGCATGCCTTTGGAAATAGAATTTACAGTATTGGGTGTTAGACTACCACTCCTGATATATTAGACAAACCTCTCAAATTGTTCAGAATGAGTCCGCAAATATCCAGTTTAAATAATCTAAACTTTGGCTTTGTTTGCATATTCTATGAAGTCAAAGGGAGAAGATGCGGACAAGGGGAGTGAAGGGATTGCTTTCATATTTAGGAAAGGTTTGGAAGTGGGATTATATTTTTGGGGAATAGAGGGTATTTTGAAAGGTACACTAGGAACTTTTGAAGTACTCGATTTTACAAGAGCAGATTTAGATATAGACTTGGAAGAGACATCTGAAGACTTAATTGTGATTCACGTGAGTCTTCTTACTTGCTACAGGGTTAGGATCCAACAATTCATACTTTATGGAAGATGGAAGTGGGGATCCTCAAGTGATTATTTTATTTTACAGAGTCACCATAGGAAGATAATCAACCTTCTTTTATTTTGCAGCAGTGGAGGGAGATACTCTTTTCTCAGGGTGCGAATGAGTAATTACCACACATGAGAAAATAGGAACATCCTCCTCATCTTCTTAATAACTTCTAGAATACTCACATAATATAATTTGTGTATCGTTCTCAAACTCATCACTTTCTAGGTAACCACCACCTTCACTTTCTTTCTCAAGCTACTCTTTGTCTGCCTTACTCTTACAATTTTCATTAATAGGTAGGGCCTCGAAGTAAACCCTTTGGGGTGCTCCTGCAATCTGATTTTCATTTCTTCTTTGGGAAGAAACTCATTCAAATATTTACCTCTTCAATGATGCCATTTCATTTGCAAATTTTTACAGTGATGGATTGTTTCTCTCATCTTCAGGATGTTGGGATTTACCCTTTGAGGGATTCTTGATCTTTCAAGATAGGATGAGATCATCATTAAGTTTAGTGGCCAATATTTTTGATTTTACAATATCCCTTGGTTGAACTCTTCGTAGGATAAATCCTACCTTTGATGATTGATCATTGATGAATAATATCTTGACGTTGTTTCCAAATGGTGAATCCTCTTCAGGTATCCTATGAAGAAACCGGTTGAAATGAGCCATGAATTATCTCATAGTTTCATTTTCTCCTTTCTTCATTTGAGAAAACTACACTAGGAGTTTTTGAAAGTATTCAATTGATTTAAATCTCTCTGTGAAGGCATCCTTGATGTAAATCCAACCCATGATGGACTGGGCAGGCAGGAGGTAAAACCATTTTGCTGATTTTTCTTGGAAGGACTCCACAAACAGTCTCACAGCCACATCTTCATGTTGGACACCAATAATTCCACATGATGTTAAGAAAGTAGCAATGTGTTCTTCAAGATGTTGAGCATTGTCACCTTTTAAATTTGGAAAGTTCATATGGGAACCCACTGGTAGTTCATGAAGAGGGGGTTCAAGTGTAAGTAGGCATGTGTTCCTTACCCATGGAACGATGGGTTGAGGTCTTTCTACTTAATTCTCCATTTTTGTTTCTATTTCTTCTCTTTCTTCTACAAATTTTTCTTCTTCTAGGAACTTAATGACCAAGGGTGATTTAAAAATGATATAATTTGAAGGGGGAGTATCAACAGGAGTTTGGATAGGATTGTCAAGTGAACTTCTTGAAGAGCCAGATAAAGAGGAGGCTTGAGAGAAGAAGTATGGATTATCTATAATTCATTCTTGTTGATTTTTCAAATCCCCAAAATCATAATCAACACCACCTCTCAACCTGCTCAACTTGGTGTATCTTCGTTTAGCCATCTTTTGGAAAATTTTGCAGTGGGAACATCAAAGGACACTATGGAATGTGAAAAGTCACATGCAGAAATCAGCAGTGTGTCTTTCAGTAATAGACATTCATCAACTCCTTTTTCTTTTTAAGTTTTTCAATATTTAATTTTTTGAGTTTTTAGAACTTGCGGTCATATATTGGGTGTAGATGCTACTAAATCTACCCCACAGTGGGTGCCAAAAACTGTTGGTGAGAAAAATTTTCGGGTGGAAAAACTTGTGGATTTCTTGCCAACACTCTTGAAATCTAAGTCCCTCTAATTAACCAGTGTAGTAACCATATATGCATGTGCGATAAAATGTGGATTTATGTGGTGGACTTTTGATCGGTGATCCAAAAGGGGCACTCCACTGACCTTGTGGGAAAGCTAGCAATCTCTTGCTAGGGAAGAATTTTTCTGAAAGTGGGAAAGGGAGTGAGAATTAAGGTAGGAGAACTAATGTTGCAGGTATAAAATCAGATTCCTACACACACACTAGTTAGAAAATTCATCACATGCACTAAATTAAGAGGAAACAACCCTGAAAATGGTAACAAGACCAAATAGAATTTGATGAACACAAATTATCACAAAATTCTTTAGTTAAAGAAACCTAGAAACTCCTTCTTGTATTGATGCTTAAACAAAAGTTGTACATAGTGTAAGAATGGAAGAAATTTGAGAGTGGAGGAAAGAAGAAGAAAAATAGCTATCTCCTTTGATTTCTCTAGGTACAATGCACTCTTGAATTTACAAGATCAATTGCCAACCCTTTAAAATGGGAATGTATTTACAATTTATAGAAAATAATCAACTCCTTATCTTTCTCATGAACCTCCATATGCCTTATTTCTTACTTTAGACTATTCATATTCCTACCAAAATATTTAAGTCCCTTTTATAAAATCAAGGTGACTTAATTTACATTATGTTTCTAAAGTCACTTTTGGGTGACTTAAAGGTATATCAAAAAGTTCAAACCCCAACAAAGAATTACAACATTTCAGAGAGAGAAAGTTAGAGAGAGGGAAGAGAGAGAAGAGGAGAAGATGTTTCCCCTGATGAAGTCTGATGATCCCCATTGATTGAAACATATAATGCAATGAAACTCTTAATCTTCAAACTCGTTGCACACTGTGAAACTACTTCAAATCAGCCTGTGAATGCTTTCCAAGTTGAGTGAACTGTTCTGCTAATGACCATAACTCCTAGCCTGCATATGATATACCTGTGACCCGGGTGAATGTCGAAAAACATTGTCCATTTCCCTGAGACAATCATCCCTCTATGCCTCATTGTGCAAAACTTTCCCTTTGAGAACAACCTTCTATTAATAGTAAGTGTATGGAAAGAAAGCATACTATTTTTAGTGAGAGGTGATTTTTTCCTCTTCTTGACCATCGTGATGTGATGAAATCCATCATTCGATCCTACATGCACTACCTTTACTTTGACCACTTATTGGGGTGACTTACTATTTTTAGTAAGTGGACATTTTCAATATTTTCTTATATGAACAATCATTCTGGATTCCTTGTGATATTTAATTCCTGGTACCTTTTTCTCAGCTACTTTTGATGACAACTTTCTAGACATAGCAAGTTTGTATAGGAAAACTTAATATTTTTAGAAAGTTTGTTTCCAGTGCTTGATTTGTGATGGAACATACATTTAGGGACTTGTCTTTTCATTACAATAACACCCTCATAATTTCACATAGTTTTTCCCACTAGAATGTCTGGAAATAAATTTTGAAATTTTCACCTGGCAGTGGCTTTGGGCACGGAGATACCATGACAAGCATTAATGGAGCTTGAAATTTGTAGGTATAGTTTTTTTCTCCATTCACAATGAAAACAACTCCATTGTGATAGGTTTTTCATTTGGAGCTTGTGTGTAAGTTTTAAGCTCTTTTCCATTGTTGGAATGATGGGAAATCTGACGAATGTGAGCCGATGCACGAAGTGGGATTTTTTTGAGAAAATGATTCAAAGCACCATTTTACATCTCGTTTGTTACATCATGATTGTATTGAAAAATTTGGAAATATTTAGAAGATATAACCTCAATCCAATGTGTATCTTGTGAGATATGAAGATTTCTTGATTCGTTGATTTCACGGTTATCTAGAAAAAAAACCCATTATTTTCTTCCCGTTCTTCATATTTTTAGCACTTTTGATCATTCCTTCCCCTAAAGTCTATGTATTTCCATGGATTGGGTGTTTATGTGGTCATGAAGGAGCTATTTTGGAGCAATAATGGTGGACTGGCTGTCTGGAAAATCATGTACGAAGCCATGACAAGGTATGAAGCTGTGAAGGAGAAATGAGGGGGAAGAAACGACTAAGTGTCGGATTTAAATTTTCAAATAAATGCACAAGGAGAGGTTGGGAGAATTTTTGTGTCCCTAATGTCCCTGATCTCAGAGATGTGAGGGATTCCATGTATTCAAGGTGATGCCATGTGTCCTTGATTCGATGAGAGGGGATTTACTTGATAATTGCACCTAGGGGTTAAAAGTAGGTCACGTGGGTGTCTAAAAGACTCCCAATAGGGGTTGGGAGAGTTTTTCCATGTCTTATTTCCCTCACCTCAGGGATGTAAGGAAAATCAGTTTCCATAGTGGTCCTAGAGTTGACACATGGCCCTTGATCCGAGGACAAGGAATAGATGATCCAAAAATACACTTGGAGGCTGAACTGTCAAGTCTGGACGTCACATGAGTGTCCGAGAGGTCACATGGGGGTTGAGTGAATTTTTCAGGAGTTGGTGTACTTGACCTCATGGACGTCAAGGACATGAAATCCCGCCAGGATCCTGGTGTTGACACATGTCATCCCAAAAAGTGACTAAGTCTTGAACTGCTTTTGAGAGGGTAACTTGGAACGATGATAACTTGAGTGCCCAGTGGAATGTTTTGGTGAAATGCTATATGATCCTAACTGGAAATGTCATTTTGGATCCAATGGTTAGGGTGTTATGTATTTATTCAACCATATGATCCCTGAAAAATCAGATTTTTTATTTTATACTCCATTTGTGCCTAAGAAAAATTGCCTTCCAATACTATGCACCAAGGTGTTGTGAAAAAATATGATTTCAAAATCATTTAGGTATTGGAATCCTCTCTCTAGAAATGTGTTTTTTTTTATAACTCCATCTGGAGCTCCTAGGATCTTCTTTTGAATCCCAAAAACTGTTTTAGGGCCTATGTAGTGTCTAGGCTTTTTGAATCTTGTTTTTACTCAAACTGCTCCAAGTCTTTCCAAACTTCCCCAAATATTCCAAAATAATTTCCATGATGTTTTAAGGTATTTAATTCACCTCCATTTTTTTTTTTTCTTATGTTTCACTTCAGGGGGTTAATCGAGTCTTGGGAAGGCCAATGATAACCCTTCCCAATATTGTCTGTAGATAACATCTTTTTAGAACTCCCTAAAATCACCTAGGAGGAATGAATAGAATTTCCTAAATCACCTAGGGGGACCAATTTGAAATCACATAGGGGGTTGGACTATACTGACAGATTTTACTTGGGGTTCCTGGGGAATGATAAAACATGAAAAAATTTGACACGAGGTATAGTTTTTCATGCTAAAAAAATTGTCAATTTCCCCAATGCATGCACGACAACACGGATGAAGGCACAAAATGTACCCATAGGCCCAACAATGTAAAAATAGTGTGTAGCAGATGCTGTGTCACCATATCCTCTTATATGGCCCATAAACTCTCTGTATAGCTGCACCAAGTAAGTTGGTGTCATGTAAAACACACCCTGTCAAACACTATATCCTCTAATAAGCCCATCAGGTCCCATGGAAATATCCCACCCTCTAAGTCTGGAAGAGAAAAAAAATTCAACACTAACCATCATCAATAATGTCAGATGAGTGTCCCTATGGATTCACTACATACATAGCACCATAACTGATACTCACACTATGATAGGTTAACTCTACCATGGCTGGCCCAAACACCATGGCTATATAGTCCACTACATCTAACGATGACACCTGATAAAGTGGATCTCCAATTATTGGAAGCCACATAATCCTATAGACATCCTCCAAGGTAACGGTCATCTCTCTCATCGGAAGGTGAAAGGTGTGTGTAGCCGGATCGCTATCTGTCAATGAGGGCTATCATCATGTTGTGATCTCTTGCAATCCACCTATACTTCTTAATGGAACCTAGCCCCAATTGCCCACATATGATCCCACACCTACTCCAAAATGATGGGCCTCATCTGTGCTAACAAGGGTGGAAGTCGGTCCCTCATCATTAAATCCTTCCTAACATGTATCATCAACAACCATACACGTTAATCATTTTCTCTTCCTACTTTCTATTACACCTTGACCTTGTTATTACTTCAGCCATTTCTCTATCTACATAACCAACCCCAACCCTCCTAAATTCATCCTATGTTATTACTTCAACCATTTCTCTATCTACCTAACTAAACCCCTTCCTAAGACTCCCTTATGTTACCTTATCTCACCTCACACTCAATTAGATTACCTAAACAAAAAAAAATTCTTAAACATTGTTAGTTACCAGAACAACATGAACTGGTTCCCCTACCGATGTTGATTCCCTTACACGACCAGTGTCGGTAAACCATCCAACATCGGCCGATAACTGACTGACATCGGTTACTGGTTCGGCCCCAAGCCGAACCCCCATGCCCACCCATTTTTATTTTTTTTTACAAAACACCTAACTAACCCACCTCAATCCCTTAGAATTAACCCCCACCTTCATTTACACCCCTATTTAAACTTTTTTGCTCTCCCATAACCTGATTTCAACCCCCATTTTAACACTATTTCAAAAACCCATACAATTTTTCATTTCTACTAAATTTAATTCCACAAAACCAAGCATAGAAAACAAATTGTACCTCTTCTCATCGGATCCTTTATGCTAGGGTCTCTCGAGCTTGGATTGGAACATCCTTTGATCCTTCCCCTGCCTTTGTAATGTCAACAAGCTCTACAGTATCCAACTAGTAAAATATCTATTAGTGATGCAATAAAATCACCTCCTCTAACAAATAATCTCTTGTCTAGTCAGCCTCATGTCACTTTCCTCACCCAATACCCTCTCTTAACGTCATTTTCTAACTTTGGAAAATGCTCAAATGAACACCTTTTAGGGTGTATTTCTATTTTTTATTTTCCTTTTTAAAAACTTATATCGATCATATTGTTCCCTAGTTAATCGACATCAGTCACCCCTACTGGCAACCGACTCCCTCTAAAACAGGCATCGGTCACATTTCCTATAACCCCTTATTCTTCCTTTTCCATAAATTTTACCCTTTCTTGCTCTTTCTAGCTGCCACAATCTTACATCCTCCCTATAGGTTCCCCTAACTACCCCACCTCACCAACTCCCTAATGATACTTAGGGGCACATTTTCCTCAATTATATACCCTCGTTGAACCAACCCCACCTATTTGAGAATCAAACATGCTTACTTGCTCTACCATGTGATAATGTTACCCATAGTTGTTTAGCCTACTGACCTTGCCATGCCTTATTTCATGATTGTTATATCAACTAGAACAAACCTTTTGGTGTTCAAAAAATTACCTCTATCTGTTCATAGCCCACCTCAACCCATTATATTTCTAGGATCACTTCATATACATTGGATACTTGAACCACATCACCCTTGTTTGGATAAACTATCAACCTTTGAAAATGTAGAGTTTTATTTTGTCTTCAACATTGTGCCTTGTTGCTCATTATAGACGTGTGCATGCATTTGAATGTTTTCCAGCTGTAAATGACCCCATTATCATGATTTCCTATACCTTTATCTTAACCCATTTTTTCATCACCTACCACCTTGTCAAACCCATCACTGATTCAACCTTCTTCTTAATCATTTCTTGGTATGAGGGGGGATCACCTCCACACTTACCTGGGGCAACCTACTTCTTGTTTTTTGTCATCGTCACTTATTAGCACAAGCTAAATGATAAAAAGTGGAAAATGTAGACACCCAAAATTGGGTTGCAACCCTCTAATACCCTTTCAATTAACACACACCCTTACCATGAACCCTTCCACACATTATTATTAATCTAATTATAAATATTAGGTTAATTAATGCATCCCCTATGAAAATGTATCGAAGGGGTGATTACATGATAATTTTTTTGCAGAAAAACTTCACTTAAATCCATGGGAAAGTATCCAAAGTCAGTGGATCATGTTTTAAGGAAAAAGAGAGAAAATGGAGCTGGGAGCGAGGTGAGGGATTTGAGAGTCTAGTTTATGCAACACTGGATATGGAATGTCTGTTAACATGTGATAAATCTTCTGATGTATCACCACCTCTGCAGACATAATTAGCCAAAAGTACCAGTATCAAATCTGGCACTTAAACAGACATTTTTAAGGTACCTCCTAACAAACAGGTGGGTTCACAGTCTCCTACAACTTTTTAGAATCAATATTTATTCAAAATCACAATGGAAAAGGAGGGTGTGACCCACATCCATGTGCTTGATGGATGTCTACATCGTGCAATGGGGAAAATGAATATTTCCCTTATTGGTAAGTTCTTGGGTGCTAGACCCAACATTGATGTCATCAGAAAGTAGGTCCATGTTTCACTGGAAACCAAAAGGAGATTTGTATATTACAACCATGTCTAAAGGTTTTTTCCTTGACAGATTAAATTTGTAGACAGATCTTGAAGTAGTATTATTGGGTGGACCCTTGTGTCTAGGAAACATGGGGATTTTCATAAAAATATGGTACCTAGGATTAAACCCTAAAACTAAAAATATTCACACTATTCATGTTTGGTGTAGGATGCCTGGACAACCCCTACATTACTGGGATGATGATATCTTGCTTCATATTGTAAGAATCAATCATATTTCTAGTTCAATTTAAAAGGGCCTACTAAAAATAGATCCAGACTATCCTTTTTTAGGTTTTCCATATCTTCTGAAATGGAGAAATAACTTCCTGATTTCATCATTTTTCAATCAAAGTTTGGAACATGGAAACATGTGATAGAATATGAAACTTTTCACTTAAGATGCAAAAAATGTACATAAGTTAGGAAATTTCACCAAGAAATGTCCTATGGAAAAGAGGAAAAAGAATGAGAGAGCTGGAGATCTATTCAAGGAGAAGGAAAAGAAGCCTAAGGAAAAAGGAAAAAAAGGGGATCAGAAGTCTTAGTGGAAAATATCTCCAAGGGGGTTAAAAAAGAAGTGTAAAAAATCACCTCAACCAAAGAATCTACAAATTCAGCATCAAAATGATAAGGAGCTAGATAAAAATATCTCTAATCCACCAAATATGAAATATAAAAAGAAAAAAAAGGGCTTCAAAACCCCTATAAGGTGACCTCGAGTTTTGTAGAAATATTTAGAGACCAAAAACTCCCTGAATTAAAAGAGGGGGGAGTTGATGTGAAGGAAAAAGACAAGGCAAAATATATGGATCTTCAAAGGCCTGTAAATTTGAACATAGAAGTGGATGAAGATAATGAAAGGGTTTATATTAACCTAATAGTATCAGATCATAAGAGGGTGGAGGATTCAACTGGTGATCAACAAAATATTTCTTCTCAAGATTTGCATAAGGAACAGATACATAGCAACACCTTCACATACATCTAGAAGGACATGATACAAAATTTCATTCCGAAATAGAGGGACTTATTAGAGTTCATATTAGAAGACCTGGATGAAGATGAAGAATAAAACTAATACAAGAATGAGGAAAATACTTCATAGCTGGTGAGAAAAGATTTCAGATTCAAACTGTGGAAAGGAGGAAGGGGAGATTACCCCAACCTCATTAAATATTATCACTGATTGTGAAAATGATTTGAATAATGGCTTCATTGAAGTTAAAAAAAACTAGAGATTGAAAGGATTTGAAGAGGTTCTTGAAGCTTTATACAATGATAAAAAGAAGAAAATTGGGAATTGGGAAGCCTCTACATCAAGGATCACTAGATCATCTACTAAGAGGGTGGAAGATATTGGAGTAAATAGTAAAAAAGGCAAGACCTTTAAAAAAGGAACTAAGAAAGAAAGAGACTGAGAAAAATATTGCAGATGGGACTCAAAGTCAAGTGGGCCATCCGGAAAATTATTCCCCAAATATTTTTAGATGAAGATTTTATCTTGGAATGTCAGAGGACTGAATGGAGGTCCTAAACAAAGGATGATTAAGGATATTAGAAGATCCAATAGACCTAACATTCTATTAGTGCAAGAGACTAAAAGGAAGACAAAAACTTTGAAGGAATACAAAAATATTTTTTGGGAGAATTTTGATTTTGATGTTTTTGAATCACAAGGAGCTTCTAGAGGTGTTACAATTTTCTAGGACAACAAATTTATAAATGGTAATGTGATTATAGCTTCTCATAATCATTTAACTATTAAATTTCATGTTGTTGAAAATGAATCAATCTGGATCCTTTCCAACATATATGCCCCAAACACTACTGCTGGAAGAAGAAAATTATGGGAAGAGTTAAAACTCTTTAGAAATAGTTTTAAGGATTATAATTGGTTGGTCATGGGTGATTTTAACACCCCTCTAAACCCTGGAGAAAAATATGGGGGTAACTCTGATTTCTCAGTTAGTATGGGTGACTTTCTTGAGTTAGTTTCTTCTCTTAACCTCATGGATATTGAACTTCATGGAAATGCAATTTACTTGGTCTAATAGGAGAATTGGTGATATTCTGATACATGTTAGATTAGATCATAGCTCTTATCTCTACTAATTAGATTTTGAGTCAGGATTTTCACCTCTCTTCGTTACCTAGGATTGGCTTAGATCATAATCCCATTGCTCTTAATCTTTACAACTGGGCTAAGCCTTCACATAGCTCTTTCAAATTAAAAAAATGTGGCTGGAGCATGATGACATATTCGATAGGATCAAAGATTGGTGGTATTGGGATGGAGAAGGTACAACACAATTTAGATTAATTCAGAAACTAAAAAATGTAAATAAACAAGTTAAAACCTGGAACAAAGAGGTTTTTGGCAATATTTTTGAACAGAAAAAAGAGCTAAAACAACATATTGAAGATTTTGAACTGAGAATCTCAATTAAAGGTATGAATTATGATGATCAGCAACTAGAAAATAAATTACTCTCTAATTTGCATAACATAAACAATAGAGAAGAAACCTTTTGGAGAATGAAATCCCAAGCTATATGGCTGAAATTTGGTGATAGGAACACAAAATTCTTTCATATGAACACCCTTAAACATAGGGCCTGCAATAGAATCATTGAGGTATCCAAAGGTAATGGTATGGTTATCAAAGATCAAAATGACATAAAAATAGAAGATCTTAAATTTTATGAGAATTTGTTGATGGAAAGTAATGTTTGCAATGAAGAAGCAGATTCTTTCCTTCTTGACTCAATCCCAAGTAATAATCTCCCTGAAGAGATATTTACAAATCTTACAGAATTTTTTTCTATTGAGGAACTGAAGAAGGAAGTTTTTGCACTTGAAGGTGACAAGGCACCAAGGCCTGATGGTTTTTCTATGAATTTATTTCAAAAAATGTATGGGACATATGCTCGGAAGATCTTTTGAAAGCTGTAAATGAATTCTATAGAACTGGAAATCTTATAAAGGAACTAAATAATACTCATATTGTGCTTGCCCCAAAGAAATTGGATGCTAAATAATTCAAGGATTTCCAACCTATCAGCCTAGTTAATGTTGTTTACAGAATTTTTACCAAAATCATAGCTACTAGATTACAACCTTTGCTAGACTGATCTTATCTCTAAACAACAAAGTTGGCTTCATAAAAGGAAGGATAATTCAGGATGGGGTAATCATGGTTCATGAAACTATTCACTCCATGGATAAAAGCAAAAAAGTAAGGTATGGAAATAAAATTAGACATGCATAAGGCCTTTGATAGAGTATCTTGGAAATTTTTAGATAAATTCCTATCAAAATTTGGTTTCCAGAGTAAATTTAGAAAAATCATTCAGGCCTGCATTTCCACTTCAATATTTTCTGTAGTTGTGAATGGTACTCCAATGGGATTCTTTTCCAGTAGTAGAGGTATAAAACAAGGGGATCCCATATCCCCCTTACTTTTTATACTTATGGCTGACAGTCTTAGCAGATCCATAACTAAGGCTGTAAATAATGGCATGTTAAAAGGATTCAAACCAACCTCCACCAATCATACTAGCTTTTCATCAGCAGTTTTTTGATGACACAATCCTTCTTCTGATGGATTCTATTCTAGAGTAAAAATCTAGAAAGAATATCCTTAGATTCTATGAAGTAGATTCTAGCCAGAAAGTCAACTTTGATAAAAGCTCGATGTATTTTTTCAATACTCCTAATGATAGGAAGAAAATAATTGTACTCATTTTGGGATGTAAAATCAGTTCCTTACCCACTACCTATTTAGGATTACCATTGGGCACTAATAGAGTCTCTAATACTATTTGGAATGCCCTGTTAGATAGATTTCACATGAAATTGGCTTGGATGGAAAGGGGTCATTCTCTCTAGTGCTGGAAAATGTTTATTAATCAAAAGTGCACTTCAGAACTTACCCATATATATCATGTCAATGTACAACATTCCATAACAGCAATTGTGGACAACATTGAGATAATCTAAAAGAACTTTCTATGGCATGGGACTGAAGAAAGATTTAGATACCATTTAGTGGCTTGGGATCAAGTTTGTATGCCAAAAAATATTGGTTGAATGAGAATTAAGGATATCAGAAAGATGAATGTTTCTCTTATTTCCAAACTTGGATGGATATTTCTTAAGGAAAAACAATCTTGGAATGAACTTATTAGGATTAAATACTTGGTACAAACAAAATGTGAATTCATTCCTTTTTGAACAATAGCTTCCCATTGGTTCCATTTTCTGGAACAACCTACTTCAAATCAAACATATTCTTGTCAAAGGGTGTAAATGGAAAGTGGGCAATGGTCAAGATATTATTTTCTAGCAAGACAATTGGACTGATTTAAAGATGAGTGATAAATTTGGTTCCCTCAAAGACAGTCTATGTGATAAATATGGTAGTAAAGTAAAATATTACATTGAAGAGGTTGAGTAATAAGAGAGATTTGAAACAACTTAAAGTTGATAACATACAACTTTATATCTCCTCTTTGCAATAAAATTTTTCTCTCATTCCTCTTAATCAAAAGGATAGAAAAGATGATCTCCTTTGGGTTGATTATTTTAATGGGGAATATACTATTAAATCAAGATATAATTCCTTTTTTTATAGTAATCAAACTGGATTAAATTGGAGTAAAATTTAGATGCCTGAGTTAACTCCTAAAGTTAATTTATTTCTATGTGGCTTGTGTTAAAAGGAAAGATTCGTAATAATGATAATCTAATTAAAAATGGTTTCATCATGCCCAACAGATGTTGTATGTGATAAAAAAGAGGTCTGAAGACATCAAACATATTTTCTTGCATTGTGATTATGTTGCAAATATTTGGAGTCTTATCTTTACAAATTTCAATCTTCACTAGATTCTTCCTAACACCTTCTTGCAGACCTAGGAGCAATGGGATCCACCTTATAAATAGAATGATAAGAATGTTATGGAATTTGGTTATACCTCATACCATATGGAGAGTTTGGAAAACTAGAAATGATATAATTTTCAGGAACAGTAAACAGGTATGCAATAAGATCTTTAAGGAAATTGTTATTGCAGTCAAGGATAACATTGAAAGGTTTAGGCATCCTAAAAATAAACCTTATCCAAAGGTAGAAGATCATATTCTTACAACTTATAATTTTGAAACTCTTGGAGAATGCACAAGTTTACACAGCAGAAACACCAAATATATTATTCACATCATATATTACATTCAGATACATTTACATATATATAGGAAATAGACTTCCTAAATAATAAGAAGTAGCTATAACAACTCTCCAACCAATCTACGTGAGTTGTCCAAACTCACACACTCATATTTGTTATAAGTTGTTTTATTTAACAACTATATAACAAATTACTAACATATTTACTAACATCAAATAACATTATAATTACTTCACATAATTATAATTTACTAATGGAGCACTAACAATATAATTTCCTAACATTCCCCCCCTTAGTGCGAACATGGGGAAAACCTGCCTTTGTACTTGCACCTGCTCATGATCTGGTGATTTTCATAGGATGATCACAAACCTCAAGGATGGTTTTGCAAACGGTTTACCACAAACTGAGAATGGTGGTTTTGCAATTGGTTTACCACAAACCACAAAGTGATGGTTTTGCACATGGATTACCAACAACCAAGAATGGTGGTTTTGCTATTGGTTTACCACAAACCACAAATGAAGGTTTTCAAGTGGTTTACCTACAACCACATCATGATATACCAAGTACTATTCTCAGTCCTCATCACATCTCACTACAGGGAATAACATAGGAAATTCTGTTGACATCTGTTGCTCATACATACATAGAAAAAAATTGATATACTGGAAATGGAACATTGGAATGATGTTCCCCCCCTCAATGTGAAATTTCCACTTATTCAATCACGAACAATGTAAACAAGAACACTGATACTCGAACTCTGAAAAATATGACAAGAAGCACACGAAACAAGCTGAAAGCAAATACACCACAAAAAATGTCACCAAACCATCTGTGCGGCCCCGTCGTTGGTGACTGACAAGAGGTCGTTGAATGATCTCCAACCTCTGATGCCTCCTACCTCCGGTTTCATGCTGCTAGCTCAGCTGGATTTGATCATGGAGCTCAAATGCATATCAGAGGATGCCGAATTCTACTGATAGTGAGTCCAGTTGAAATGCAGGGAATTTTTTTTTTTTTTTTTTGACAATTTTTCTAATAATCACCTAAATGACGATAATAAAATGACACAAATATATTTTTAACACCTTAACTCTGACTATTTTGACAAATACTAATCACTCAATTTTTGAATTCTGACTTGAATTTGAGAGGACAACATTTGACTTTGACTCTTTAAATGACTTGTGACACTTGACAACACTACAAATTTGACTATAAGTGTTAATTATAATACAAGCTTTACTCTTAAAATATGAATAACAATATTAATGGACTATAGCACATGGCACACTAAAATCTTAATACATAGGTGGGAGGACATGATTATATTGATCAACTAATTTAAAAAAATGGAAGACCTATTTTAATTTAAAAAGTAATCGACTTTATTACTTTTTAAATAACATTAATACCCAATTTTCCTACGTCTAAGGGATACGTAATTGACAATGTTTGACTTAAAAAAAAAATGAAACTCTAATCGGATCTCAAATGTTTATGGAGAATAATAAATGAAATGACGGATGGGAGGAATGCGTATACAAAACAAAACAAAGGCTGAACTGCTAGGAACGAGTTTTGAATGAAAGAAAAAACAGACTTAAAAAAATAAACACAACATTGATTAATACAGACCTTTTGACCCTATACTTCTAAACCTGCACGTGGACTATTGCATGGACAACACGCTTGTCTCTAGTGAGCCTCGGATTCTTCTTCGGTGGATCTATACATGTGAACGGAGCATCCTGGTTGCTACAGCTGAGATGTCCAAGTTTGTGGAGAGCTCGGATTGATATTTGCAAGCAAGACAGTAATATGAAAGTTTGGAGATCAGGCATGTTAAACTGAGCTGTACAGCCAATCAGAAAATTTAATGCGCTTCTTCTTGCATTCAAATCTGTGTGCTGGCAATTGGAAGTCGGATTTGGTGCATATTTGAGTAGAAGATCCTATCAATGTCTGCTTGTGGTGACACCTTTTCACGCTATACGTTCACAGCCAGAATTTGTAACAGAAGCCAGTGAAACTTGATATCAATCAAATATGCATGCAAATCACAATGGCTGAAAGAGGAAAATGCCACGTATTCTCTTAAAACATAAATACCGCTGACAGATAGTAGATCTAATCAGCTGTAGAAATGTATAGATGACTGTAATATGTTTCAAACCTTCCAACAAAAACTAATAAAAAATAATCAATCCTACACTCCGAAGGAATATATCAGGCTTTCATGAATTGGGGCAGTAAGAAAACAAGTGGTGCCCCTATTTTTCTCTAATTCTCCATCATAGGTATGATAGAGGTCACTTTGATACCAAATCTTGGAGAATGCACAAGTTTGCACAGCAGAAACACCAAATATATTATTCACATCATATATTACATTCAGATACATTTACATATATATAGGAAATAGACTTCCTAAATAATAGGAAGTAGCTATAACAACTCTCCAACCACTCTACGTGAGTTTTCAAAACTCACACACTCATATTTGTTATAAGTTGTTTTATTTAACAACTATATAACAAATTACTAACATATTTACTAACATCAAATAACATTATAATTACTTCACGTAATTATAATTTACTAATGGAGCACTAAAAATATAATTTCCTAACAGAAACTGGTAATCTTTATAAGACTAATCCAAATAGAATTGACAGATTGACGGTACATTGGACTCAGCCTCCCAATTTATGGTACAAGATAAATTTTGATGGAGCTTCCAAAGGAAATCCTGGGGCATTAGGAGGAGGTGGAATAATCAGGGATCACAGAGGATGTCTTTTTGTTGCTTTGGCAGGTAAATTGGGCCACCAAACAAACCATTATTTTGAAACCCTATCATAATTATGTGGGATAAGGCTTGTTAGGGATTGCAACATTTCCAATATTATAATTGAAGGGTACTCTTTGAAAATAATAAACCTCCTAAATCAAGTTCAACCCCCTAGTTGGACTATTAAGGACTTCATTTATGAAGCTATTGATATTTGTATATCCTTTGTAAACTTTAAAATCATACACACCTACTGTGTAGGAAACAAAGTGGCGGATAGTTTGGCTCACTATGGTGTTATTGATAACATGCAAAATTAGTTTAATGATGAAATTCTTCCTAACATGGCACACAATGAAATTATTAAGGATAAATATGATATATAAAATCATCATTAATGAGACCCCCTCACCAGATTTGAAAGTGATTATATCCTTTGCATGTAGGGTAATTAATACCACTTCCATTTTTCCTGCTTTTTGGGTATGCGAAGAAGTTGTTGAGAAGCGGCTTTGGAGAAGAGGCATTGTAGTTTGAAACAACAGAAAAGGTAACAACAAAATGGGTGGAACTCCATGCAAAACGGAACCCATATTCGACCTGACTTAGAAGGATGATGTGAATTTATGGAATTATTTACAAATGGGTGGGGGTCTCCAACCTAATTGAGAGAATGTAGGGTCATGATCAAGATGTCTCTGTTAAATTTGTAGATGGATGGAAATAGAAGATGGTTGAGTATGGGGAGATCAGCGTCAAAATTACTGAATAACTTATTGTGAAGGTTACGGTTCTGAGCCTAGATGGGGCTATATTTTAAGTAAAAGGGTTGACAAGAATGTTGAAGCCAAGAAATTCCTTGTAGAAGGGGAAAATATTGAATTTTTTGCAACAGGTGTAAAAGTGGCCTCCATTATTGAACCCTTGTATGAAATTATAAGGATGATTATCAGGTATGTAACTTTGGAAGGTAGATAAGTGACAGTTCCTCTTAAACATCTGGTTTTCCTGAATCACTTTAGAAGGAATTTACATATTACTTTTCCACATTATCTTTTAAATTCCTTAGAGCATTCTATCCTTGAGTTTCAAAACAACACATGTGTCATCCCCCTCCATCAAGGTCTCATTCTATTGTTGCATCATCATTATCTTTCTTAGCTTCGTATAATCCCAATTTCCTCTGCCCCCCTTTCCCCGAATCCACTACACCCACCACTGCTCCTGAGTGTAGACAAATCAGAACAAAAAATCCTCTTTACCCCATCACCCAACCCCTCCCCTCCCAAAGGTTCCTTTGTAATAGTAAAGAGATTGAATTGGAAAAAAAATAATGCTCCATATTAGCAACCGTACTAAATATTTTTCTATTAAAAAGGAGGAAGGACTTCTCAACAGAATTGACAAGTTAGAAAATGAAGTTAGCAACCTAAAAGAAGAGCTCAAACAGATGGGGAAGAGAGAAGGTAAAAGGAAGATGAATGATGACCCAGATATGGATAATGAGAAAACTTTCCAAATTTATAAAAAAATTAATTCTATGGAAAATAGATTGGGTTTGACAAAAGTAAGACATGAATTTATTGTTTCTATCCTCAAGGCTATATACAACTTCATGGAGCAATATGTCAAAACTGTCTACGTAGTCAATGGCATTCCTGTTTCCATCTGGGAGTCGGGTTCAAAAAGGGACATGGTTCTCTCTCAGCTGGTTAAAAAGGACCCCTCACATGTCATGGCCCTGGAATTATTCACCTTTCTTAAAAAGATAAAAACTAAGATTGATAAAATAGTAAAGTAATGTGGATTATTACTGCTTCCAGATTCCTTTTTTGATGTTTTATAGATGTTGTGTTCAGGCTACTTTGTTGCAGATTTGACTCTTTTTGCTTCCTTTTTATAGTTTTTTTTTTCAAGCTATAGTTGGTTTTACTCTTCTTTATGGATTTTGAGCCTTATTATATTAGGGCTTAGTCTCTTTAATAATTTGGTATACTTTTTGATGCACTATCTAGCTTTTGAACTTTTTGTAATAGGGTATAGTCCCTTTAAAACTATTTACCCCTAATAAAAAAATTACCACCTCACCTCTCCACCTCATGTTGGACCCATTCCAAGAGGCTTTAACTAACTAAGACTAGGTCATCACTCCTAGAATTGAGTCATCACTTCATTTAACTATGTATCTTTCTTAACCTAATATTTATTTCTAACCACTTCTTCTATGAATTCCATACATATTTAAATGTGAACCAAGATTTGTATCCCACAATTAAATCTTGACCCATACCACAAAGGGAAAAAACAAAATATTTTAAGAAAATTGGGTTATTTATCTGTAACTGACGCTGGTTATTCCTCGGTTAGCACCGATCAAGGAATCACCATCGGATGCTTTAAATAAGGATTTATAACTCTTTCCATAGGTATATTGTTTTGGTTAGATTTTGGATTATTCATTCACATTATTTCATTCGATTTGGCATCTGACAATTAAATACATCACTAGAGCATCTAATTTCTTCACTAGGAACTAACCTCTTGCTCCATAGCCTTGGATCATTCACATAGAAGCACTCAGGATTTATTTTTGTGGCACTGGATCCAAACCCGTTTCTCCTACGAATTTCCACCAACCACTGCATCTACTAGTCTTTAGGTCTTTAGATAAGTATCTTAACTAGGTTGTTAGTTCTTAACTTTAGTTTCAGATCTCTTATTGTCTTCTGTTATACTGCTTCTTTCTCACCCAAATACCATCTATCACCCATCTATCTAATACCGTACCAACCTGAACCTTTTTTCCTTTCCAATCACTTCTCTCACCCTTTCTGAGTCTTCACCAAAATCCTAACATGTAGCCTAAGCCTTATCAACACTTTGTGTAATCACAAAGAGATAAAACCAACCTTGTTTCTACTTTGGCACCTGATTTCCCCTACCCTGATCAATTACCCAACGGATATCGGCTATAGCCAAAACCTTTCCAAACTTCTCAAAACCCCTCTTAGACCTTCATATTACCTTCTGTCACACCTACATACCTTGAAAACCCACCTCCCTTCTGTAAATTCAATCTTATATTCACTATTTAGATTAGATTCGAATTACTGTGCTTTTGTGAGATGCCTAAATTATGAAACTATAGTAGGACCTATTATTTCATGTTATTTTCTAGTATTTATTTGTCTTAAAATTTAGATTGACAACCTTATAAGAAGTACCCCACTTCCTGGATCTATCTTTCACTTTGAAATCCACCAAACGATTCTTTTAATTATATCTTGTGGTCTTGCTTTGCTTCTGAGGTAGTCCTTCCCAGACAAAAAGGAGTGCTCTCGATCAGCCTAGTCTTCAATGGTGTGCAACCTCTTCATGAATTCCAAGTATTCCTCACATACCCAACCTTCTACCTTAAACATTTTTATTATACGTACGCTTCTTATTGGTGAAATAATTATTTACCCACCTTAACCAATCCCCTCACATTGTCTTGATACATATGATATTGGGGAATCAAAAAAATTCAATCCTATATGACCACCTTTCATTATTTCCTCAATTTATACTCACACTACATATCTCATCTCTCCTGCCATATCCTCCCATACATCTTCCACATATATTTCCATCCTCATAGAGAATTCAAAACAATACGTCTATGTTGAGACTGATTTTTTTTTATGATGTTGTTGACACTATCGAGCTTACTGATGAAACTCTTTGTACATTGACTTTCACTCTCATGGAATTTGATTAATCTTTGATTCATAACCATTATATTGATACTGTGCCTAGTGAATATCAATTCAAATCCACCAATAAACATGTTATTACTACTATTATGGTTCCTTATCATAATACCGTATATACCCTTAAACCTGTTTCACTTTCTATAATTAATCCTACTCTTAATTACCATGGTCCTATTTCTATCCATGGTTATTATCCTATAATATTTACATTTTTTTTATCGATTTAGGTACACATTACACATTAATAAAGTATATTGGAAATATGTACCTTATGATGATCATCTTTTCCCTAAAAACATATGTACATATGAGGCTCGAAACCACTTGGGCCTCACTCCTATTGATCATCGCTTTTCTCAAACCACATAGCAAATATCAAGGCTATATATTTCTCCTAGCATCTTATAATATGTGGGTATTTTACATGCAGGTTTGAGTTGCACTTTACCCTAAACATTTTCTACTTACACTTTGGCAATCTTGGTTGGATTACAACTGGTGGAACTATTGATATGCATGATATTATTCTAACTTATCTCATGGCCTCCATGAATATTATTATTTGTAATGATTCATTCCTTTATTACACTCCTAGTTTTTCATGATGGAATGTAAAAAAGCACTTTGGTGTAGCTTTTAATAATAAAGAATATGTTATGCGCATGTATGACTTATGACACACGGGGTTGTTCAGCAATAAGCCAAAATATTTTTCATATTATTCATCTAATTCCAATCTTGTTGGATATATTTCAGATATAGATGATGCTCTTGATGATATCACTTAGATCAATATGGAATTCACACTTGGGGGAATATTATTCCCCTCTCTACCTGATGAGACACCATTTTTATAACTTCAAACATGACTATTGAGGGCACACTTACCTATATGGACATCACCATGCCCACACATAGTAGGGGAGACCTTGCTCCCATCTCCTAGTCATAGGATTTCATTACAATAGTTATAAAAATTCAAAATTACTAGCTTAGATTTTAATTGGATGTATCCTTGCTTGCCTATAATATTTTATGTTGCACATTACTTACCATATTAATTTAATTCACAATATTCTCTATCCTTTTTCCATATAAACATCCACATTCACATGGTAATTTTGAGGTGGATTTAGGTTACTTATAGGTTATCACACGATGCATGATTATTTCCATTGTTTTATACCAGTCCCATTGAGGTTCCAAGTGGAATAAAATTTCCTATTTATCTATATTTAGTTTCCATCATTGTAAATTCTACTACTTTCATTCCTATTTTATTTTGTATACATTGTGGCATACTATCAATTTTTCTAACATGGAAACATTTTTTTCATATGTAGCATTTGCCATGAAGGCTCACTTCTAATCATGCTTATCTGATTTACTTGCATGTTGTTTATTCTTGTGTCTTGATTTTCATTATTTGTAGACTATGCCATATTCTTGATTGTGTGTGTAGACACCTAAATTCCAATTTTACAACCTTATTGCCAAAATGCACACAAATCACTCTCATTCTTTCCAAATTCATTATAATTAGTGGTTTTTGCTAATTAATTAACGTTCCTTACCAAATTAGCCAATTAACACCACATTTTTGATCGTGTAACCTTTTTTGCATTATGGATGCCACTTTGTAATGAATCGTAAGTCAATATCCTCTTCAAAATAGACAATTAATGTTTATTAGCTAATTAAGCCTATTTTCCCCTTGATTTGGTCAATATTCCCTAATCTTGGCTCAAACCCCTCTTATGACCACTCAAAATCACCCCACTTTCCTCCACAACATCTCAACAAGATTTAAAATATTATCCTAGCCTCCTAGTTCACCCTAAGTAGTTGATTAATGCTTCATACTTCTTAATCACTTGGTAATTCACTAATTATGATTAGAAAATCTTAATCATGATTAGAAATTATAAATATTCTTTGTACTTTTAGTTCTACATGCACCAAGATGCAAGTTTTCCTCAAATGAAAAACTATAAATAAGACTAAGTACTAGCTTCCAAATTTACACCATGCTTTTATTCGTAGCATCATATAATACATATGTTAAAGAGCCTAAAATCCCTTAAGGATCCACATGCTCATCGTTTCCTAAAGCCTTCATTATGGTTACTTAGAGGGTATTCACCATGGCATTATACTCTTGTGTTGGAGAGATATTCTCACCATTTATGGAGTAGTAATCATTCCCAATTCAATTTCTTCCTGGATCTATTTAGGTCTACTATTTAGTAATAATCTAACATAGTAAGCATTCTTAGATATTATATGTTAGTTTCATTTGATCTCCTTTGTTATGCTATTAATATTTGATCTTTGATGTTTCATTCCTTAGCTTTATACTATATGGTGTTAGTCTTGCTTTAAACTAGCTAATTTATGCTACAAGTTTGGGGTGTTATCATTTAGCTCACCCGGTGGGACTCAAATCCCATTTACATTTATTCTCAATCTTTTTAACATAGTTTTAAAAGTTTTAGATTTCAAGTTTTCTTAGATTAACTTCCAATTCTTAGATTAGATTCAAGTTTTTCTAGATTAACTTCAAATCTTTCTAGCTTACTTTCATTCTTAGATTAAATTCAAAATTTTCAATATTTTTAGAGTAGTTTTCAAAGTTTTGTAGTATGATTTTTTAGCTAAGTAGTTGTTTTAACCAGATTAGTGGAAAAAGTTATGTTTTCATGTTCCTTGTAGGAAATAAGGTGGCAAAACCCTATCAAAAGTGCTTCAAAATAACAAAGATTAGATATTTTTCAAGAAATTCTTGTCAAAACTCACATTTTGACCACTCCCAGAAAAGGGGTACGCACACATCAACAAGGGCACATAGGCGTTGAAACATGAACGCAGGTGTTGAAACAAGAATGCAGGCATTCACAGGGGAATGCATCCACTACTCTATAAGCACACACATAGCTCATATTTTTCAACTTACAGTCATTTTTGCAAAGGGGCATGCACACATGCATTGAAATAGGTGCGCATATGCTCAAAGGGGCACGCAGGTGTGTATGCATAAATTTTTCCTGCAAATTTTTTTTTTCCATTTTTGGTTTTTAGGATTTCTATTACTTTTAAGAGGTTTTTAGTTGTTGTTTTTCTCAATTTACTAATTTTAGAGAAATGTTCCTAATACAATTGACTTAGGGTTTGACAAGTGCTTTTTCATTCTTTGTTTGAGTTTTGAATAGGGTGTGTATGCTCTTCCCTTACACTTAGTGTCATATTGGGAATCATAAGAACTTCTAAACAACTTTTTAATATTTTAGAGTAAGTAATAAAAATCATCATTCATTGATATGTTTGATTTTTTAGTTTAAAAGATTTTTCACTTGATAAATAATAAAGACTAAGATTTGTATATGCTCTTCCATTGCACCTAGTGTGATCTTGGAAACCAAAAGTAATTTTAGTCCTATTGGGCCTTGAATATTGGCTAAGTAACAAAAGGTGCTTGTGAGTGCAGGACTAATAAAGATAAGGGTGAGCGAGGAGAAGCACGTAGGAAAGAGGTTTAAGAAGGGTTTTGAAGAAACTAGGGCGTGCTTGGAAGGTAGAATATTGGGTTCATAGGACTTAGCCATATTCAACATTCTAAAGGTACTTAAGGAAAAATGTGGCCTGACTAGGTGTGCTGAGTGGATAAGGTGCTAGACTGGAACCTTAGACATTAAGAAAATAATATTCCATGTAAGCAATATTCCCAAAAAGACATCATTATAGAGAGTGGAGGGTTCGCAAGGGGATAAAAATTCACCATTGGAGGACCACATTGACACTTGGCATGCGATCTATTTAGGAGAGAAGTTATGGCGGTGGATGATGAACCTATAAAGAGAGATTATCGAAAGAAGATAAAGCCAACGAGTGATGTATGAGAGTAGAACAAAGGATGTATAGAGAGTAAGATGTGAGGTAGCTGAATGTTGTAGTAGTGTTAAGGGTTATGAAGCATGTAATAATACTCGTTATGGCATTAGTGTATGTAATAAGGGATGAACTGGGAATGCATAGTTAAAATATCATACCAAGGAATATATGTAAGAGATGAGCCCTAGTATTTTGATATGTATGGTCTGTGATGACCTGTTTTTGATTGTAATGTGGCTACAAAAATACCTTTAAATGAATATATATCTAAGGGGTTGTTCTGTATATCATGTTTAAGGGTGTAAACCCTCTTATTGTGTGACTGTCATGACTCAGATATGATTCATCATGTGTTTTACAAATGATTATTAGTTCATTTAATATGTTAATCTATGGATTTGTAAGATGCCCTTCCAATTTTCTTTTAATTAAGTAAATGTATTCTCATTCTGAAAACCATCCCCCATCACTGGAAGAACCTTCTCATAATGCTCACATAAAGGAGGGGATTAGCACCCATGCGTACCTTGGGTAAGTGCCTAGCACCTGTTGGGAGATAGGAAAGTGGGAATGGGGTTAGAAAGTTGTACTAAGGGTACATAAAATTGACTACAACTTGGTTTCATGTCCAGGACCTCTTTTCAAATTTGTTGTGAGACTGATACATTATGACATACCATTTGACCTTGGACAGTGTCAAATCATGGTTTAAGAGTACAGAGGATGAGTTTTCTCACAGATTTAGTATTGGACCTGAGTTTGATACACGTAGATGGGTAGAAGATCATGTGTATCATGAGTTGTATGAGACCTTGTTTTGTTGATTTCCAGTAGGGCTATATGAATGTCTTTTTGTGTATGCATCTAGATAAAGTTGGTATTATAGATCTCACGTGTGGACCCAAGATGAATATCAAAGGGCAAGATGCTAATCTGACTTGGACACATTCTCTTGATCATTAGTGGAGAAGATTGCTGACCAATTATATAATGGAATACACTATTTCTATGTATTCTTGTCTAAAGGTTGCTGAGTTTCAGTTCTTAAAGGAGCCTAGAGGATCATTTTTTCATGCTATCCCATTAGCCATGAATATCCTGATCATTACACTAAGTTTGGAAGTATTTCCTATGGCCAAAAAATATTCTTCTAAGTGTTGGGTGAGGAAGCTAGGGTGGAGGAAGATGACATACCTTGTGGCTAAAAAGGAGAGGGAAGAGAGATGAATCAAGTATAGTGAAGCACAAAAAAAGGAGTTGGATAGACAATGTGAGGTTGTTGGAGTGATGGATATATAGAGGCAGATGTTGTGGGAAGGAATAGAGGTTCATGTAGAGGATATGGAGCCTGAGTAGTTAGTGCTACCCCATCTTGGAAAAACACGGGAGAGAGACCCCTTCAACTTCTGATAAGAGTTCATTACTTGGAGAAAGGAGATCCATCGGCATGCATCTGAATCCCACCTGGAGACCAACCTCTGGAACTTTAGTTTTTCCAAATCCAATGATGAGTTATTGTTAACCCAGTTGGTATTAGTGGAAGTGATAGATCAACACTAAGGAGGTATAACTTTTTATTTGGCACATCCATGACTGCACAATCATTTCTTGTGTTTTTAAGGAATATTGTTTGGAATAAAATTTTGAGAAAAAGTATGGGTACAAAAAGCTTGGGTATCATAATCTGGAAGTGGCATGGGAAACACATCGGGTAGACTTACAATATCAAAAAACTATTGGCATGTAGTTCAGTGGGACATTGGGGACACTAGGTACGACCCACTTCAGGACCATTACTGGCTACAAGAGGTGGATCAGGTGGTATAGGATTTGAAGGACCTAGTAGACATGGCAAAATCTAGGGTATTTGATTGGTTAAGAGGGATAAGACTTGGTGGATATAGTATATCTAGTGGTGGAGGTAACACAGAAGGAAATCAAATGTTATGGATCAGGAGGGAAAGTGCCCTCAACCACCTCGGCAAGTGTTTTTCAAAATTTATTTACATCTACCAGACTAAAAAGGTTTTGAGGATGCTACAGAGCATGTACACAAGTTTGAGCTTCTATGGCATGTAAAGGGGAATCCCTAATCTAGAGTGGAAAGAGAAATTTAGTTTTGTAATGATGTTTCAAGGATGCGTGCATAGTTGGTACCAGAAATATGACCCCCACCAGATAGTGGTATATTTACACCGCACTGTTAGAATTCCTTCTTAGCTAAATTTCATATCTTATTTGAACAAAAAGGCATTAACATGTTGAGAGGAGATTTAACAAGGTATGGAAGAGAGTATGGGAATATGAAACACATTTTTAATACCCTTTTGTAAAATTTGTCTTATGGTATTTCATCCTTCCCAGCATGCTGAATGGTTTGTTGGAGGGTTTTCATAACACATTTTTAGGAGAGAAATTTTGCATAATAATTTCACAGACCCATGCGAGACCTTAGAGGATTCCCTGTGCACTGAGGCTATTGGAAGCATGGATACCAGTTTTACCCCTTTTCTTAAAGCTAATATTGCTGCAATGAAAAAAACAAATAGAGAAGCTATCTACGAAACTCAGCACATGAGGCTCACAGTGGCCTATGGTGCACAAATTGTGAGATAGAGGGGCATACAAAGGACATTTTCCCATGGAGATTAACAGGCACGATGGCATTGGACTGTGAGATTTACCACAAAGATCGTGATGTAAAGTAGGTGCCCAATATTGTAGTGAGTGATCCATAAACATGTGTCTTGTTATTGTATATTTTCATCTCAAATACTTATGAAACTAAGGATTGTAGGTTGATTGACCAGATACATGATGCCATTGATGTTGGTGTGTGGTTAGACCATATTTGTAAGAAATTGTAAAGATGATGGTCATCACTATGAAGGGCTTGCAGTTGGAGGGGGCTCATAGAAGAGGTTTCCAAGGAGGATTTTTATGGTCGTGGTAACAACGGAGGAGGAAGAAATGAGTTCCTACATACGAACTTGTTACAATTTTGGGTTTACAAAAGAACTATAAAGTGTGAATGCCCAAATATGTTACAATGCTATTGGTGTGGAAAAAAGACACAAGTATGAGGAGTTCCTGGAGCTATTTGAACATATGAGATAGCAACACTAGAAGTACAAATGAACCAAAATGGTAAGTGTAAATTAAGTTTGATTCATAATGGATGCCAAGGATGGCATGTGATTTGGAAACTAGAGCCGGTACTAATTACAACACGAGATGAGGTTACATGTGTAAGGGAAGTACCAAGGAAGAGACTAGTGGTTATTAGAGAAGAGGTGGTACATAAAAAATTATCAAGACCCTACTCATCAGAAAGAGGTGTATCAGAGAGACCATGGATGTACTTCAAATCCTGAAAGGAGAGATCCAATGCCTAAAGGATAAAATCAAGGTAGTTAGAGAAAAAGGAAGAGAGCGTTGAGGCTCCGCAGAAGAATTTGGATGACGTCAAGGAAGTATTGCAAGATGTTAAGGTAAGATAATATCATTCCTTTGCTAGGGTAATGACTATGGGAGAAAGAACCACATGCTGAAGTAGAGTGCAAGAGCCAGGTTCTACATCGTACCCTTCCTCCTCATAGCCTCTACTATGATAAGGAGATTACCTTGAATGTAGTTGTGGATGGATGCCTCCTAAGAGATATTTTGATTGACATGGGTGTGGAAATCAATGTTCTTACCATGGAATCCTAGAATCAAATGGGAAAGGCCCCCATTACATTTCATCATCAAATGTGTTATAATTATGGCTAACAAGAAAAAAGGCAATGCCCATTGCTTTCTTGAAGGATGTTGTTATCACTATCTAAGGTGGGAAGTTCAACTGGGGATTTCAAATTCTTGGCACTAGCCAAGGAGGAAACTTTTTCTAGCATTACTTGGGAAACCCCTGGTGCTATATAAGAACAATGTTGACCTAATGATTCAATAAGAGATACATAATCTTTGAGAACAAGGAAGAAACATGTTATCATCCCCTTTGACCAATGGAAAATTCAGCACCCTATACTGAGTCCTTGGGAGAATAATTTTCTTGATATGATCTATGTGCGCTCTATTAGGGACCCTGAGGTGATTTCACCGTATAGAAGGAGTGATTTAGTTTGAAGATGTTCAATCCATGAGTGATATAACTAGTGTGGCATGTGATTAATTAGGCACATGGGACTTATGAGTTATTTTAGCGATAGTGACAAGGTTCTGTTATGAAGAGTGACAAAGGCATGATCATTCAAGTGCCTGGGAGGAAAGAATTTTACCAAGCTATTGTGGAGGAACCAACCCTGATGTTTTCTTACAAGATATGGAGACCTAGTGGAAAAAATTAGAATTGAATGAAGAGGGGTGCTTATCTACAACTTGCTTGGGACCACAACATGTTGGTGGGAAAACACATTGTGATAGTCTTCTAGAGTGGCGTGAAGTGAGAATCATGTTCTTTATTAGGTTTTCCTGAAGTAATACACCCAATATCATACAAGACTATCATGGGAAGGAACTTTCCTTGTTCCATGCTCCAAGCATGTGAGAAATCCTAGATAAAAAGGCACAGAAGCCTTGCCACCTTATTTATGGGTGCATAACATGTACTTCACTTTACAAGGTTGTGCGTGCGCATGGTATAACTCACTCTGAGATGTTCTGTCAGACAAGAAATTAGCAGGAGTTGATAGCTGATGTCCTTTAAGCTTTAAAATATCATAGTACTGAACCATCAATGGATAAGGAATTGTAGGTTATGAAGCACCTAATGATGGGATTTTAGTTCCATGGTAGAAGATAAATTTTTTTGAGTTTTTGGGTGAGCCTGGTTTTAGAACCACGCCTTGATAGTGAAGAATCAAAAGAGGTTCATCTTAAGCATGCATGGATGTAGAAAAGAGAATGGAAATATGGTTTATGTAAAATATGAAAAAGAGATGGAGAGTTTTGGATGCTAACCATACTGAGGGTATGCAAAAAATTTATTAATAATGCTAATGAGAAAGCTCATGCCTACTATGAGCCCCTCAAAACAAAAAAAGGTTAACATCGGTTTAGAAAATGAAACCTAAGGAGGCCACTATTGGAAACTATTGGTCATAAAAGTAGGTTTCGAAGATCATTGATCTATTGTGTGAGTTTCAAGACTTATTTCCATGCAAATACCATTAGCTTAAAAGGCGTTCACCACTCCTTAGGATAAATGAAAATTAAGTTAAAAGAAGCTACACACCCGATTCAAAAGAGGCCTTATCGAATGAATATGAATCTTCATATCAAATTTCAAGTAGGAGATAAACAAGATGATTGGATCAGGCATCATTGATGCCATTGAGGAATTAGAATGGATAATTGTGACGGTGATCAGTATTAAAAAGGATGGAAGGATAAGGATTTTGTGTTGACTATAGGGACCTGAATGTAGTCTGTGGCATCGACCCAATTTCCAACCCCCTTCATTGAATAAATCCTTGAAGGAGTAGCTGGGCACAAAATGTTTTCCTTCACAGATGGATTCTCAGGGTATCGTTAAGTTAGAATTACAGAAAAAGAATAAGAAAAGAAAACTTTCTCCACTGAATGGGAAATGTTTTCCTATACGGTCATACCTTTTGGACTAAAGAACGTGCCTACTAAGGTTTTCATGCATAATGGTCAAGGAATTTCATGATTTTTATCCATATGTTCCTTTAAGGTCTACCTAGATGACTGGATAGTGCATGGACTAGTGAAAGACCATTGTGACAATTTGTGGTTGATGTTTGAAAAGATGTCAACATTTGCACATATCCCTCAACATCAAGAAATTTCTCTTCACTACTCCATTTGGAACCCTGTTAAGGAACAATATATGTAAGGAAGGTTTGTTGGTGGATCCTGCCAAAGTTGGCATTACTGTGGGATAGGGGGATTTTACTAGCTAGAGTGTAGTGCAAGGATTCCTTGGGAATATGGGGTACTACCAGAAATTTATTAAGGGGTATGCCAAGATCTCTGCATCATTGGAGAATTTACTAAAACACAAAAGTACATTTCACTTAGGAGAGGCACAACAGACATCATTTGATACATTAAAGAGTAGGCCATTCCATGTACATGTTGATTCTTAAGGGATGTCAATTGGGGAAGTCTTAACACAACCTAGAGAAGGGATTATTGACCACCCCTTGTGCTTTGCTAGCAATAAGTTAACACTAGCAGAAATAAACTATACTACTGCTGAGTGCAAAGCACTATCAATGATCTACGTGCTGCATAAATTCAAGAAATATCTTTTGGAAATGCCCTTCATATTCTATATAGACCACTTGACATTAAATTACTTGGTGAACAAGACCATTATGCATGGGTGTATATGTCGGTGGGTCTTGTTGTTTCAAGAGTTTGAGTTTATAGTTATGGTGAAACTAGGAAAGAGTAACTCAAGGCCTAACCATTTGTCAAGGATTAAATCAGGCGAGGACACACAGAGAATTAAGGATGCTATGCTAGATGTGCAACTATTTAGGTTGTAGCACGTGCTCTCTAAATTATAATATATTGTTGTGTTTCTCAAAGTAGGTGTGGTGCCAGAAGGAATGAAGTCTCTGGAAAGAAAATAGTTAGTCATAAGCACCACACCCTACATGCTAATTAGGACAGACTTATAAAAACTAGGCCATGATGAGGTTTTGCACTGGGGTGTATAGGAGCATGAGTGCATTGCAATAATGGAGGAAGTACGTGGTGGGATTCCAAGAGGACACTATTTAGGGAATACCACCACATGAAAAATCCTACTAGAAGGGATTTAGTGGGAAAGCATCTAGCAGGATTGCATACTAGGATTGCATTGAATTTTGTAAGGCCTGTGACCATTTTCAGTGCCTTGGCAAGATAGGAAGAAGCGATGATATGCCCTTGAGGCTGATAGATAGCATAGAACCATTTAAAAAGTGGGCCACTAATATTGTAGGACCAATTTCACCTATCACGCAAAGGACTAGTTCATGTTATATCATCACTTGCACTAATTACTTAACAAGATGGGTAGAGGAAGCACCTATAAGGGACTATAGAATAATAACAATAACTAGGTTTTTTATGGGGAAATATAATCAGTAGATATGGATGTTTGTTGATCTTAACAAGTGATACGGTTACTCATATCTTGAATGAGACAGTTAGGATCTTGTTGGCAGAATTCATGGTAGCCCGCCATAAGACTACCCCATATCACCCACAAGCTAATAGAATTGCTGAGGTGTTTGAAAAAATTCTAAGTTAGACCATGACAACCATTTGTGATGTGGGAAGACAAGATTGGGATGACAAAGTTTCATTTGTACTATAGACGTATAAGAATACCTACAAGAAATTGAACAAGGATACACCATTCCAATTAGTGTTTGGCACGAAAGCCGTGTTACCAGTAGAATTCATGCTACCATCCCTACATATTACAGTCGTAGGATGATTAGCTGATGAAAAATCACTACATGATCACATGGAGAAATTAATGTAGTTGGACGAAAGTTGATCACTTTCTAGCTAGATTTAGAAGGCTAAAAAGGAGAGACAAAAATCATGGCATGATCAACATATTAAAAAAAAAAAATTTGAGGTTGGGAAGATGGTCTTGCTTTATGACTCCAAATTTCTACACCATCCTAGGAAACTGAAATTCCATTGGTTAGGTCTATATATCATCTCGTACATACTTGATTCAGGCTCATGCCATTTACAAGCACTGGATGGGATGAGATTACCAGGCCATTTCAATGGGAGTAGGTTGAAGCCCTATTATAAATAAGGTTTTTGTGTAGTCATAAATAAGGCAATATTGCCATTTATCCTAGGGTTTCCTTAAGTGCATTTTTCTTTCTATGTATTTCCCCTTCTTGATGCTTGTTCCCTTTATTTTTGTTGTGTGCGTGTTGTGCGCTAGTATTCACTTATTATTTTCAAAAAAATTCTATGCATAGAGGACCACACATCCATTTTAGTGTGGGGTGGAGTAGTGTGACAAATAATAGAAGATGGTAGTGGAAGCTATCTTCTAATGGCCTAGATTGAAGAATCAAAAGCATGAAGTTAAAAAGAGGGCATGTGGAAAAGGTGGACATAAGGAGTTTGGTGTCAGGAGAGCTTTACAAAAACCACGTACAAGGATGAGAAGTGTAGGAACAAAATGGTGAGGGAAAAAATCAAGGTAAAGACAAAACAAGTTCCTTTGGTGCTGCATTCATGCATGTTAGGATCTTCAGTCAGTTAATGATTTTTGCGTTCCAAACGGTTGTAAGGGTTTTTTGCGCAGGGTTGGGCACAAGGGTAAAAGCACTTAACGCTGGAGTTAGTGGACAAATCCACCTTTATTGCAAAGGTACAATGGTAGGTGGCATTGCATTTATTGTGGGAAAATAATCAAACACTATAAGTAGAAGGTTGGCATACATTTTTATTACCTTGCACTTGTGATATTGAAGAGATCTTGTGAACTAGGGAATCCTTGAGAAAATTTTCATGAAAGGAGTTTGTGAATGTATGACTACATAGACACTTTAAGAAGCAAACCAATGTGGAAAAATAGTAAATAGGCATGAAAAGAGAGGGTAGTTTAAGTTTTCAAAACCCGTAAGTGAATATGTAATCTTGTGGAAGGAAGGGTTTTTTCAGGTTAGGGTTCCAAAGATGGGGCATAAGATTGAAGGGATCTTCATGTAAGAGTAGATCCGTAGAGTTAAGAAGAGTCAGGATCAGAGGGAAGAAAATAATTTTTAAACAACCTGATAAGGAAAATGGCACCAAGGAAAGTAACCAACATTTCACCAAAGAAGGGACAGGGTAAAGGGAAACAAGTTGTTTCCACCAACTTCAACGAGGAATGGTACATGGAAATGCAATACCCAAATGGTGTATTGTTATGAAAAGAATGGGTGTATCACGTGATAAAGATGGCTATAAGTGACTATAACCATCGAATGAGCACCATAGAGATAGAGATGGAATTGGATATGGTTAGACCTATAGTAAAGGTGAAGATGGAGAAGGTTGGGTTGTTGAAACTTGATGAGTTTCCCTATTTTGGAAAACCCAAGCAGTTGTACTAATGGCTAATGTCATGCGTACATGAAGACCATTTATACTTTGCAAGGAAAATAATAAGGATAACTCCCCAGATAATTTCAAAAATTATTGGCCTTTCCTGTGAGGGAGATTCATTTGATGATGGCTTGGATGACAAGGATGTCATACAGAAAATTATGGAGGCCTATGACTACAAGAAGGGGTCCCGGTACTTCAACATCTCTATGATTTTAGACCCTGTAATGAGGATGGCACATGCTTGGTCACAAAACTAAATGGACAGGAAAGATGGAACAAATCAATAAGGCATGGTTGAACATTTTCTGGAAGATCTCTGATGAGACCATCTACAACATCTCAACATTCATAACAAAGGAGATCATCAGTGTTGTTTGTAACGGGGAGAAGATAATTTTTGGTAATTTCCTCCTTACCATCATGTTTTTAGAAATTGGAGTGTCTGATGGGCCAGACAAATTTTTATGGGATTACCCATATGAGAACCCCTCCTTGGACAAGATATTGGAGAAATATATTGTGAAACCATGATGGCCAACCACAAAGTGCACCTAGAGAAGTGATACAAGAGAATGTGTGATGCATTCGGTGCTGAGTGGAGAGTACCTGAGAAATTACAATATCTAGTGTAAGGAGAAGTCAAGTTTTTAGTGTACCAACATTTTTCTATTGGTAGGATCACTTTGGAAGACAACACCAACAACATATGGTGCAAATTACCATTCTCCTTCACTGCACAATGCTTCCAAGCTAGGGTAAACCACTTCAAGGAGGAAAAGAGGATGAGGTTCAATCTCAGCATGGTGGACCAAGATTACTGTGAGCTATGAAGGGCTCTGATATACCCAAATAAGTGCACCTATGTGGAGAATTATGTCTCCCATAACGTGGATATGATAAAACTAGTAACCTTGCCTATTGCTGGAAGAACCGAAGTAAGAGTGTATCTATGCATAAGGCCAAAATATGATAAGGGAACCTATGTGGAAAATGATGTCTCTATCCCTGAGGACCCTACAATAAGGAATAAGGTTGTGCCAAAGAAGAGGGAGAGAGAGAGGAGGCACCTAATAAAAAGGTGCCAAATGCACAAATAACACAATCTGTAGGTGCGTAGGAGTCAGGCACAAGGTCAAGGACATAAGCACTACCGAATAAGTCCCCTAAAAAAGAAAAGGATAAGACACTTGAAGAGGAGGAACCAGAGAAAGAGGTTCCCCCTATGAAAGAAGAGTTACCAACAAGCAAGGAGTCGCCTTCAAAATAAGAGAAAGAAGAATCTCCTAGACTAGAATCATCGGTTAAGAAGAAGTAAAAGGTAGCAGAAAAGGTAGACTCGGAATAAATAGAGATCTTGAATGCTTATAGGGGCGACAAGGATGACAAAGAGCATGACAAGGCTTAAGACCATCCCGTGTATGATTTACATGACTCAGAGGAAGGGAATAAGGAGAAGGATGGGGAAGAAGAAGGCATTCAAGGCAAGGGGGAGAGTGAGGAGGTAAAAAACAAGGATTAAAGGACCCCAACCCTCACTATGGAGTAAATAGAGGATGTTGCAGAAAGGGAGTTAGCAAGCATAATAAAGGACTTGGTAGAGTGGGAGGTAGAGTGTAGCACCATTGAAGTGCTCAAGTAAACAGAGAGCGAAAGCATCGAGAAGGAATATGGAAGCCTGGGTGGAGATCCTAGCCTTACGGTAATCTTTCCTAAGGTAGTACGCATAGGAGGAAAGGTTTTGGTAATGGTGCTGGAACAAGGAATGAGTTTTATCAATGATCATACTAAGGTAATATGTGTGTGCTTCCAAAGTACTATGCCATCTAACTAACTCCTTACATGGTATTCATTTAAAGAAGAAGGTAAATACCCACATATGAGAAATATGCTATCTTAGGCTTTTGAGTCCCATGTTGATGAGCTAGAATTAGAGGTCAACCAAGGGGCATTGATGAAAATACTAAAGTCTAAGGGATTAAACCCTTTGGAAAATGCTCAGCAAATATCAGATGAACAATTTTTCAATTCCCTAAACAAGGTGTCAGTGGAGGTTGAGGTGAGACTCTTTTGGAGGAATGAAAGAGTAATTTTTTTGAGGAGGAAGTGGGGAAGAACAATGAATAAATCATTGAGAAGATCAAGGATATGAAGTAGGAGGAGCTGATTAGCACACAACTAAGGTATGAACTAAGGGAGGAGAAGGTGAAGGTGTGTGAGGTGTAAAATAAGATAGAGATGATTACAGATGCCATCATCTTGAAACAACCAGACCCTACCCCACTTGAGAAGAATTACAAGTCAACCTTACAATGCTTGGAAGAAGTAACCCTCATCCTGACAATGGAGATGCGACCACTCGCAGGGGAATCAACAAAAGATTCATTGGAATTCCAGAAGGAGGAAGAGAAGAATAATATCATGGAGACAGTTACATGGTATTCCGATATCTTTACCACTGTACAGACCACCATGAGAATGGCCGAGGCCTTGTATGATAACTACATTGACAAAGATAGGGTAACAAGCATACTAGTTACTACACATGAGGCAGATCTGAAAGAATTCCAGGAGAAGAATAAGGGAAACATGGCAGAGTGGGATAAAATCCAATCTGAGGTTGAGAAGAAGATGGAAGTAATCAAATCCTTACGAGGTTAGATCCAGAACTGACTTACAGAGATGTGTCCCTAGATCACCCATAGGATGGACACGTTGGATGACCTTAGTAAGAAGTTAGAAGGAATTATGGATATGCTAAATTCTAAGAGTGATGAATTAATTTTTTAAGAGGTAATAACTCTAGTGCATGACTTACTTTAGTAGGTAGATGGTGAAGTAGATGCCTGGGAGAGGATTGAGGCAACAGTGAAGAAGGATTTCCCACTCCTCTTACAATAGTATAAGATTCTTCTATTCTTCATTCTTCCATTATTTCATTCTTCATTAAATTTTTCTGGGTCCCACCATTCTTTATTATTTTAAGAATCAGGATGTTTTTGAAGATGGAGAACAAGATTATTATAGGGTTATTTTGGGCCTTGAATATTGGCTAAGTACCGAAAGGTGCATGCGCATGCGGGACCAATAAAGAGAAGGGCGCATGGGGATAAGAATGCAAGATAGAGGTTTAAGAAAGATTTTGGAGAAACCATGGCACATGCTAAAGGAAAAACATTGGGTTCATATGACTTATCCATATTTGGCATTCTGAAGGTACTTGAGTAAAAACGTGACCTGACTAGGTGTGCTGAGTGGATAAGGTGTCATCCTAGAACCTTGGAGATTAGGAAAATAATATTCCATGTAAGAAATATTCCTAATAAGACATCATTACAAAGAGTGGAGGGTTCTCAAGGGGATAAGAATTCACCATTGGAGGATGACATTGACACTTGGTATGTGATATGTTTAGGAGAGAAGGCATGTCACTGGATTATGAACCTATAAAGAGAGATGCTAGAAAGAAAAGAAAGATATCGAGTGATAGACAGGAGTAGAAAAAAGGATGCATAGAGAGTAAGATGCGAGGTAGCCAAATATAGCAGTAGTTATAAGGGTTCTGAAGGATGTAATAATCATTTGTATGGCATTAGAGTATGTAATAAGGGCTGAAATGGGAAGGCATAATTAGAATATCATACCAGGGAAGATCTGTAAGAGATGAGCCCTAGTATTTTGATATGTATGGTCTGTGATGACCTTTTTTTATTGTAATGTGGCGACAAAAAACACTTTAAATGAATATATATCTAAGGGTTTGTTCTTTATATCAAGTTTAAGGGTGTAAAACCTCTTGTTGTGTGACTGTCATGACTCATATATGATTCATCATGCGTGTTACAAATGATGATTAGTTCATTTAATATGTTAATATGTGGATTTGTAAGATTCCCTTCCACTTTTATTTTAACTAAGTCAATGTATTCTCATTATGAAAACCATCCCCCATCAATGGTAGAACCTTCTCATAATGCTCACATAAAGGAGGGGGATTGGCACTCGTATGTGCCTTGGGTTATAAAGTTATACTAAGGGTACATAAAAATGACTACAAGTATTTCATTAAGAAGCACTTGGATTAATTGGGAATAAACCTTAATTTACCAATTTTTATGGTAGTTAGTTGATTTACAAGCTTTACATTTCTATTTAGCTAGATTATTTGTTGTGTATTCTCTTCTCTTACACCTAGTGTGATCTTGAGAAACAAAAATAAAACTTATTCATATTTATATGATATCATGAACCTTTTGGAACTACTAATCATTTGTTTGAAGGACATAAAAATATTATCAAAGAAATAAGGGCTCTCTTTAAACCAAAATTTAACATTCACGTGTGTTGTAGGCTGCCATTAGTGGTCTAAACCAAATTACGTAATCCAAAAGATACAAATACACCAACAAACAATTCAAAACACCTTATTACAGGTTTTGGTTAAGATCTACAGCTCGTTCACTCAACTAGGACATAACCCCTTTGGCATAAGCCTTAAGCTACAACAATGGGAGTGGTCCTAGGAACCCTATATTAGTTCACGCAAAAGGGAACCTTGTGAACGAAACAGGAAAATGCTTGACACTACCAACTTGATTAGTATATCTTGGTGAGATTAGAGTCAAATATATCCGTATTGCAACCCCAATGATAGTATAACTGAATACACTTTGGTGCTCATTATACTATAGGGGGTAAAGTAAAGTTGATATACTCCTTGGGTGACCTTTGTAAACTGAGCTTCCCATAGATATCTTGTGAAACCTAGAGAGAGAACCACCTAGGAAGCTTACCGTCTTAGAGCCATTATTATTTTTTAGTTGTTATACTTGAGAGCTATCACAAAGTGACGCCTTTGTTAGATTCAAAATCGTGTTTATCAAACAAGGGAAAGAATATCTTAAAGTTGAAACCACGTGATTTTTATCACAAAATCTACTTAGTGTCATTTTGTCCTATTTTTTCGCTTGTCCTAAGATAAGGAAAAACTATGCCAAAATAACACCAAGTTTATTTCAACACCACTTGCCTACACCCTTGTTTTCTTGTTGCCCAATTTTGGAAAAAATGAAACAACATATATGGATACTGCTAGATATCACATGTCCATCACTTTTGTATTCTGCTTGTGTGACTAGGTTGCAATGCCAAAGTGCAAGTGTTGAAAGTTTGCATGGCACGTACTCATGATTTAGTTGGCCCCCTTGTCTCAAAAACCCATATTTGAGAATTATTATCATCTTAGTTAGGTGATTTCATATTTTTCTTCTTTTGCGTTGTTACGCGACCCAAATTGTAGTCATACAATTGAGATATTTACGTTTTGTTTCCATTGTGAAATTAGGCCAAAATATCTATATTGTAGGGTTACGTTGTTCGCACGCATATCAATTTCTTGATATACTTATACATAGTTTTTACACCCTAGCGTTGTCTTGAGTTTTTTGAGTGTTGAGGTTACTTTGTTAGCATTGCTATAGTGCCATTTTTATACTAAAATATTTCTTTCTTGTAAGGTTGGATTATGTGTCCAAATAGCATTGTTACATTGCTCACATTTGTATTGTTTTTTTTACAAAGCTTAGAATTTGTTAGTGTTTATAAACTAGCTTTTAGTATATCTTATTCAAAGATCGCGTCAACATTCTCTTATCATTTAATCCTTTTTTGTTGCAAACTTGATCGAACTGGCGATATTATGTTGTCACTATTTGGTTGCAAACTTATCTAGGAGAATCTTAGAGAGTAAAATATTTGGTGTAGATAAAGTTTGAGTGTTGAATGTCATTATATTATTCTAAGGAAAACTTTTGTCATATATTACCTTGCTAGGGTAGCTTGTTCGTTATTATTTAGTTCGTACATGTGCTTTGACCTATCAATTTTGTGGTTGTTGTATAGTAACCTTGTTTTGACAATTTAATGTCCTTACGCTATAAAATTTTTACTAAGATCCCTTTTTAGTAAACTTTAGTGGAAATTTTTATAGTTATATTCCATATCTCGAGTATGCCTACTACGAGGATGGGATCCAAAATATTAGGAACCGATATATTTGGAGTTGACAACCCTCTCTTAGAGGATAATATCATGGTTAACCATAGAGGTGGAGAGCAAGATTATCCTTGTATGAATATAGAGCGTCCTCCCAAAAATTTTGATGATTACATTTTTCAAAACAAACATGAGGTTCTTATGCATGTTATGGAACTAGGAGATATGTTACCTTCCACGATGTACCTTTCGACACTAAAATTTTCCTCCGTAATTTCTATTTCATTAATGTATGTATTAGGAATAGGATGTTGTTAAGTATAATTAGTAGTAGCGTCCAATAGAAGATGACAACACTGCCGGTACGATGCCGCCAATAATGTATAGTACAGTAATAGTTAAAGTACAATAAGATTGTTGTGGTAAAAAGTAAATATTTTTCGTAAGTGGTTTGGTAATGTTAAAATGTCAAAGTTATGGTAAGTAGAGAAGTAGGGTCTACATGATTAGGAATTAGAAATATTATATTAGTAATAAGGACAAGGAGTGAGGTCATAAATATTTTTTGTATTTTATTTGTAAAAATTCTAAAAATGTGGAACCCATGTGACATGATAAGGTTTATCTTATCTTAAAAGATAAGCTTACATGTAAAGACAAGAGTTAAGGTATGGAATATGATTCATCAGAGTAGATTTCTTTTCATATCTTAGAGATAAGGTGCATAAGCCTGAAAGTTCTATAAATAGAGAGGCCACCCCCCTCATTTGGCATAGAAGGAAGTAGTAAGAAATATTGCATGAGTAAGTGTGTAAACGAAGCCATCATTTAGAAGGTGTGTTAAAGAAGCCATTACAAGGTGTAATCGCGAAGTTTCTCCCATAGTTATTGTTGGAAGGCAAGTGAAGTTAGTAACACTTGAAGTACCTCAAGGGTGAGATTGTAACAATTTCATGTTGATATTATAATTTACACTTATATTTCAGATTTGTCATCATTCCTTCATATCATAGTCTATGGTATTCTTGTGTTATGTTTGTTGTTGTGTTTCCATATTACATCCACCAAACTAAAAGTTGTGCATTAGTAAATAATCATCGCATGAGGAGTTCCTAGTAGAGAATTATCATAGTACCAGATTCATGATGACATTTTGGTTCCATTTCTGGGACGATTCCTCATTGGTGGATTTTCTAGAGAGATATTCCCACTTAGTCAGAAATCATTAGGAACATAACCTTGTTTTTACCGTGCATAGTAGTTACCATGGTAAAGTCACTTTTTATCAGGAATAGTATTTACCATAGTAACTTTAGTTTTTACTGTGAATAGTATTTACCATAGTAACTTCACTTTTTACCGTGAATAGTATTTACCATAGTAAAGTTAGTTTTTACCGCAGTAAGTCAAGTTTTACCATAGTTTACCGTGGTCATTCCTATTTTACTATAGAAAGGCATAAAGTCACTTTCTATTATAGCGATTCCAATTATTTGTGCACATACGTCTTGTTAATTATACTTGTGGGTTAGTATTTCACTGTGGTTACTTTTGAAAATGGGGAAGATTCCTATTTTTTCAGCCCAATCTAATGAAGAGGCTTCCTCTTTCAATCAAGAGTTTAAACAATCTTGTATTTGTAATGTCCTTATAAGAAGGGAACAATGGAATGAATGTTTTCCTACATTTTTGGATGGTTCAACCCTTATGTGGTTTGAAATAGTAGGTAATAATGTGAAAAACTCATGGGATTTATTAACTGAAAGTTTTCTTGAAGAATTTGGTGAACAACAGAAATATGTAGATCTCATGATCAATATCATAAAGCTATCCCAAGGAGAGAAGGAGAAGATAAGGGATTATCATGTTCATGTTCTAGAACTAAGGAGGAAGCTCGATGCCCAGATCTGGAAGGAAGGATTAGCAGATGGGTTGATGAATGGCGTGGATATCTCCTCTGTAAGAACTTCATTCTTGGGATGAAGCTAGAGATCAGAAAATGAGTAAAGTATGACCACCCAACGACCCTCAAACAAGAAAAAGAGATTGCAAGAAGGAAAGAAGAAAGCATGGAAGAAGAGTCCAAAGAAATTGTTGCTAAGGAAGATCCTACACCAACATCTTTGGTCCAGAATCCACAACCACTCTCGGTGAGCACAAATATTTCTCCTAGTACATCTACTGAGTATGAAGATCTGCTCAGGAAGATGGGCCAGTTAACTATTAATCTTCTTCAAGAAAATAATTTAGTTCTCAGGGAGGAGATAGAGGTCCAAAAATAAATATTTCTGAAGTTGTATGTTTTGGTTGTCATAAAAAGGGTTATTATAAGTATAATTTTCCAGATAGAGATTCTACATCTGGTACAAGAGATAACGATAAAGGAAAAACATCTGTGAATTATTTTTATGTAGTATATAGAAGCATAAATAATGAAGCAGATGTGTTTGTAACAAAAAGAAATAAAGAAAAAGATAACCAAGATGGAAATGATCCTAAGAATATGAAAGGAGAAACTAGTAAGAAACATAGGAGAATAAAGTTGGGTGTGCAGGATTTTCTAATTTCACAGGGACAAGGACCATAATCCATCTTAGAAGATCTATTCAAAAGGCCTGCAAATATCACATATGGTCAACTTTTGGCTGTCTTCTGAGAAGAGGCGGGAGCTGCGAAGTGGAATCAATGATTGACAAAGGAAGGAGGTTGAGGTCCCTATTTTGGAGTTAGAGGCGGATCCCTACGCTCCACAGGCTTAGGTATTATGTAATGATATTTCAATTCATGATGTCTTAGTTGATGGAGGTGCTGCTTTTAATGTAATGACCGAGTCTGTAATGAATATGTTGGGTTTAAAAATTGATCGCCCCTCAACACTTATGTTAAGGTCATTAAATAACGGAGAAACTAAACCAGAAGGTGTTGTTTCAAATGTGGCAATATCTGTTATGAGTGTTGTATGTGTGGTAGACTTTTAGGTGATGAAAAATGGTACTGTTGTGTACCCAATGTTGTTGGGAAGGCCATGGCTAAGGAGAGTTCATACAAGAAACTACTAGAATGAAAGATTCCTGACACTTGAATGTGGCATAGAGAGGGTAAAGATAAACGTGATCCCTTGGAATCATAAGGTAAAACCTGTAGATTCAAGTGATGAAACTGATGATTGGACATCCTATGATTACTCTAGTACCAATGAATTAGACACAGAAGATGAAGAAAGTGAGGTTGATGTTTCAGTCATGGATATCCTTCCAGTCACACCGACTCATGAACCCATAAAATTATCTGAAGAAGAAATTAATGATCGTCTCCAACAAATAAAGATTGGTGATGCTGTGATGGAGAGTGAGAAGGAATCCTACCTCCAACTCTTTCGAAGGTACATACACCTATTCACTTTTGATTACAAAGAACTCCGTCAAGTAAATTGGGTAGAACATTCTATTGAGTTGGTAGATGGTGCTGATCCCATAAATCCAATGCCATATAGAATGAATCCTAATTTTTCCAAGAATGTAAAAGAAGAAATAGATAAGCTGCTTGATGTAGGATTCATATTTACTATGGAGAATTCAGAATGGGTTTCTCCCATTGTGATCACAATAAAAAATAATGGGAAGCTATGCATTTGTGTTGATTATAGGAAGCTCAACAAGGCAACAAAGAAGGATCATTACCCTCTTCCATTCTCAAATTAGATCTTGGATGAAGTAGCTGGCCAGGTGTGCTATAGTTTTGTTGATCGATATAGCTGATACAACCAAGTTCATATAGCGGAGAAATATCAGCTAAAGATCATGTTCACCACTCCTTGGGGAATGCTTGCTTATAGAATTATGCATTTTGGGTTGTGTAATACTCTGGCAACGTTATAGTGTTTTATGAATAGGGTGTTTGAACCCTACATTAGAAACTTCATCAGAGTATTTCTGGATGATTTTTGAATCTATGGGAGCAAGATGGACCACCTGCACCAGATGGAGACAAAATTTCAAATGTTAGATGAAGCAAAAGTGTCACTAAACCCTACAAAGTGTGTCTTTGGATGTTCTAAAGGTATTTTGTAAGGGCATGTTATATCCAGAGATGGTATTGGTACTAATCCTGATAAAGTTTTAAAAATCAAAGAGTTACCATTTCCTATGAATAGAAGTAAGTGGAGATCATTTTTAGGCCATGTGGGTTATTATAGAAGGTTCATCAATAATTTATCAAAGATTGCATAGCCACTAACCTAGTTCTTAAAGAAGGATGTTATTTATGAACCAAGAAAGAAGGAGCATGAAGCTTTTAAACAAAGGAGGCTTTCGTGTCTTCACCTGTTTTAAAGAATCTAGACTGGAGCAAGCCATTCATTATGTATATTGATGCTTCAGATGCAACACTAGGAAGTATTTTAAGAAAAAATGATGAAAATGAGAATGATCATCCAGTTTACTTCAGGAGCAGACAAATGAGTAGTGCTGAGGTAAATTATACTGTAACTGAAAAAGAGGCTCTAGCTATCATTTTTGCTGTAAAAAATTTTAGAAATTACTTTCTAGTGTAGAAGTTTACAGTTGTAACAGATCATCAGGCTCTAAAATATATTGTAAAAAAGCCTAACCCATAAGGGAGGATAACAAGATGGATACGTTTTCTACAAGAATTTGAATTTGATATTATAGATAGGCTGAGAAAGAAACATGTCAATGTATATGCACTCTCTCGAGCCTATGATGGTTTAGGTTCATCTTGTGATGATGATGATTTCTCAGATTTAGCATTGTTATCCCTTGACACAATCCCTAGTGAATACAAATATATTTTGAATTATCTGAATGAATTCAAGTTTCCTGATGGTGCCAATGCAAATACTAAGAGGAAGATCAATCAAGCCAGTTGTCCATATTCTACTCTACATGGAGTATTATTTCAAATAGGACCTAATAGAAAATACAAGAGGGTAGTTGGACGTGATCAAGGGAAGGCTCTGATAGAATAATTCCACAATGGTATATGTGGAGGACACTTCTCTAGATAACTTGCAGGAAGAAGGATCTTGGATGCAGGTTATCACTGGCCCACTCTTTTTGGAGATTGTTATAATTATTGTAAGACATGTGATATTTGTCAAACACATGATAACCATAAGACTTCATCACATCCATTATGCCCTATTCTTCCACTTGGTCCATTTGAAAAGTGGGGAATAGATATTTTAGGTCCACTTCCAACTACCCCATGCCAAAATAAGTATATTGTAGTTGCCACATATTATTTAACCAAGTGGGTTGAAGCTAAGCCATTGATAACAACTTCCATGGATGAAGTGACATAGTTCATATATGAAGGCATTGTCACCAGATTTGGTTGTCCATTAGAAATTGTAACAGATCAAGGAAGCCACTTCATTAATGAGGTGGTATAAGCCCTAGTCAACAAGTTTTCTATTAAGCACAGGAAGGCAACAACATACAAGCCAAGCACAAATAGATAGTTGGAACGAACAAATTTTGTGTTGTGTCAAATTCTAGCAAAAGATGCAGCCTTGTAGGTACATAAGTGGGATAAAAGGATTCATGCAGCATTGTGGGCATATAGGGCAACATCAAATTCAGCAACATGATACTCCCCATTTCAGTTGGCTTATGACATTGATCCAGTTATTCCTATTGAGTTTGATATTCCCACTATGAGAGTTATGAAAAATGAAAGGATGGATGAATGTGATTCGGTAAAAGAAAGGTTGGTGCATCTTCATTTGCTAGAGGAAATGAAGGAAGTAGTAAAAGATACAAGCTATAAGAATAAAATGAAGTAGAAGGAATACTTTGATTAAAATATCCATTGGTCTCCATTTCATGTGAATGACTTGGTTCTAGTATATGATTCTTGTTACAAAAAAAGAAGGCAGAGAAAATTTCTTCCCAAATGGATGGGGCCCTAAAAAATAGTAGCTTTTCATGAAAATGGTACATATCGACTGGAGGAATTGGATGGCACTCCCATTACGAAATGGGTCAACCACAACAAGTTAAATATTTTCCAAGCACAAGAATAGTCTACTCCAAGGATGGAGTAGAAGCTAGGAAGGGGGAAGATGTCGAAACTAAAATTTTCCTTCGTAACTTCTATTTCATTAATGTATGTATTAGGAATAGGATGTTGTTAAGTATAATTAGTAGTAACGTCTGATAGAAGATAACAACGTTGCCAGTACGATGTCACCAATAATGTATAGTGCGGTAACAGTCAAAGTATAATAGGAATGTTGTGGTAAAAAGTAAATATTTGTCGTAAGTGGTTCGGTAATGTTAAAATGTCAAAGTTAGGGTAAGTAGAGAAGTAGGATCTGCATGATTAGGAATTATAAATATTATATTCGTAATAAGGACAAGGAGTGAGGTCGTAAATAGTTTGTATATTTTATTTGTAAAAAGTCTAAAAATGTGGAACCCACGTGAAATGATAAGGTTTATCTTATCTTAAAAGATAAGCTTACATGTAAAAATAAGAGTTAAGGTATGGAATATGATTCGTCAGAGTAGATTTCTTATCCTATCTTATAGATAAGGTGGATAAACCTGAAAGTTCTATAAATAGAGTGGCCCACCCCCTCATTTAGCATAGAAGGAAGTAGTGAGAAATATTGTATGAGTAACTATGTAAAGGAAGCCATCATTTAGAAGGTGTGTTAAAGAAGCCATTAAGAGGTGTAATTGTGAAGTTTATCTCATAGTTATTGTTGGAAGGCAAGTGAAGTTAGTAACACTTGAAGTACCTCATGGGTGAGATTGTAACAATTTCATGTTGATATTATAATTTACACTTATATTTAAGAATTTTCATCATTCCTTCGTATCATAGTCTATGGTATTCTTGTGTTATGTTTGTTGTTGTGTTTCCAAATTCCATCCACCAAACTAAAATTTGTGCATTAGTAAATAATCATAGCACGAGGAGTTTCCGGTGGAGAATTATCATAGTGTTAGATTGGTGATGAAAAACCCCCTCTCATTTCTAAAATGATTCAAGGGGAAGAATAAGTGGAGTATCCTCATCTCCATGTAGATGACATTTTAAACCCAGGTCATGCCTCTACTTCTTCATGACAAAATAATGAGGAAGTACCTTTCAAAAATGATGGAGACTATTGTTTACCTCCTATTAAAATTCATTGCGAAGACCATGAAGAACGTGTTCATCATACACAACCTCCCCCCAAGAAATATCGTAATGAAATACCCATTCAAGAGGTTACATTAGAACAATAGGTCTAAGCCCTCACTCACCAATTGGAAAGTTTGGCTTCATAATACAAAAGAAATAACCAAAAGTTGTTAAACAAACTATACCAAAGGAAAAACCTAAAGCTTCGTTTTATGATTTCCCAATAAACACTCCTCGACAGGAGACATGAAAGGATCCTTATGAGGAATTTTTCACCAAAAATCGGGGTGGGAATATACCTAGGCTTAACCATTTGCATGGTCCTACGCAGCCACCCATGCAAGACTAGATCTTCCACTAAAAATGGTCTATTATGATGGACGCTCTTCAAGCGTTATAAGAGGGCCAAACTGGTAGCAATAAAAAGAAGTATCAGTTTGATTAGTTATGTTTGTACCCATTCGACAAAGCCATGCTATAGATACCTTTCCCAAGACACTTTGATTTTCAAAATTTGACAAATATAAGGGAAAATGTGACCCTCATGACCATTAAATGGCATGCTAAGAGGTTGCATTCAACGAGAATTATCATATGCACCTCTTTCCATGAAGTTTAGGAGAAATGATGCTATAAAGGTTTGTACACATCCCTAAGGGATCCATATCAACATGGCAAGAACTAGTAGAAATGTTTGTACGACACTTCTCTTTTAATATTGGTGGCCCCAAATTTCACCCTAAAATCTGGGACTACCCTATTTTTAAAAAAATCGTACTTTTAAAATAATGGGTCGTTTTGTGTTTTTATTGGTAGAAAGTCTCTGTAATGTGTCAAGATATTCCCAAGGAGCCATATTAGACATTTTTTCCAAAATACCCAGATGCCCAAAAATGTTATATTCTGTTGTTGGGGTTTTCCTGCAAGAAATTTGTATTTAATTATTTTGAGCCCCGTTTGAGGCAAATTGTGCTCTGGTTTAACCTTTTTGTAATCATACATGTCAATTTTCCCATATACCAGTACAATTTAACCAGGAATGGATTTTGGGCTTTATTTGTGACTTCTGGCAACATTTTGTGTTTTTAGTGTTTTCCCGTTTCGTTTTTTGTGAAATTTATTTGGATCAATTTCTTTGCCTATTTGGTATGATTCTTTACCTGGAGTATCTGGAGATCACTTATGCATGTTGTGCCAGAAGGAATTCGCCATCAGAGGTCTCGTTCTCTCAGAAAAGATGAAGTCGTGCACCAAAAAGCTTCTTCTGGGCAAAGCATACATTTTTGAAAAAGAGGGTTTGAAGTGAATCATGAGATTTTTGGAAGAAGCAATCCGGTGGGAACTTTTTGCCTACCTAGTAGGGTACATTTTCCCATGAAAGCAACACCACTTAAGTCATAATGGGAAAATTGGAGGCAACAGGCAGGCGGGAATTTCTTACCTGCCTTGTAGGGTAAAAATTCCCATTGTGAAATAAAAGAAAAATCACTTAAGACATTGATGGGATTTTATTACCTGCCTTGTAGGGTAAATAATCCCATTATGAAATTCAAATAGCTTAAGTGGATCATGGGATTTTTCGGAGCTGCCTTGTAGGGTAAATAGTCCCATTGACAATTGACTTTTAAAAAATGAAATTGCTCATGCCAAAAAAGTGTGACCCCTTTAGGGAAAGAAGGGTAGCTTTAAATGCTTTAAATTAATTAATTTCTTCTATAATTTTTGTGCTTAGGCTTGTGAAAAAGTCAACAAATGGAAAGTGGACAAAGGAAGTCAGAATTAGAAGTTCTAAAATTAAATAAATATTATCTATTTAATGCAGCCCCTTCATGTCAAAAGTGTGCCCATTTGGGAGAGGAATAATACTTTTTAAGTATTAATTGATTTAATTAATTCCTATTTTCAGTGGCAAAGGTCAAAGCATACTGTGAGACATAAGTTAACTAGAAGTAGAAGGCTAAAATTAAATAATTTTAATTTATTTAATGGCAGCCATGAGCATGCACAAAATAGGCACCCCATTTGAAGAGTAAAGCTTATTAAACAATTAATTAATTTTAAGGAATAGGAGAGACATTAATTAATTATAGAATTATGAGGATTATATAAAAAGGGGCTGCCATAAAGATGAATTAATTAATTTAAAAGCAGAGAAGTACAGCCCAAACAAAAAGTGCGGCCCATTTGAAGAGAATTTTTTCTCAGAATAAGGTTTAATTACTGCTAAAAGCTTCCAAATTTGGCACCTAGGTTTGAAGGAGCTTAATTTGTGTCTGAATAATTGTTTGCATAAGTGATACATGTGCTCAGGTGAAGTTGGTAAAATTCATGCTTTCTTTGCATGCAAATAAAATATCAAATTTTGGGGCAACAGGCTTGATATATCCAAATTTTTATGTTTAAAATCCACTATTCATGTTCCAGTTGCTATCTTTGTCTGAATTAATTGTAGGAATTCATTACAGGTGATTTTATAAGAGAAAGGGAGCTTAAATCAATGTCCAATACATTGAACATATCCTCTGAATCTAAAGAATTATCAAGATCTACACCGGTTGTGAAGAATTCTGGCTAAATAAAGAGAAAAAGAATTATTCAAACAAAGATAGATACGATGATGGCAAAGAGGGATGAAAAAGTGAGCACAACAGAGTCATGCATCACTTCTAAATTTGTAAACATTGGAGACACAAAACTAGGTCCAGAACCTCTTTCTGAATTGATTGACAGATCCATAAAAGGAAAGACTTCCGTCATGCATGTAGTCAAAAGTAGTGGAATGATTCGAGCTGTAGCATTTCCATTCATAACACAGTTGCAAAAGTTTTTCATGGAGTGTGCTAGGTCTTATCATCCATCATCTATATTAGTTTGATATGCTACAGGGAAAACAATAATATGGTTAGACGCACTGTTCATCAATTATTGTTTGAAGATTCCAACACGAAAGGTGGTGACTTCTATTAGCATATAGGATGCCGACAGCAGGTGGGAGAAGCATAAAGTTGACTGCGTGAGAATAATGAACAATAGATACATGAAGAAGCTTAGATCTCCTTCCAAGTTACCAAAAAATATTTCGCAATTCAATCTGGTACAAGAAGTGGATGATGTTGCCAAATTATTATGCAGGATAAATGGTGAAGGAAATGCTCACACCTTCCGCACATGGATGTATGCTTTCATCAGGACCATTGAAATCAACAAAGCAGATTCAATAATCAATTAGTCAGAAATCATTAGCGACAACATTGGTGAGCAGCTCCGGAATGTGAGGCATACTTTCTGCTTCAAAATGACTTCCTATTTGGTATATGCAGTAGCTTCATAAGGCATCTTCTCCAAGCTGGATAGATGTAGTGTTCTTTCCAAGGACCCTATTTTCGAGTGCTACCCATAGTTTACTATACCTGCGTGCAAGAAATATTTCAAAGTGGTTAATGATGGATTCTTCTACGAATTTTTTTGTAGGCTGGACGACAATCTAAAGGCCAACAGGGTGAGTAAGGAAGCGTGGGAAGTTGTGCCTAGAATTGGTAGTCTCTTCATTTAGTTTGCGGATTTCACATACCTCAGGGTCACCAGATTTTCCGGAGAACTAGTTAAGTTTCCCAAATATCCGAATGATAGATTGGTCACCATGGAGCTGAGTAGACAACTCATGGAGATGCATGACCTTTAGTCGAAATGACACAAGTCTATAGGATTTTTCCTAATCACTATGGGCCATTATAGCTACCAGAGCATTCATAAAGCCTGAGGAGTGGAAGCGGAGATGTTCTTTGAGTCCAAGAAAGAGGTCTTCCCAGTACAGCTGAACTTTGATCCATTTGGAATGGCAGGGAAGAGAATCTCCCAGGAGTACGTGCACGTGCCTTCATTGGAAGAATTCTGGATGAAGTGCAGAAGTGAGTACGAGGTTAGAAAGAAATATTTTAGTAGGTTATTAGCACAAAAAGTGTTTGACTTTGGATTATCACAGATACCTATGGATCTTAAAGATGATGGGCATGTGTTACTTGAAACATACAATCGGATGGGAGGAGACAGATTTGTACTTTAGGAGAATGTAGGGGGCTGCCATACAATTAAAGAAAGGTCTGCCACTTTTTTGGTCAATACTTCAAATTGGTTGCTGATGGAGGGATATTGCCTTGATGAAGCATTGATAAATCAAATCATGGGAAACTTTGGCATAGGATATTCCCTTAAGAGGAAGCACGGAGGATAAAGTAGCAGAAGATGTGAGAAGATGAAAGTGCACATAAGGTCTCATTCAAAGAAGAAGATCACTTCTACGGATATGATGTTAGTTCTGGTTTCTCCAACACCAAGTACTTCACCGACTATTGCACCTTAGCAGGACACTATCATTCCTTTATTTAATCTAGCAAAATTCATCTTCTCTCCTCACCCACTCCATTCAACACCTCTTCTTGAAGAAATGTTGAAGCTACAGATGGCCGAATTTGAAAGACCTTTGTCTTTGGATGATTCAGAGGACGGAAGCCACAACACTTTATCAGTTTCAGATAGGGAGGAATCAGAGCTTAAGATAGTGGTACACTCAACAAATTCTCATTCTTCGAGAAGTAATTTCTTAGAATGGTTTACTTCGCACTTTGTTCCAAAGGCTAGATAATAAATCAACTTGGAGGAACATGACTTGCAACTACTCCTGAGTCGAAGTGGAAAATACAGATAACCTAAAGTTGATAAGGTAGCTTCAAGGTTGATCATTAAGGAATCAGGATAGAAGTTTGTTGAGATGTCAGTTCTGGAAGAAGGGAAGGAGGATGAGATCGTAACAGAAGACATAACAGTAACCAAATTACCCATAGGTCAGGCCACCACAGAAGGATTGAAGTAGGACACATAGACATTGATAGATGCTCTATTCCTTAGGCTTGAAAACTAAAAGGTGGAGAAAGTTGAACTTCAAAAGTAGGTATCGCAGTTGTACGAGATCATTGCCAAGGTTGCTAAATCTTCCACTCAACCCATTTTAATACATAAGCAGGTCAGTGATCATCTAATGCAAAAAGTGGAATATGCAAGTAACTAGGTAAAAGCTATCGAAAAATGGAAAAGTATGATTATTCATCAAGCTTCTGTATAACTCGGAGAGGTTCCAGCCCGCCTATAGGTTATGAAAAATGTAACAGATCAGCTAAAGTAGCTGGTGATAAGAATGATAGATATGAACACAGTTGTAAAGAGCAACCTAAGTAGTTTGGCTGAAATAAATAAGTTACCGAGAGAAGTGTTGATTGCGGAACAAATTGTGCCTAACAGATCAGTTAAGAAGGGGAAGCAGCTAGAGTTTGTAGTATCTTTCTGTTTCGAGATCTGCAGAATTATGCTGGAGAGGATGTAGGCACTTGAGAGTATGGAATAATCTTTACCAAATTATGTCATTTCTTTCACCCATGAAGAAGTGGTCGGGAACATTATTTCATACACACAGATAATTCCTAGTAGAGTGCCTAATTCTCTGGAAGGGTCTCTTCTAATGGTGCAAGTGAGAATTGATGGATTCATTAAGCCTTTCACGATGAATTCCATCAGTAGACTGCTGGCACTGCAAGTCAGATATTTAGAAGTTTGGGCCTAGCTTGGAGAAGGTGGAAGCATGTATCAGGGTATTTAATGAAGGCTTGCTACAGTTTAGGACAAAAAAGGAAGTTGTGGCTAAGACAAATGAGAAGATGTTGAATTACATGTTTGACAAGTATATTCAGTATCATAACAAAAATAAGATATATATGTTATAGCTGGCATGTCTTTCTTCTTCTATTTTTGACGTTCCCGGATGAAATTGTAAAAATTTAAAGTTATTGGTTTTGAAACCATTACTTTAAGTTATGTGGAACAATTTTATTAGTTAAGTGATAGTTGTGTCACTTGAAGAGGAATTAGAGGAGGCTAATTTCCAGATGTTATCTTTACCTTTTGTTTATGTTTCAGTTCAGTTGAGTTTCCCATTTGTACTTTCCCTTCTACATTCTATAAGGAGGAGAAGAATCTTCAGGATAATGATGAGAATTTGTAAGTAGCATTCTTGTGTTCCAGACTTTGTGCTAAAACCCTTGATAGCTATTTGAAGCAAAGGAATACAAAGGAGAAAATTTCAAGAGAACTTTGTGTCACGGTGCATTTTGATTCTAGATTTTTATCTCAGATCTTCTAATAAACTTTGAGTTATTTTAGATCTAGATCTAGAGTTTCCTTTGCTTATAATTCATTGTGTTGATATCTATTGGTTTCTTCTATGTGCATGAAATCAACTCTGTTATCTATTGATTGGGTTACACATCTTCCCTATTTCTTCCCTGTATGTTATTATTTTCTTCTTCTATAAATATTTCCTTTCTTAAACAACTGCTTACTTGATGCAGAGCTATAAAACTATGGTTCATGAGCTAAATAGTTAAAGTAAAACCCCCATATAGATACTTGCATATTTTTATCGACAAATCTGACACGGGAGCCTCACTGGTAAATGAGGGAGATTTATCTCATGACTGTCTAGGTTTTCAGCTATGCAGAAAATATAGCCAATAGTTTTTGACGACTCCGCTAGGGAACAACTATCTTTATAGATCAAAGCTTATCTCTTGAAGATCAGAGTGTTTTTCATACAAGTCTCAACCTGGTTGAACATCCATTCACCGAATCTGTGAAGATGCAAGGAAGGACTGATCATTTCTCCAGACTATAGGAGTAATTCAATTTCAATCATCCTCCTCAAGTTAGAAGCCACATATCTAGTCTCTCACTAGGAAGGAGAGTGCACACTCATCCAGATCTGCATCGTCTTTAGCATAATCTAGTGGTTGGAATTATTCACACAGTCTACATAAGGAGAAGACGTGCCCCACTCATCATGTAGAACCAAAATCAAAAATCAGAACCAAATAGTACATGTCCCATGGGGAGCATCTTTTGGGCCATTGAACTTGACTCCACCTATGCATGATCTACTCAAAGGATCGAGAAATAATTTTCCAAAATTCGTTGGCAATGGAAAGCAAAACCTGGATGATCATTTGGTCATCCTTCTTCATATCTTGTGGTGTTCTTAAAGTGGAGCATAAAGATGTATTAGATAGACTCTTCATTGAGACTCTACACGACGTGGCTAGTGAATGGTTCTATCGGCTTACTCTTGGTACCATAACCAACTGGGTGACTATGCATGAGTAATTTATGAAAATATTCAAGCCTACAGAAGATGCTAGCACATTGATTACTTAACTAACCCAGTTAAAGAAAGATCCAAGTGAGAACATGTGGGACTTTATTGCAAGGTTCCAAAGGATTTTATATAAAATCCCCACTTCTGCTGCATTGAGTGATGGAAATAGAAAGACATATTTTATAAATGCTCTATTGCCTGAAGTTGGATATTAGCTGCAAAGAGCAAGACCTGTGAATCTACTTAAAGCACAAAATGTTGCCATGGAAGTTGAAGATGACTTGATCATGGTTGGAAAACTCAAACAACCATCTCACAAAAGTGATGGAGCTTCTTCAAGTACTTCAGATCCTTTGTTACAAAGATTGGCTAATGACATGTTACAAATCAAGAAGCAGATATCTAAAGTAGGAAATGCGGCCCCTTCCAGAATATCTCCTACTTGGACCTTTAACGGTCAAAATCAAAATCGAAATAGACTTATTGTTAGACCATGGTGGTTGGCAATTGAAGCTACCCCAAGGAATAACTTAGAAACTAATGAAGAAGATATAGGAATTGATGAATCATTTGATGATGAAGACTTTGTAGATCCTGCTGGAGACTCCAATATTTGTTACCTGGACTAAAAATATGACGAGGACTATTATGAATCTTTTGAAGATTTTTATGGTCACACATTTGTTGTGTTCACAAGGTCCTAGACATGCCAAAATGGTGAAGCATCCAGAAGCGGCCAAAGAAGAGAAAGAGAAGATCTTGGGCCAGATATTACTATCCTAAAAAGAGGTAGTACACTACTTGCTTCATTAGCTCCCAAAGATAAATATGCAGATTATTTCAATTCACAGCAGAGGGCCAACGCACATCCAGCTGAAGCAATTCAAACTTTCGACATTATTCATCACATTAAGAAGACCAAGGTCTAAATTTCAGAAGCTAAGTATTTGAGGGCATTTCTTGATCAACTAAATAAATTGGTCAAGTATGTGTAAAGTAATGGTCCCAAACCTCCAACAAATAATACTTCATGGGGTATCTTTTCAAGTCCAAATATTACTCCTCCTTCAAATAATGCAGCTACAAGTTCTTCTCCCTCTACTTCTTCTCCTGCTACATCGGAAAGGATCGAGCCATTCTATGTATCATTTCTCATTGATAGATACAAATTGAGCAATTGCTCTTTGGACTCTATAGCTTCTGACAACATCATGCCTGCCAAATTTGTTGATCCCTTGGGTCTCGCATTGAAAAAAGCCATTAGAAGATGTTATTCAACGGAAAGGAAAGTTCCTCTTGTTGGGAAAATCAAAGATGCACATGTAGTACTTGCTTCTTTCCCAGAAAAAATATTGAAAATGACTATCCTTGTAGCATACATCACAGTGTCTTATGGCATGCTGTTGAGTAGAAATTTTTGTAAAGAGTTGGGTGGAGAAGTCAAGATGGATTGGTCTTGTGTGCACATACCAATCAAATGAGTTAATCAGAAGTTAGAACCTGAGAAGAAATCTAAGTACACAGTATCAAAGTTTGAGGATCCTAGATCGCAAATCTTATTTCAATAATCTGATCATGGAGTCTATTATCTAGAAATGGATAAAGAAGAAGTTCAACATATGGTCCAAGAACCACAATAGCTTGACAACAACGTTTGGTCTCTAGAATTTTATGGCAGCTACTATTTGTTTGGATCCGGTGTAGGCATTGTTCTTATCTCTCCTGAGGGAAAGGTGTATGCACATTCTTTCAAATTGATGTTCGAAAATACTAACAACATGACAGAGTATGAAGCACTATTGTTAGGTTTGGAGTAGGAAAGAACAATGGGAATTGAGCTCTTACATGTAAAGGGAGACGTTGAGATAATTGTTAAGCAGATCAGAGGTCTCTATCAAGTAAAAAAAGGAAAAACTTTGGTATTATAGAGACTGAGTCTACTCTGCTATCCTGTATTTTTCAGCTTTCCCGGTATCTTACATTCTAAGAGAAAATTCAAGAGCTGATTCACTTACAGTGACTACAGTTTTGTTAAATCCAGATCATCCTCCCACATTTTTGAGACATGGAGATTACAAAGTTGAGATGGTCTTCTACCCAAAAGTTTCTGAAAACGTCTAACAATGGAAAGGTTTTTAACAATGACAAGCAGATTGCTGCATTCCTCTAACAAAAGGACAACTTCGAAGAGATCTACTATGAGGGAAGCAATTCACCTCCGAGACAAACTACTGTGGGAGAAATGGATGCAGATGTCTCAAGAAGTAAGGAGATTATCCAGCTAAAGGGAAATAAAATTCCTAAAGGCTTGGTATCTCTTGAGGAAATTTTCGACAAGCATGATCAGATGCTTAAAAATAATGAAGAAAGTGGGGAAGGTTCTTCCTATGATAGACAGTTACTAAATTTGGGAGCAAGTAATGATCCCAAGTTAGTAAATTTGGGAAACTGTTGTTTAGAAGCAGAAAGAGAATCTTTTACAGAGCTTCTTAAGAAATACATGGATATTTTTTCTCTATCTTACAAAGATCTAAAAACATATCAACCTGCAGAAGTTTAACATTACATCCAATTAAAACCAGAAAAAAATCCTTTCAAGTAGAAGCTGCAGTGGCATAACCCTGCTATTTCCAGAACTATCTTTGCAGAAATCAAGAAGCTGTTAGATGTAAAGATAATTTATCCCATACATCACTCTGAATGGTAGGCCAACATAGTTCATGTGAGAAAGAAGAGTGGTGATATTAGGTTTTGTGTAGATTTTTGCCACCTCAATCAAGCCCCCATACCCATCATGGATCACACTCTGCAGGTGGTCACTAGATCTAAGATTCTTTCCATGCTTGATGGTTTCTCAGGCTATAATCAGGTCAAGGTAGCTGAAGAAGATCAATATAAAACAACATTCATTACACCTTGGGGAACTTTTGCTTACCAAAAAATGCCTTTTGGTTTAATCAATGTTGGAGCTATGTTTCAAAGAGCTATGGAATTGGATTTTTCTCATCTCAAGGATATAAACATAGTGGTGTACCTTGATGATCTGACAGTCTTTTCCAAGAATAGAAGCACGTACATTTCAAATTTGGAAGATGTTTTCATACAATGCCAAAAACATCGTATTTCTATGAACCCTAAGAAATCTATCTTTGCTGTAACAGAAGGAAAGCTACGGAAAAATTTTCTCCAAGGAAGGAACCAAGATAGATCCAAAATGTGTCAAATTCATTCAGACTTTGCCATTGCCAACATCCAAAAAGGGAGTTCACTCTTTCTTTGGTAAAGTTAAGTTTCTCAAGAGATTCATCCCTAACTTTGCTGAGCTAACCCGTCATATCTCAAATATGATGAAGAAGACACAAGATTTCAAATGGAGCAGTGAAGGGAAGGAAGATTTTGAGAAGATTAAGGAGGCCCTGTCAAAAGCCTCAGTCTTGGTTTCACCTGACTTTAGTAAAGAATTTATTATTTATTGTTATTCCTCTGAACACACCATGTCAAAAACCTTGATGCAGAAGAATCGGAAGGATGTAAGCTCTAATTTCTTTCATGAGCATGCCTCTCAAAGCTTATGATTTGAAATATACTCCAATGGAAGAACATGCATATGCAGTGGTGAAGGCATGTAAAGCATTCATGTACTATATTATTTCCTCACACACTGTGGTCTTGTTTCAGATACTGTAGTGAAATCCATCCTCACCCAATAAGAGTTAGGGTTGTTGAGAGGCACATGGGTGATTTTTTTTTAAGAATACGACTTGGATATCAAACCTAAAAAGATGGTTCGAGGAAGAGGTCTGTGCGAATTGATGACATAGATAAAAGAAACAGTGCCAAAGGTAGATAAAGAAGATATTAATGAAGATTTTCCTATGGTACATTTTATAGATCTGGTGGAAGAGTGATACAGTAACATTGCCTATTTTCTGACTTATGGAGGATACCCAGATCAACATTCTAAAAAAGATAAACGAACTATTAAACTAAAGTCCAAAGACTTTGTTCTTTGGGATAATGGTTTATACAAAAGAGGGATTGATGGCGTATTTCTCAGATGCGTAGATAAATCTTAGCAGGATCAGCTCTTAAAACAATTTCATGACATGGCTTGCAGTGTTCATTTCTCATCCTGAGTCACTACTCACAAGATCCTCAGAGTAAGGTATTACTGGCCCACACTTTTTCAAGATACTGCAACATGGCTATCTACGTGCCAAGCGTGCCAAAACTTTGTTGGGTGTGTAAAATTTCCCGCATTACCTTTAAAAATAATTGTAATTGAAGAACCCTTACAGCAATTGGGGATGGATTTTATTGGTATGCTCAACCTAGATTCTAGTGCCGGTCATCACTATATTCTGACAGCTACTGATTATTTCAATAAGTGGGTAGAATCCATTCCTATGAAGAATGCCACTTCCACCGAGGTGTACAGTTTTATAAAATAAAATACTATTGTTAGGTTTGGCATGCTCAATAAAATAGTAGCAGATAAAGCTCTGAATCTATCTTCTGAGGAGCTGGTTGATTTATGCTATACTCATGGGATCCAGCTGGTGCATTCCTCTAACTACTATCTAGAAGGGAATGGCCAAGCTGAATCAAGTAACAAAAATTTGGTGACTATCGTGCGAAAGCTAGTAATAGAGAATCAAAGAACTTGGCATAAGAAGTTGTTTAGTGCATTATGGGCCAATAGAATTACACCAAAGAGGGATATAGGCATGTCCCCTTTTCAGCTATTATATGGAAGAGACACAGAGTTGCCTCTTACCTTGGAACTTCGTACCCTACAACTTTCTAGAGCCCTCAAGGATTCTACATTCACTGATGCTATTGATAAAAGGATAATGTACCTGACTGAATTGCGGGAGGTACAAACTCAAGTTGTAGATAGATTGATAGAGCATCAAAGGAAGGTGAAAGTTATCTTCGACAAAAAGGCCAAGGAACAAAATTTTGAAGTCAATGACTTGGTCCTTTTATGGGATGAAAGAAGAGAAACAAAAGGCATGCACAGGAAATTCGATTCACTATGGAAAGGGCCTTTTGTGATTAAAAAGATGACCAGAAAAGTTATATTCATTCTTGCTCATCAAGATGGAGTTGAATTACCGTTTCCTTTCAATGGGAAACACTTGAAGCTGTTCCGGACATGAAAAGCAGGGTAAAACCTATATGTATATAAGTAAAGCTTTGTTTGTTTTTCCCTTGTTTTATTTTTGTGTTGGTCGTTTTTGTTTTCCTGACCACATGCCCAAAAGACAAGATACAAAACTAGAGATGTTGGGATCTCATATTTTCCCTTGTCATTCTAATAGAGGAAAAGATGTCTACAGACAGAGCCGATTTGCGTCACCAGATTTCACCCTGAAATCTGAGACTACCCTATTTAAAAAAAATTCCTAGTTTTAAAATAATGGGTCGTTTTGTGTTTTTATTGCCAAAAAGTTTCTATAATGTGTCAAAATATTCCCAAGGAGACATATTATCCATTTATGCAAAAATACCCAGATGCCCAAAATTGTTATATTCTGTCGCTGGGGTTTTCCTGCAAGAAATTTGTATTTAATTATTTTGAGCCCTGTTTGAGGCAAATTGTGCTCCGATTTAACCTTGTTGTGATCGTACATGTCAATTTTCCCATATACTAGTAGGGTTTTAACCAAGAATGGATTTTGGGATTTATTTGTGACTTCTAGCAACGTTTTGTGTTTTTAGTGTTTTCCCATTTCATTTTCTGTGAAATTTTTTTGGATCAATTCCTTTGTCGGTTTAGTCTAATTATTTTCCTGGAGTATCTGGAGATCACCTATGCATGTTGTGCTATAAGGAATTCGCCATCAGAGGTTTGGTTCTCTCAAAAAATACAAAGTCGTGCACCAAAAAGCTTCTTCTGGGCAAACCACATTTTTGGAAAAAGAGGGTTTGAAGTGAATCATGGGATTTTTGGAAGCAACAAGCAAGTGGGAATTTTGTACCTACCTAGAAAGGTACTTTTTCCCATGAAAGTAATGCCACTTAAGTCACAATGGGAAAATTGGAGGTAGCAGGCAGGCGGCAATTTCTTCCCTGCCTTGCAGCGTAAAAATTCCCATTGTGAAATAAAAGAAAAATCACTTAAGGCATTGATGGGATTTTATTACCTGCATTGTAGGGTAAATAATCCCATTATGAAAGTCAAATAGCTTAAGTGAATCATGGGATTTTTGGAGTTGCAATGTAGGGTGAATTATCCCATTGTTAATTGGCTTTTAAAATAGAAATTGCTCATGCCAAAAAAGTGCGACCCCTTTAGGGAAATAATGGGCAGCTTTAAATGCATTAAATTAATTAATTTCTTCTCCAATTTTGGCGCCCAAGCTTGTGGAAAATTCAAAAAAGGGAAAGTGGACAAAGGAAGTCAGAATTAGAAGTTCTAAAATTAAATAAAATATTATGTATTTAATGCAGCCCCTTCATGTCAAAAAGTGCGCCCCATTTGGGAGAGAAATAATACCTTTTTAAGTATTAACTGATTTAATTAATTCCTATTTTCAGTGGCTAAGGTCAAAGAATACTGTGAGGCTTGAGTTAACTACAAGTAGAAGAGCTAAAATTAAATAAATTTAATTTATTTAATGGTAGTCATGAGCATACACAAAATAGGCCGCCCCATTTAAAGAGTAAAGCTTATTAAATAATTAATTAATTGCTAGGATTAGGAGAGACATTAATTAATTATAGAATTATGAGGATTATATAAGTAGGGGCTGCCTATAAGGATGAATTAATTAATTCAAAAGTAGAGAAGTGCAGCCCAGACAAAAAGTGTGCCCCATTTGGAGAGGAATTTTGCTCAGAAGAAGGTATAATTAATGTATGGAAGCTTCCAAATTTGATGTCTAGGTTTTAAGGAGGTTGATTTGTGTCTGAATAATTGTCTGCATAAGTGATACATGTGCTTAAGTGAAGTTGGTAAAATTTATGTTTGCTTTGCATGCAAATAAAACATCAAATTTTGGGGCAGCAGGCTTGATATTATGTAGATTTTTATGATTAAAATCCACTGTTCATGTTCTGATTGCCATCTTTGTTTGAATTAATTGCAGGAATTCATTATAGGTGATTTTATAAGAGAAAAGGGATCTTAAATCAATGTCTAATACATTGAACATATCCTCTCAAATCTGAAGAATTATCCAGATCTGCACCGATTGTGAAGAATTCCAGACTGAATAAGGAGAAAAAGAATTGTTCAGACAAAGCTAGATACAACCATGGAAAAGAGGGATGAAAAAGAGAGCACAACAGATTCATGCATCACTTCTAAATTTGTAGACATCGGAGACACACATATAGGTCCAGAAACCTCTTTCCGAATTGATTGACAGATCCAGAGCAAGAAAGACTTCCCTCATGCGTGCAGTCAAAAGCAGTGGAATTATTCGAGCTGCAACGTTTCCATACATAGCCCAGTTGCCAGAGTTCATTCGATGGAGTGTGCTACGTCTTACCATCCATCATCCATATCAGTCCAAGATGCTACAGAGGAAAACATATAATCTAGTTGGATGCACAATTCATCAATTATTGTTTGAAGATTCCGGCACGAGAGGTGGTGACTTCTGTTAGCATACAGGATGTCGGCAGTAGGTGGGAGAAGCATAGAGTTGATTGCGTGAGACATAATGAACAGTAGATATATGAAGAAGACCAGATCTCCTTCCAAGTTCCCAAGAACTCTTCCGCGGTCCAATCTACTACATGAGGTGGATGATATTGCCAAATTGTTATGCAGGATAAATGGCGAAGCAAACGCTCACACCTTCCGCACATGGATGTATGCTTTCATCAGAACCATTGAAATCAACAAAGCAGATTCAATAATCAATTCAGTTGGAAATCATTAGTGACAACATTGGTGAGAAGATCTGGAATGTGAGGCGTACTTTCAGCTTCAAAATGACTTCCTATTTGGTATATTTAGTAGCTTCACAAGGCATCTTCTCCAAGCTGGATGGATGTGGTGTTCTTTCCAAGGACCCTATTTTCGAGTGCTACCCACATCTTACTGTACCTATGTGAAAGAAATATTTCGAAGTGGTCAAAAATTGATTCTTCTATGAATTCATTTGTAGGCTGGACAACAATCTAAAGGCCAATAGGGTGAGTAAGGAAGTGTGGGAAGTTGTGTCCAGAATTGGCAGTCTCTTCATTCAGTTTGTGGATTTCACATACCTCAGGGTCATCGGCTTTTCTGGAGAACCAATTAAGTTACCTAGATATCTGAATGATAGATTGGTCACCATGGAGCTGAGAATAAAACTTGTGGAGATGCATGACCTTCATTTGAAACAACACAAGTCTATAGGATTCTTCCTGATCACTGTGGGCCATTATAGCTGCTAGAGCATTCATAAAGCCCAAGGAGTGGTAGCGGAGATGTTGTCTGAGTAAGAGCAAGAGGTCTTCCAAGCACAGCTGAACTTCAATCCATTTCGAGTGGAAAGGAAGATGATCTCCCAGGAATACGCCCATTTTCCTTCATTGGATCATTTCTAGATGAAGTGCAGAAGCGAGTACAAGGTTAGAAAGAAAGATTTCAGTAGGTTATCAGCACGACAAGTGTTTGACTTTGGATTAGCACGAATACCTACATATCTTAAATATGATGGGTCTATGTTACTTGACACATACCATCAAATGGGAGGAGATAGAGCTATACTTCAGGAGAATGTAGGGCTTACCACACTATTAAAGAAAGGTCTGCCACTTTTCTGGTCAATACTTCAAACTGGTTGCTAACGAAGGGATATTTCCTTGATGAACCATTGATGAATCAAATCATGGGAAACTTTGGCACAAGAGATTCCCTCAAGAGGAAGCATAGATGAGAAAGCAGTAGAAGACCTGAGAAGATGAAAGTGCACAGAAGGTCTCATTCAAAGGAGAAGATCACTTCTATGGCTATGATGTTAGTTCCAGCTTCTCCAGTGCCAAGTACTTCACCAAATATTGCACCTTAGAAGGACACTATCATTCCTCCATTTAATCTGGCAACATTCATCTTCTCTCCTTAGCCACTCCGTTCAATTCCTCTTCCTGAAGAAACGTTGAAAAATTTTGAAAGAGCTTTGTCTTTGGATGACTCAGAGGATGGTAGCCACAACACTATAGCGGTTTTAGATAGGGAGGAATCAGAGCGCAAGATAGTGGTACACTCAATAACTTCTCATTCTCCAAGAAGTAATTTCTCATAATGGTTGACTTAGTATTTGGTTCTAGAGGCTAGAGAAGAAATCAACTTGGAGGAACATGACTTGCAGCTGTCTTGAGTCTAAGTGGAAAAGACAGAAAACCTAAAGTTGCTAAGGTAACTTCAAGGTTGATCATTGAGGAATTAAGATAGAATTTTTCTGAGATGTCAGTTTTGGAACAAGGGAAGAAGGAGGATGAGCTCACGATAGAAGACATAATAATAACTAGAGTAACCATAGGTCATTCCACCATAGAAGGATTGAAGCAGGACACACAGACATTGATAGATTCTCTATTCCTTAGGATTGACAAAGAAAAGGTGGAGAAAGTTAAACTTCAGAAGCATGTATCTTAGTTGTACGAGATCATTGTCAAGGCTGCTAAATCCTCCACTTAGCCCATTTTAGCATAGAAGCAGTTGAGTGATCATCTGATGCAGGAAATGGAAGATGTAAGTAACCAGGTAAAAGTTATTGACAAATGGAAAAGTTTGATTATTCATCAAGATTCTGTAGAACTCGGAGAGGTGCCAGCCCGCCTACAGGTTATGAAAAATGCAACAAACTAGCTGAAGCAATTGGTGACAAGCATGCTAGATATGAACAAAGTTGCAGAGATTAACCTGAGTACTTTGGGTGAAATAAATAAGCTTTTGAGAGAAGTGTTGATTACAAAACAAATTTTTCCTGACGGATTAGTTGAGAAGGGGAAGCAACTGGATTTTGTATTATCTTTCTGTTTGGAGATCTGCAGAGTTATGTTGAAGAGGATGCATGCACTTGAGAGTATGACATCATCTTTACCAGACAATGTCATTGCTTTTACCCATGAGGAAGTGGTCGGAAATGTTATTTCATACACATGGATCATTCCTAGAAGAGTGCTTAATTCCCTAGAAGGGTCTCTTCTAATGGTGCAAGGGAGAATTGATGGATCTGTTAAACCTTCCACGATGAATTCCATCAGCAGACTGGTGGCACTACAGTCGGATATTGAGAAGTTCGGGCCTATCTTAGAGAAGTTAGAAGCATGTATCAGGGTATTGAATGAAGGGTTGCTGCAGTTTAGTACAGAAAAGGAAGTTTTGGCTAATACAAATGGGAAGATGTTGAATTCCATGTTCGATAAGTATATTCAGTATCAGAACAAAAAGAATATATAGATGTTACAGCTGGCATGTCTTTCTTCTTCTATTTTTCATGTTCCCAGATGAAATTGTAAAAATGTAAAGTTGTTGATTTTGAAACCATTACTTTAAGTTATGTGGAACAATTCTATTAGTTAAGTGACAGTTGTGTCACTTGAAGAGGAATTGGAGGAGGAGGATTGCCAGATGTTATCTTTACCTTTTGTTTATGTTTCAGTTCAGTTGAGTTTCCCATTTGTACTTTCCCTTCTACATTCTATAAGTAGGAGAAGAACCTTCGGGTTAAGGATGAGAATTTGTAAGCAAAATTCTTGTGTTCCAGACTTTGTGCTGAAACCCCTGATAGCTATTTGAAGCAAAGGAATGCAAAGGAGAAAATTTCAAGAGAAATTTGTGTCACGATGCATTTTGTTTCTAGATTTTTTATCTCAGATCTTCTAATAAACTTTGTGTTATTTTAGATCTAGATCTAGAGTTTCCTTTGTTTATAATTATGTGTGTTGATATCTATTGGTTTCTTCTATGTGCATGCAATCAACTCTATTATCTATTGATTGGGTTACACATCTTCCCTATTTCTTCCCTATTTGTTATTATTTCCTTCTTCTATAAATATTTCATTTCTTAAACTATTGCTTACTTGCTGTATAGCTATACAGCTATGGTTCATGAGCTGAATAGTTAAAGTAAAACCCCCATATAGATACTAGCATATTTTTATTGAAAAATTTGACATGGGATCCTCTCCGATAAATGAGGAAGATTTATCTCATGACTGCCTAGGTTTTCAACTATGTAGAAAATCTAGCCAACAAATATCGAGAATGACATCACTATGTTGGATCTCTTCAATGCTAAAAAAAGAAGCAATGAAAAAATTGCTGCATTTTTACAATGATGGATAGGATTAGCTAGCCACTTTCCTTGCTCCCTACCAAAAAAATAGTTGATAAGAATATTTTTTCCCAACCTCCATATAGAATTTACATTCCACCTACAAATGTAGTGTGGAAACATGTTTGAAGAGGTAATTGAAAAAGGGAGTCAAATTGAAAAAGCATTGCTAGCTAGGGGGATGTTAAAACCTTTCTCTTATGATCAAAATGATTCCAAGTCAACAAAAAACCAATTTTTTCCTTAAAAAGAACAAAAACATCATTGGTTATGGGATAATAGACTCCAAGAAAGTACAATCCATTCATACCACATACCCTTGAAGATTGCAAAGGGTAATCCACCCACTGAGTATAAATGACATAATTTTATCCCTCTATCTGAATCCATATTGTCCATACTGAAACAATTAGAGGCCATAAACATGGTAAAGTACCCTGAAACACAATCCTAGGGATGATGTACCTAAACCATCATGGTTTAGGAAGAATGAATTTTGTGGGTTTCTCTGCATAAAGGGTTATAAAAAAGACAACTGTTTAAGACTTAAACACTATATTCAATACCTAGTCAACAGTGGAGATATTGAAGTAGACTCTGCTGCTACTGCAAAGTCTCTGAATGAAAACTTAGGGATCTTCAAAAATCCTTTTCCCAATCATGAAGAAATAAAAAATATGGATAGGGGACAATCACCTAAGAATAGGAATGCCAACTATATGTCGAAAAAATACCATTTTGATGCCTTGATAGGTTGCGTTGACCCACTTGTTGAGAAATTCAATACAAATAAAATTAAAATAAGAAAATGTGTTGTGGAAATGTGACGAGATTTCCTTGTTATAAATTTTTAACCTACTCCCCCTCCTCCTCAAGAGAGTCATTATGATGTGTTAGATCAACTAGAGAATACTACAAATAAGATTTTAATAGTACACCTTCTAAATATTTCTAACGTTCATAAAGATATACTTTGCAAAACCTTATAGGAATTAAGAGTATATATTGATGTTGAACCTACACATTTACAAGCCATAGTAGCATAAATCGCTCCTGTAAGACACATAACCTTCAGTTCGATAGAAGATTTAACTGAAAATCCTTCCCATAACCTACACTTACATATTGAAGTAATAATCAAGCATAATAATGTCAAGAGAGTGCTTGTGAATGGTAGATTGGGTCTTAACATTTGTACTCTTAAAATAGTTTATCAACTAGGCAGCACAGAAACTGATTTGTTGACAAAGGTCATCACCATAAAGGTGTATGAAAATGAACAAAACAAATCATCTAGAATGATTACTTTCTCCTTAAAAGTTGGTCATATAACCTATGATACGAAGTTTCGATTTTCTCACTATAGAGCATTGTCAGGCTACTTTCTTATCATATATGAGTGTCCCTCAGTGAAGATTTTTATTCCTATTTAGTTAGAGGCCCTCGCTTCACGAATGGATGCAAACACCCTAACTTCTAGTGATAGTGGTGAATCTACATCGGAATCTCCTTTTTCTACATGGGAGATGAAGGTCATAAACAATGACTATGGAGAATATAATCTTTAGAAAGACCTTATGGTTCAAAACATTCCACTTTCACCCCATGCTTATGGTAGACCATGCTACAAATTCCAAAGATCAAGGGAGAATCACCCTTTTGACAATTTCACTTCTAGTGGCTTGCTAGAAGATAAAATAATCCTCAATGACATTATATTTCATCCTCAAGATGATGAAATGGATGTGTTTCAAGTCACCTAGGTATGTTATTCCTAACAGAATCATGCTTACTAGGAGATACTAAGGATGTGGTTGTGATAACTAAGAACAAGGTCTGTTAGAATTTCTTTCAATACCTTGTCGCATAATAGGTAGATCAGGTATTGATGTTCATTTGTATGAATATTACCCTTCAGATAATGAGTACAATTATTCTGAGAGTGAGGATAGTCTATCTAAAAAATGAAAGTAAAACAAATTCCCGTTGTAGTCTTTACAAAGACCTCACCTAATTCTATAGTATGTCTATCCTTACCATAACCCCTGTTACACCTGTTGTATCCCTTATAAATCAGAAATTAACTCTCATCTACCCATCACTGGTGAATTTGGATCGACAACAACACATACCTATTAACGTGTTTCAGAATGATGAGGATATTGGTGAGTTCTTAGGAATCATAGACAAAATTCTAAGAAATGATCACAAGAAGGGTTTCTTCATTCAACTTAATTCATTTGTGTACTTTGGAGAGGAAGTAGATTTATGCAGATACTTAAGTAAAAAAGTGAGCAGGGGAAAGAGTTCGAAACAAAATCCTTGTGTAAATAAAAAGGGGAATTCCTATGGAGAAAATATCTTTGAGGCACTTGTGGATAAATATGTAGAAAAACCTATGGAAAATATAGTGAACCCATATAAAGATGATGATCACCTCGTTGAACCAATTTTTCTAGTGGAGGATCTCAATCTACCTCCCAATCCTACGTGCATTATGGATGAGTCAAAGATACTATTAGAAGATACAATAGATGTTAACATTGGCATAGAGGAGATACCAAGGATAGTTAAGTTGGGAACTTCACTCTCAGCCAAAGAACAAAACAACATTCACATGACTCTTGAGAGAGTATGCAAACATATTCGCTTGGTCTTATGTTGAAATTCCAGGACTTGATCCTGCATTAGTGGTACACAAAATTATTATGCACCCAAACACTAAGCCCATCAAAAAAATATCCGGAAGATGCATCCTCATGTCGCCTTACTGGTAAAGGCCGAACTAGAAATGTTATTATAAGTAGGTTTCATCAGGCCTATTGAATACCTAGAGTTGATTTCTAATGTGGTACTAATTTAGAAAAATTCAATCAATATAAAAGTGTGTACTAATTCTAGAGAGATTAAGAAATATTTTCCCAAGGATGGCTTTCCTCTCTCTAACATCGACATGATATTTAATTCTATTTCTGGTTATGTTATGATATCATTCATAGATGGCTTCTCAGGTTATAATAAGATAAAGATTGTGGAGGAAGATCAACACAAGAAAACTTTCACAACCCCATGGGAAACATTATGTTACCAAGTTATGCCCTTTAACATTAATAATGCATGTGCTACATATCAAAGGGAAATGACTACAATATTTCATGACATGATAAATGAAATCATGGAAGATTACGTAGATGATATATTAGCTAAATATAGAACTCGAGAGAAGAACCAAGAAATTTTTTGGCATATCGTTTAGATACTAAGAGACTACAAAGTTCACCTTAACCCAAAGAAGTGTGTCTTTAGTGTGTTATTTGAGAAATTAATAGGATTCACTGTATCAAGGAGAGGAATAGAAGTGGACCTTGCAAAGGTCACGATTATCACAAAAATTCCTCCTCCTTAGAATATTAGACAATTACGTAGCTTACAAGGGAAAATTTAGGCCATTAGAAGTTTTATTTCACAGCTAGTAGACAAATGTCATATGTTCACACATCTTCTTAAGAAGGATGTTAATTTCACCTGGGGTCTAGAACAACAAAAAACAATTTCTTTACTGAAAGAATACTTGGTTAAACCCCCCATTCTCATGTTTCCCATAGTAGGAGAACCCTTGTTGCTTTACATCTCTGCTACACATTTTCCAATTGTGGAATTTTTGGCCTAGTATGATCAAGAACATAGAGAAAAGGCTATATACTACTTGAAAAAAAATTTGATAGCATATGAGATCAACTATTTGTAGATTGAAAAGGATTTCCTAGCCATAGTGTTTGAATTTCAGAATCTACACCATTATTTGCTAACCAATAAAGTTAATCTTATTTCAAAGGTTGATCCACTAAAATAATTATTTTCCAAACCTGCACTCACAGGAAAAATGGCTAACTTGATCATCTTATTAAGTGAGTTTGACATTGAGTACATTAATCAAAAGTCAGTAAAAGGACAAGTCTTAAAAGATCGTCTAGCAAAATCTCCACTACTAGGTATCGAACCCTTAAAGTTGGAACTACAAGATGCATCCATCATGTACCTTGAAAAATATAGCTTTTGGAAATTATACTTTGATGGTTCCTTTACCTTTCATGGTTCCGGTGCCATATTTGTGTTAATTAATCCTATAGGAGACTTGATTCCCTAAGAATTTCGACTTGGGTTCCCCTGCACGAATAATATAGTGGAGTATGAAGCTCTCATCGTAGGGATGAAGATAGTCATTAAGTGGGATATCAGACGAGTAAAAAGCATTTGTGATTCAATGCTTATCATCAAACATGTAACACCCTTGACAACTGATATATTCCTCTTTTACATTTCAAGTGTTGACATGTGATTTTTTGGATAAATATGTGTTCTTTTGACTATTGAAGATCATGCTTGATAAACGATAAATCATTCCTGTTCTTAAAAATTACTAGACTAAAATAGTATGGTTATCAAGAATTCATTTTCACTTTGGAAAGGTGAGCTGCAATCTGGATTTAAGAGTTGCAGAATTATTCCTTCTTTTGACTCATCCTTGGATCAATTTTAGTGATCCAAGGAAAGTTTCAAATATTCTTCATAGACTGAATGGTAAATTCACATTCAATAGTTTAAGGGACATAACAGACTGAACTTTTTTTGTTACAAATTCTTTTGTCTTATGTGAACATGTTTTCGTTCAGCTATATGTTTGTGCTCAGGTCCTTGGTGATTGATCTTGGTAGGACAATAAGGACTTAAGAAAAATTCAATTCTCAGAGGAGGATTTCGAAGTCCTAAAAACCAAAGGATTATCCTAACAATAGCCTAAGCTAGGTAAGAACACCTATGTTCTAGCTACGTTTACTTATTTGAATTTAATTCTAACCTAAGCCTCTTATTCTATTTTGTTAGGTTGGCGTCCTAAACTAAGCATTGTGCTAAATGAATAAGGGAAGGATTACTAAAGTAATACTAGGCTATTTTAACTAGTACCTAATACTAAAGGGTTATAAATTGAATCTAACCTAAGGCGGGAATTACTATTGGTAAATGTTTTTAATACCTAAGCTAGTTATTGCTAGAATAACCTAAGTTCTATTGGGATCCATCCTAAACTATTAAAAGGGGACCTAAGGGGTCGCATGTCTCTAAGGTGACGGTTCCAATGGAATTTAAATGAGTTAATAGGATTTAATGGATAAAAGTACTGCCAGATTTGGTAGGGGCTAGTTGACTTGGTGGAGACATTCATTGAAGCTACACTAAAAGATGGAATTGTATTTTTCTATGGAATGGGTATTCACCAGATTTAGGAGGCGGCAGAAAGGAAAGAAAAGTGAGAAATTTGGATTTAATGGAATTAGTGGCATTAATGAGCCACGATCTTTATGTGCAAACCGTCTTGGTTTTGCATGCATGACAGATTTTTCTCTGCATGGAGCTAACTGGTTCTTCGAACTAGCAATTCGACCTTCACTTTAAAGCTATTTTTGGTTTTTATAGTCTATTTTTTATTGAAGGAATGTATATGAGGCGTAGGAGGAAAAGATGTTTGATTGTTGATCTTTTGTGGAGGAGAAAAAGAGTTAGAAGCTTGGCAAGAAGTCTCATTCGACTTGTTGGAAGCACTATCAGGCATGATAGGCTCTAACTATTAAGACTCTTTGCTTTCTTCTAAATGATTCATTAGAAAAAATTTGATCTCATGAGATTCATGTTTTCTTGTTTTACTGGTTATTTTTATTGTTGGGTTTAGTGAATCTTTATGTTGTTTGGATTTGAATCCATGGAAAAAATAGTGTTGTTTTGGAAACTTTCTCTCTGTGCAAATTTTATCAAAGCATTCATGTGAAGTTTTTATGTGAAACTTATTTCTGTATCTCTATTTTTGCACTCTAGAACTTGTATTCCAAGTTTTTGTGCTTGAACTAACCTTCGTGGAAATATAAGGATATGAACTTAGGGGAAACTTGAGTTTCATTTAATTTTGTTTTTGGGTTGCATTTTTGGATGTAAACTTTTGTTGGGGTTTTGTGTTGTTCAGAACTAGTGTTTGGAAACGTAAGCAATGTTGAGCCATTGCTTAAAGTGCATTTGGCACTGTACTCATATTTTATTACTTGTGAAGTTATGAAATTTGGTGTGAAGCTTGGGTTTGACATTGTACTCTTATTGGACACTGGAGTGCTATGAGATTTCATTTGGAATGATGTATTCGAATCTTTTCTGGTATTTTTGTGTTGGGTTTCTCTTGTAATAAAAGTATTAAGCTTATAATTCTTTTATAGAGCAACTTAATCACTAGAAAACTGGGTGAAATCTTGTTTTAGTCATTTAAAATGTCTGCGAGATTTGGAACTGGAAATGTCTTGTTTAAAAGATCGTGGAACTTCTATTATATGACTGTATCATCTTCTTTGAGATGGTAATGGCGTGAGATTTGGAGGGGGTATTCTTTCCCCTCTGTTTTGAGGAAACCCATGTTCTAGGTTGATTGTTTAGTTTGAAACTAAGTCACCTCTGTTAAATTTGGTGGTTGTGAAGTTCTGTTTTGGATTTCTATTATGTTGCATAGGAAATAGAATGGGACATCCTCTGACTTAAAATTTTTTGGTTCTTACGCTCTCTTCTGATTCTTTAAACTAATTTTTGGATCTTAGTGGAAGGTTGAGTTATTACCATGGACACTGGATCTATAGGGGAAGGATACTTTCTCCATTCATTTTTTTTGTGCTTAGTTCTTTTAAATCATAAAGTCCTTACCTTTTTGTATTAAGTGGTGAATCAATTGTAAGTCTTCAATCTTGGGTTCGTGGTTAATTATGAACTTGATAGTTGCTCTTTTGGGATTTTATTCTTGTCTGATTCATTGAATGAGTCCTTGGGATTCTTTTTGAGAAATAAATTATATATGTATTCTCTTGGGATCAGTATGCTGTTTTGGGACTACAATACATTTTCATCCTTATTTGATTTGAAACTGGGAAATTCTTTTCTTCAGTTGAATGAAATGATTTATTATTGAACTTTTCCTTATTGAGTTTCCTTTTCTCTATCTTTCGGATAAGCTCAATTTTTGAACTTCTCTACACTTGATTTTCTTTCAAGATGGTGATTTATTATGACCTATGGGTCTACTTTGCTAAAATCATTGTTGCAATAATGCGGAAATATTATAGCTGAGCTGGATTTATTTATAAGTGAATGCATACTTATGGGTTTGACTGTTGCTAACTAGCCTTGCCATGTTTGAATGGAAAGGAGTAGGTTTGTCTCTTGTACTCTCTATCTTTTTGGATGAACTTGAGTAGAGATTAAATCCTCTATGGTTTTACTTTTTTTGAACGTTGGTTTCAGATCTTTGATTGATAACTTTTAACATGCAGAGTTGGAATTAGAATTACAGTTAGACTGTTCTGATTATCTATACCTTCTAGTATTGTTATGAAATTCTATTTAGATGTATATCTTAATGATGAATTTATAATATTGTTATCCTGGAAAGGAATAGATAATTCATGTTATGAACCTGGTCTATTTTCAGATGTTATAAGTTTGGGCATGGTACGTAATGGTTCTTCTTATTCTTGCTTAAGATTTAGATGAATACTCCTAGAATCACCCATGATGTATAGACTTCTTTTGTCTCATAGAAAAGATGAATGTGATATTATATTAGGATAGAATTATGAAATAATGGGATGGAAAGATTTATTATTTTTTTACAAGCCATTGATAGGATCAATAGAACTTTAAGTCCCTAGGAAGATATTGTGTATTATATTCTTCTCTTCTTTTAAAAAGTTGATCTAGATTTATTAATGTACTTATTTTCTGTTTGGTATCACTTATGCTTATTGTATGATGTATTAATTATCTCATTAAAGCAGTGTTGCTTTAATGAAACAATTAGTTGAATGCACTTCATTTTAATGCTTAGTGCTTATTATGCTCAAGTCCTTGAACCGACCCATGCTAGCAATTTTTGCAGATGGATGATGCAAGTGATAAAAATAAGGCAACAAACTTATATGATGCATTGGCTTATTTAATTCTAAATTATTAGTAAATAATTTTGATTCATTCTTTTGTTGTATTGAAAAAGAAAAGTTGTATACTTTATAGAATGAAGGTTGTTGTTATGTAGTATGCCTAAAGTGCATAGTCTTGTAAATTTATAAATTGTAATGATGAATTGCGAGTTGTGATTTATTTGCATTGGTTGTGTAATTTATCTCGTACTTTTATAAGGAAGATGAAAGTTTGATCTTGTTTATATTATTCATACTATAGTATGCTTATCTTGTTATCTTTGATAAGATGGATAAAGGGAATTGGTTCAATTTCCCTTATAATGATCCAACTTGTTAAGTTGCATAATATGATGTGTTTTATCTAAGCAATTTAGCATAGTAATGTGATGCATAATGAACATGCAGTAAGAACTATGGATATTGTGAATGATAATCCTAACACTAAAACATTTAGAGGAAGACACTTTCTCTCTTAAATAAATGTAAACCAAAAATGTATTGGTGAAAGATTGTAATTCATAGGATTTCATTTAGCATGAAGTATACTTGGTTAGACTTATATGGTTGCTAAACTTCCCTAAATGTGAAATTACAATATATTGGAACTTATGTTATTGTTATCCTATTTTGGTTAACTGATGGTTAAACTGAGTCAACGAACATTAAAAAGAAATCATAAGTTGAGGAAGTTCTTCATTGACTAAATGAAACAAATTTAGGAAATAACTTAAGGAGTGTTGGATTAGGGATTAACCGGGTTGCTATAATCAAGACATAATCCAAATTAACAATGTATTAATAATATCCTTGGGGTATTTACATCTCGATGAGGTAGTTTTTGTAGGATGTTGTGTTGTTAGAAGGCTCTGGAATTTGGTTATTCCTCATATTATTTGGAGGATATGGAAAGATAGAAATGATATTATCTTTAGAAATAAAAAATAGAATTCTAAGCTCAGTATTGGGAAAATTTCTAATGATATTAAAGAAAATATTGCTAGATTTAAACCCCCCAAGAACAAGAGTTATCCAAAAAATGAAGAACATATCTTGTCCCATTGGCAAATTGGAGCTGACAATAACTGGAATAATTCCGGTATTAGTATTGATAGATCTTTGATACATTGGCATCCTCTTGATCTTAACTGGTATAAGTTGAATTTTGACGGGGCCTCTAAAGGTAACCCTAGAATTGCAGCGGGGGGAGGAGTGATCTAGGATCATAAAGGTAGTTTGATTGCTGTGTATGCTGGAAAAATGGGAATTCAAAATAATCATTTTGCTAAAGCATTATTTTTTTTATGGGGCCTTAAAATTGCTCAGACTCATAATATCCAAAACCTCATTCTTGAAGGGGACTCGCTTAATATCATTAATCATCTTAATCAGTGTTCACCTCCAAGTTGGAACATCAAGGACTTCATCTTGGAATCCATAAGTATTTTCCAAACCTTCAATAACATTCAGATCAAGCATACCTACCAGGAGGGTAACAAGGTGGCAGATGCATTAGCTAATTATGGCATGAATGTTAATCACATTATTTGGGATAATAAAGATAACATTCCTGAACAACTTCAAATCAGCATACAAGCGGATACTTATGAGCATACAAATTAGGGTATGAGATATGAGCATTGGGAGTGGAACTTCAAAAATAAGACTCCCACAGTTGCTGATTTTAAAACAGCACTCAAACAAATCTTGACGGATAATCAAGGTTATAGGAAGTATAATGAAAACTTAAAGTAGATTTATATGAAGATTAAAGATGCACATGTGGGAAATATGGTGCTTTCAACATATTTTAAACAGGGATTTATGGATTCCCAAGTTAGTAATAAGGATGATGATGATCTGGAGTGGGTTTTTAAAGGGATTGAAGTTCACACATGCGGGTTTTATCAGGTACATAACAACATTCACTCAAATATTCATGGGAACAACAATGGCTACCCTAGTCATCATTCTCATTGAGTGGAAAATAATAGAGTTAGGCAGACTGGTAACTACGGCTGTGATAGAACTCCTCATAAGGATTTTGAAAATTTTATTTTCAAGCACTTAAACAAGGTGATAATGGTAGGTGCTCCTTGTCAGATTGAGCCCAGCGTGGACCTGGAATGGAAAACTAATGAAGAGCTTTGGAATCTTCTCAGCCAGGTAGGAATCAATAATTTTATTGATAAGATTTAGGGACACGAACAAAGTATTTCCATTCATTTTGTGAAGGATTAGAAGGATTGCACTATGGATTATAGTGGGAAGAAGATTTTGATCAATGAGGAGTTAATAGCCAAAGCTACTAGCCTTGGCATGGATGGATACCACTTTTTTAATAGAAGGATTGACAGAGGTGCTAAGGAGAGGAAGTTTGTTGAGGGTAATGAGAAGCTGGTCTTCATCACGGAAGGTCTACAGGTCAGCTCCATCCCTCCTCCTTTTGACGAGGTCACCCGTATGATAGTGCGTTACATCTCTTTGGAGGGGAGATTCGTCACTGTGCCCTCTAAGCATCTAGTGTTCCTCAATCACTTCCGTAGGAATTTCATGGTATGCTTACCTCACTATCTGCTTAACTCACTTGAGTGCTCCATTTTGGAGTTTCAAAAGCATGCACGTGTGGTCCCGCTACATCAGGGTCTCATATTCTTGTTGCATAAGCTTTGTTTTCTTAGGTCTGTAGGCATCCCATCCTCCCCCATCTCTGTTCCTCCTCTGCCTAGCACCACTACCGCTACCCCCATCTCTCCACCTTCTACCTCCTTCACCATTGCCATCAACCCTTTACCTTCCTTCTCGGCTCCCTCTATCATCTCCCCCATCTCTGCTCCTACCCCCTTTGCTTCCACTTCAACCAGACCTATTACTAGGTCTTCTAGAAGACTAAAACTTGATACCCCTATTTCGGGGAATGTTTCTCAGGACTTGGAAATTACCCATAACCTCCTGCATATTAGTAGTAGTGTTTCACAGGAGACACACATTGAGAGCTCCAAAAATAGGCTGGATGCCTTAGAAGCTGACATGTTGCTATTGAAAGAAGAGGTTAAAAACTTGGCAAAGCAAAAAGGTAAGAGGAAGAAGGAGGAGGAAGTTGATATTGATAATAAATAGGTTAAAGACATTTACAAAAATATGAACTCCTTAGACAACCGTTTAGGGAAAGCCAAGACTCGCCATGACCATAATATGTCTATTTTTAGTGCAATTGAAGAATTTATTAAGCAACATGTCTGCAGCGTCTCTAATCTCAGTGGAATACTAACAACTCTTTGGGGCACGGAGAAGGAAAGCAAAAATACCATTGAACAACTAGATGTTATTGACTCTACCCACATGATGACATTGGCTATGTTCACCTCTTGGCAGAATATCAAATCCAGAATTGACAAAGCTGCCAAGAAGTAATTGTGGATTATCTTGTTGTACTCCTCTGTAATTATTGTTTTTTTTTTTTTTTTTGTTTTTTGGCTGCTCTTCTGCAGTATTCGAATTGGTTTGTTGTGTTGGGGTAACTTCTCTTGGGATACTTTGGGTTTCTATGTCTCATTTGGATCTTCATCCTTTTTGTAATGGTTATCATTCCTATTCTGGCTTTTAGGCCCTCTTTTGTTTACAAGGGTATAGTCCCTTTCAAAAAACTATTTACCAATAATTAAAAAAAACTATAAGACTATACTTTTGAGAAGACTTGGTTCTTTTTGAGAATACAACATTATAGGTGACATGTGGCAACACCCTTTCACATTGATCATCTAAATCTACACACAATAAGGACTTGAACTTAGTTTTTCTCTAGGCCAAGTTAGTGGCATGTTTGGGATAGGTAGTTGCTCTCAATGGCTTAGGGCACCTTCGCACACCCAATTGACTTAGGTCAACTGAGTATGCCCATATACCCAAATTCATTATGAGTGTCTTCCTATAATGAATTATGTTTCTAACTAGGACTAGGGTTAAAATTTGGGCAAGTGAACTGATGGTAGTCAGTAAAGACCATTCATGATAACAGAGGAGTGAGGTGAAGGACATATTCCAAAATGACTAGTATGTCATATAGGAATAGTGACATACAAAGTATGTTGTAAATCTTTGGCCAAAGTATCGCAAGCTGCTAGTTGCATTGTCCTACGTTACCTAGTTTAAAGCAACATGATATCAGATGAATATTGGTAACAAATATTCAGATATGTTCTTTAAACAAATCACTTAGTACCCGGTTTAGGGTAGGAAAAACCAAGTATACGAAGTATACGCTAAGTATTCAATACTTAAGGTTAACATAAATAGATCGGTAGATTACTGAGTTATGAAATGAATAGATCAGTGGAACACCAAGTCATTTGCAGCTACATATGGTTATCTGTTTGAGATTTATTGGCATGAAGTGTTTGTTCTAAATAATGCTTCATTTAGAATAGAGAACAATTATATAAATTTTTTTCCTTGTTTCTAAAGTCTTAAAATGGGAATGTTACATCTTGATATCAAAGTTGAAGGTTGCATCTCTTTGACCTACTATGTCCATAATCTGATGAAACTTACATTTTCTTATTAACAGAAAATGGTTAGAACAAGAGGAAATGTTGCAAATAACCCTCTGCCTAAGGAAGGAGCAGCAACTGCCCAGAAACTTGATGAGATCCTTGCTTCCCTGTTGGACACAAGAGATCGTTTGGCTGTACTTGAACAAAAAGTAATGGGAAATGAGGAGGAAGATGATGATGATAACAATAATCATCCACCTCCAGGGGACAACGCCAATGTGGGTGTTAATAATAACAGTGTGAACATACCGGTTCATCCTGAGAACAAAATGGCTAGGCTAGTAGCTGAACTCACTAATGATATAAAAAGGATATGTCCACCCAAGTTTGATGGCACTACATTAGTAGATGGGGCTGAGAATTGGCTCAACAAAATGGAGAAATACTTTGCAATAAGGAATTTCTTAGAAGAAACAAACGCGAGATGGGGAGCATATCAGCTTTCTCATGAAGCATCTTCATGGTGAGACAGCCGTAAGGATGAGTTGAATATTGATGAGACTAATATCACTTGGGATAAATTTAAAGGATACTTCAGGAAACGATGGCTGCCACAAATTTACTATGATCAAAAAATTACTGAATTCTACAACTTAGCTCAAGGAAAGCTAACTGTAACTGAGTACTGGGAACGGTTTACAAAACTCCTTAAGTATGTACCTCATTACCAAACTGATGATAAATTCAGGATACATAAATTCATCATGGGATTGAATCCCATTATTAGAGGAGAGGTGGATGTTCGCATCCTAACCATGATGGAAGGGGTTGTTGAAAATTCCATAAGGTAGGAATAGAAATTGAAAGCAATTTCTGCTCATAAGGAGGAAGTAAGGAAGAAAAATCCCAACTCCTCTTCATCATCTCTTGCACCTAAGAAAGGACCATGGAAGAAATTTGGAATGAAAAGTAAATTTCATCTAATACTAATAAGAAAGCAGCAAAAAACAAGTTTGTTGGTAATGCACGAAACAACTTTGCTAAGAACAATAATAACGGACAAAAGTCCTATGGGGGTTAGAACGATAAATCTAAGGCTGGATATAAACCCAAGCCTAGGAAGGGACCTATAGGGGGCTATTATATCTATGGAAAATATCATTATGCAAATCAGTGCTCTTTGAAAAAGGACAATCGTAATCAACAGCACAAGATACACGTTGCAGTAGCTGAAAAGTAGGCTGAGAAACAAGCCACACCCATAGAAGTTCTGGGTAAGTTATTTGGTTTACCTATAACTATTATTTTTGATACCGGAGCTACTAAATTTTTTATTTCTAGTAAATTAGCATCAAAACTAAAAAGAAAATATGGAAACATGGATAAAACATGGACTATACAGTATGGAAACAATGTTGTTTATACAGTTAGTATGTGTCTTTTTGGAGCAGTCATTGATTTACCTAACTTTTCCACTGAAGTTTATCTTTATGTTGCACCTTTGGGGTTTTATGATGTAATCATAGGTGTTAATTGGTTAGTAGAACATAAGGCTAAAGTGGACTATTTTGAAAAACACATTAGTTGTTTAGACGACCCGCAGAAATAAGAAAAGATTTAGGGTTTGAAATGTGAGATTTCTATTAGAAAATTGTCAGTTATGCAACATAAAAAAGGCCAAAAATAAAGGTTATACCTTATATGCAGTAAAAATTACTCAATCAACTGAAGATGAAAGCAATGTTATGGGACGATATCCACTATTACGAGACTTCAGTGACGTATTTTTGAAAGAATTTCTAGGTCTTCCACCCAAAAGGGAGTTTGATTTCATGATCGAGATCAAGCCTAGATCTGAACCTATTTCTAAAGCACCGTATCGAATTAATACTACCAAATTAGTAGAGCTTAAGACTCAGTTACAAGAATTTTTTTCTAAAGGTTTGATTATACCAAGTGTTTCACCTTGGGGAGCACCTGTAATTTTTTTGAAAAAGAAGGATGGAACCCTTAGATTGTGCATTGATTACAGAATGTTAAACAAAGAAACAATTAAAAATAGATACCCAATCCCTAGGATTGATGATCTATTTGATCAGATGCATGGAGCATCAGTATATTCTAAGATAGACCTTTGATGTAGATATCGTCAATTGTAAATTAAGGATGAGGATATTCATAAAACAACTTTCAGAACAAGGTATGGACATTATGAGTTCACAGTTTTACCTTTTGGATCATCTAATGCACCTGCAACATTTATGAATTTAATGAATAATATATTTCAAGAATACTTGGACAAATTTGTGCTCGTATTCTTGGATGACATTCTCATATATTCTAAAATTATTGAGGAACATCATGAGCATTTAAAGATAGTTTTGGGAATATTAAGAAAGAGACGGTTATTTGGTAAGCTGTCTAAATGTTCTTTCTATGACACAGAAGTACGCTATTTGGGACATGTAATAAGTAAGAATGGAATTTCTATAGATCCTTCAAAAATTGTAGCTATAACAGAGTGACCTGCACCTAAGAATGTACCTGAAGTTAGAAGCTTCATGGGACTTGCTGGCTATTATAGGAAATTTGTAAAAGACTTCTCTAAGGTGGCTGCACCAATAACTTCTTTACAAAAGAAGGATAAAAAGTTTATTTGGCATGAGAAATGTGAAATTGCATTCAAAAATTTGAAGGAATAGTTAACTTCATAACCTATTCTTGCAGTACCAGATCCTAATGGAGATTTTATGGTGGTAACTGATGCTTTTGGTGAAGGTCTAGGAGGTATTTTGTTACAAAATGGACATGTCATAGCTTACAAAAGTAGAAAACTTAATTTACATGAGTTGAATTATGCTCCACATGATTTAGAGCTTACTGCCATTGTTCATGCACTACAAGTTTGGAGGCATTACCTGCTTGGTAAACCTTTTGAATTGAAAACTGATCACCTTGGACTGAAGTGTTACGAATAGTTTAATATTGTGAACATTATTATTGTGCAAATAATGATTTGGTGACAAATCGTAGAGATCTCTTAGAGAGATTCTAAGTTTTTTGAGTGAGAATAGGGATTGGGAGAGATAAGTGAGAGTTTGTTGAAGATTAGAGTTGACTACTCTTTCATAGGAGAACTCCACTATATATATATATGTAACCTTGTCTTATTGAATAATATCCCAAATGATTTCTAAATTATATATTAAAATATTCAGTGTTTTATAATTGTCCAATTTTTATCAGTGGTATCAAAGCAGCTTTGATCTAGTGCTTGTGGATTCCCTGTGACTGATCTAGATATTTATTTTAAGTCACCTACTACGTAATATTTTTTATTTGGAATGAACTTGGAATTCTACGTGGTGTTTTGAAAGGATTGGTTTCAACGTTTCACGGTGAAGTGAATTTCTCATTGATATATTATCTTCCAACTATATTGAAGATTTAAATTTTGCATTGACTTGTATATAGTATGGACATTTGTGTTAGATTTGATTCACCTGGTATTTGATAAGTCAAGTGTATTCAGGTATATCTACAATGTTTAACAACCATGAGGATATGTATCTTGGAAATTTCTTTGAAGTCTATAATACGAATCAACTTGGATTCACTTAGCCTGCAAGTCTTGAAGTAGAAAGTTGTATTCTTTCTGCAGAGCCAAGCATACAGTTAAATTGATACACGGATCAGGTGGATTTTACTGCATGTTATCACTAAATTTATTCTTCACGTCATTGGTTGAAATATATACATGGTTCATGTTAAATCTTGTCACACATACTAGATCTCACTGGTAATTATTACAGTGGATTTCTTTGCAAGTCATTATATTAAAAAGAAAGTTAGATAATTCGTAGTATTTTATTAGATGATTGCATTTTTGTTACCATGTTCTAAGTCATTGACCACGTCATCAATGAATGCATACAATCACCTTGAGCACAACTTGGAATTCTATGGTCAACCGATGTAAAGTACATCATTTACTCCAAACAGCTGCACAGATTTGTCTACCTTGGCATAAAAAATAAAATTTCATGCACATTCTTCTACCTTTGCAAGGATATACATGGGTTTTTAAACAAATTAAGTTCTATTTTCTTTGTGATCTACTCCAAAAGCTCCTTATCTAAACACTATCTTAGATGCATGCAATCTACAACTGTAAGAAAATCACTGTGAATTGAAGCCAACACGTCAATCATCACGATTATTTATTCTTTCAACTACAAGTTTGCACATCATATCGGGAGTCAACCATGTGAAAGAACAAAACAATAGTTTTCACGCATCCATGTAAGGTGAGTGAATACATTTGAGTCAAATTTTGTGTTACTAATTCATATTTGTTTTTTATATGTCATTTTTCTTGTCTTGTTTGTTGTTCATTTCGTGTTATAGACGTGTCATTGCAAGATTCATTTTTAAAAAATAGTGTTTATTGCATGTCTCATTGTCAAAATCATGTCGTCCTCATTGTTTTGTAAGTAAGTGTACTTCCATACAATTTGTCAAAATTTTACCATTTTTGGGTCAACATCATAATGGAGCAATTCGGATACCTTGAAAAAATTCAAAAATATATGTTGAGTCGGATCTAATATATATTTTATGTCGTGTCTATGTTATATAGAGTCGTCATCAAAATTGAGTTGAAAAATTGTTACTAAAAAAAAAGGGACAAATGAGTGCATTTTCGGTGTAATCCAACTCTCAATTTTAAAGGGAAAATGCAAATGAAAACTGTTCCTGGCTTCGGGGGCTCTACCCCTCGACCCCACCCTGTATCGTGATAGGAAACACGTATCATCCTTGACTATACTTTCTACTGAGTTAGCAAGTACATTGATGGAGGCTGGAGGCAGGAGGGAAATCAGTGATCTCTCGTCAGGAACCATCGACGAGGCCGCGAAACTGAACTGGTGGCCAAGTTTTTAAGTTATGTGTTTGCTTTCAGTGTAAATTTGTGAGAATAAGAACAAATGATTGGTAAAAATTAATGTATAAACATTCCTGAATGTAACTCCCAATGTAATGAAATAGGCGAGCAAAAGCACCAGTGTAAGACAATTCATGGATCTTGAAAAGGTTTTGTGGAAGATCCAAAAAAACCACACGAGGTGGAAAAGCGATGGATCTATTACACGTCAATGTTTGTGGTAAACTTGTAAAACCATAGAAGGTTGAGCATTACTCCCTTCATTAGTATCAAGGTCATGAGTCACATAGTTTGACATGCTCCATAGAGGTGAGCATATTGCAGATGAGAGTGCGTATGTTTTTCCCATGTTCACACTAAGGGGGTGAATGTTAGGAATAGTTTAATATTATGAACATTATTATTATGCAAATAATGATTTGGTGATAACACGTAGAGATCTCTTAGAGAGATTCTAGGTTTTTTGAGTGAGAATAGGGATTAGGAGAGATAAGTGAGAGTTTTTTGAAGATTAGAGTTGACTCATCTTTCATAGGAGAACTCCACTCTATATCTGTAACCTTGTCTTATTGAATAATATCCTGAATGATTTCTAAATCTATATTAAAATATTCGGTGTTTTATAATTGTCCATGTTTTATCATGAAGTATATCTTCACTCAACCAAATCTTAATGCCAGACAACAAAGGTGGTTAGAATTTCTATCTCAATATGATTTTGAAATCAGTTATATAAAGGGTAAAGAAAATGGAGTGGCTGATTCTTTAAGTTGTAGGAAGCACATTTTGGCTCTTATAACGTTAAGAACTCAATTTAAGGATGAAGTAAAAAGTGTTATGGAATCTGACTCTTACTTTTAGCAAGTGAAAGCAACACTTGTTGTAGATTCGAATGATTTGAGGTATAAAGGTTTTCTCTTTGATAACGAAGGAATCTTATGATTTGAAAACAAATTATATGTACCTTCAATAAATGATTTGAGAAAGAAATTGTTAGCATAATTTAACAATTCACAATTTTCTGGACACCCTGGCATTACAAAAATGCTTGCTGATATAAAACAACAATATTTCTAGAAAGGAATGAAAAAGGATGTTATAGACTTTGTGACACATTGCCTTGAATGTCAATGTGTTAAAGCGGAACATATGCACCTAGCCGGTTTGTTGTATCCTCATAGCATACCATAGTACATGTGGCAAGTAATAAGCATGGATTTTGTACAAGGGTTACCTATGTCAAGAAATAACCATGATGTTATTTTGGTAGTTGTTGATAAACTAACAAAGGTAGCACATTTTATCACTGGTAATCTAAAGGATGATTCTCTTGTGTTAGCTAAAATATTTGTACACGAAATTTTCAGATTACATGGATTACCTGAATTAATCATTTTGGATAGAGATCCTAGAATAACGTCAATATTTTGGCAAATGCTTAATGCAGCTCTAGGAACTAAGTTGAATTTCAGTTCTGCGTATCATCTAGAAATAGATGGACAGACTGAAAGAGTAAATCAAGTTTTAGAAGATATGTTATGAATGTATTGTATGAATCAATAGTATAAGTGGGAAGAGTATCTTCCATTAGTTGAATTTGCATACAATAATACATATCATGCTTCTCTTAAGATGGAAAATTTTGAAGCATTATAAGGAAGAAAATGCAGAACCCCTATTAGTTGGGACAACATGTAGGATAGAGAGTAATTGGACCTGAAATCCTTCCTGAAATGGAACAAGTTAAATTGATTAATGAACGCTTGAAAGAAGTAGTAGATAAACAAAATATTTATGCTAACTTAAAGAGGGTTGATAGGAAATTTGAACTTGGTGAGAAAGTCTTTCTTTGGGTTAAACCGAAAAAGAGTTCTATAACTTTTGGCAAGGCTACCAAGTTATCACCTCGTTATGTGGGACTTTTGAGATAGTTTAAGTAATCAACCTTGTAGCTTATCGTTTAACATTACCTCCTACTTTGTCACAAATGCATGACGTTTTCCATATTTCTTTGCTTAAGAAATACATTTCAGATTTATCACATATGTTAAATTGGAATTCCTTACAGGTCCAGGGAACCAGGAATAATCATGGTTAAACCCATAAGAGTGCTTGAAAATCACCAGTTACATTTCAGAAATCATGAGATAAGTCAATGCAAGGTCTAATGGGACTAGTTTAATGAAGAGAGTGCAACTTGGGAAAACTTTGAGGATATGAAAACTGCTTCTCCATATCTATTTGAATAGAATTGATTCTGTTGACTGATATAAATTTGTGATTTTATCTTTATATTACAATAAGTATGCCATTTTTGGGAAGATATTTAATTATTTTGAATAAACAATGGTGTAATACTGATTTCTGGAGCTTAAAAATGATGATATGTTTTTAACATATGGTAAGAAAAGTGAATAAGTTGATTTTCCTTGATGTAAATTGTTAAAAATGAGATAATCATCGGGATGATGATTATTTTTAGGAGAGAAGCATGTAACACCCTTGACAATTGATATATTCCTCTTTTGCATTTCAAGTGTTGACATGTGATTTTCTAGATAAAGATGTGTTCTTTTGACTATTGAAGATCATGCTTGATAAAGGATAAATTATTTATGTTCTTAAAAATCATTAGACTAAAATAGTATGGTTATTAAGAATTCATTTTCACTTTGGAAAGGTGAGTTGTAATTTGGATTTAAGAGTTACAGACTTATTCCTTATTTTGACACATCCTTGGATCAATTTTTGTGATCCAAGGAATGTTTCAAATCTTATTCATAGACTCAATGGTAAATTGACATTCAATAGTTTGAGGGACATAAAAGAATGAACTTTGTTTGTTATAAATTCTTTGGTCTTATGTGAATGTGTTTTCATTTAGCTATATGTTTGTGCTCGGGTCATTGGTGATTGATCTTGGTAGAAAAGTAAGAACTTAAGCAAAATTAAATTCTTAGAGGAGGATTTTGGAGTCCTAAAAACCAAAGGATTATCCTAACAGTAGCCTAAGCTAGGTAAGAACACCTATGTGCTAGCTACGTTTACTTATTTGAATTTTATTCTAACCTAATCCTCTTATTCTATTTTGTTTCGTTGGCATCCTAACCTAAGCATTGTGCTAAATGAATAAGGGAAGGATTACTAAAGTAATTCTAGGCTATTTTAACTAGTACCTAATACTAAAGGGTTATGAATTGAATCTAACCTAAGGCGGGAATTACTATTGGTAAATGTTTTTAATACCTAAGTTGGTTATTGTTAGACTAACCTAAGTTCTATTGGGATCTATCGCAAACTATTAAAAGGGGACCTAAGGGGTCGCATGTCTCTAAGATGACGGTTCCAATGGCATTTAAATGAGTTAATAGGGTTTAATGGATTGAAGTACTGCCAGATTTGGTAGGGGCTAGTTGACTTGGTGGAGGCATACGTGGAAGCTCCACTAAAAGATGGAATTGTATTTTTTGATGGAATTGGCATTCGCCAGATTTAGGAGGCGGTGACAAGGAAAGATAAGTGGGAAATTTGGAGTTAATGGAATTAATGAGCTTCAGTCTTTGTGTGTGAACCGTCTTGGAAAATTAGAATGTGGGTTTGTAGGAGGTTACTTGGTTTTACATGCATGGTAGATTTTTCTCTGCATGGAGCTAACTAGTTCTTTGAACCAGTAGTTCAACCTTCACTTCAAAGTTATCTTTGGTTTCTACGGTCTATTTTTGATCGAAGGAAAGTATATGAGGCATAAGAGGAAAAGATGTTTGATTGTTGATCTTTCGTGGAGGAAAAAAAGAGTTAGAAGCTCGGCTGGAAGTCTCCTTCGATTTGGTGGAAGCACTATCAAGCATGATAGGCTCTAACTATTAAGACTCTTTCCTTTCTTCTAAAAGATTCATTAGAACAAATCTGCTCTCATGAGATTCATGTTTTCATATTTGACTGGTTATTTTTCTTCCTGGGTTTAGTGAATCTTTGTGTTGTTTGGATTTGAATCCATGGCAAAAATTAGTGTTGTTTTGGAAACTTTCTCTCTGTGTAAGTTTTATGACAACATGCATGTGAAGTTTGTATGCAAAACTTGTTTCTGTATCTCTATTTTTGCACTCTAGAACTTGTATTCAAATTTGTTATGCTTGAACTTATCTTCATGGCAATATAAGGATCTGAACTTAGGGGAAACTTGAGTTCCGTTTGATTTTGATTTCGGGTTGTTTTTTTGGATGTAAAATTTTGTTGGGGTTTCGTGTTGTTTGGAACCAGTGTTTGGAAATGTTAGCAACGCTAAGCCATTACTTAAAGTGTGTGTATGGAATTGTAATCATATTTTATTACTTGTGAAGTTCTGAACTTTGGTGTGAAGCTTGGGTTCAACATTGTACTCTTATTGGACACTGGAGTGTTATGAGCTTTCATTTGGAATTATGTATTCAAATATTTTCTGGTATTTTTGTGTTGGGTTTCTCTTGTAATAAAAATATTAAGCTTATAATTATTTTATTGCACAACTTACTCACCAGCAAATTGGGTCAAATCTTGTTTGAGTCGTTTGAAATATTTGTGATATTTAGAACTGGAAACATCTTGTTTAAAAGATTGTGGAACTTCTGTTTTATGAATGTATCATCTTCTTTGAGATGGTAATGGAATGAGATTTGGAGGGGGTATTCTTTCCCCTCTGTTTTGAGGAAACCCTCATTTTGGGTTGACTGTTTAGTTTGAAACTAAGTCACCTCTGTCAAATTTGGTGGTTGTGAAGTTCTGTTTTTGATTTCTATTCTATTGCATAGGAAATAGAATGGGATACCCTCTGACTTAAACATTTTTGGTTCTTACTCTCTCTTCCGATTTTTTAAAATAATTTTTGGGTCTCAGTGGAAGGTTGAGATATTACCTAAGACACTGGATCCATACGGGAAGGATACTTTCTCCATTCAACTTTTTTTGTGCTTAGTTCTTTTAAATCATGAACTACTTACCTTTTTGTATTAAGTGGTGAAGCAATTGTAAGTCTTCAATATTGGGTTCGTCGTTAATTATGAACTTGATAGTTGTTGTTTCAGGATTTTATTCTTGTCTGATTTAGTGAATGAGTCCTTGGGCTTCTTTTTTAGAAAGAAATTATATATGTATTCTCTTAGGATCAATATGCTGTTTTGGGACTACAATACGTTTTCATCCTGATTTGATTTGAAACTGGGAACTTATTTTGTTCAGTTGAATGAAATGATTTGTTATTGAACTTTTCCTTATTGAGTTTCCTTTTCTTTGTCTTTTAGATAAGCTCATTGTTTGAACTTCTCTACACTCGATTCACTTTCAAGATGGTTATTTCTTATGGCCTATTGGTCTACTATATTAGAAAAATTGTTGCAATAATGTAGAAATATTGTAGCTGAGTCAGATTTGCTGATAAGTGAATAGATACTTATGGGTTTGATTGTTATTGACTAGCCTTACCATGCTTGAATGGATTGGAGTAGGTGTGTCTCTTATAATCTCTATCTTTTTGGATGAACTCAAGTAGAGATTAACTCCTGTATGGGGCTAATTTCTTTGTGAACTTTGGTTTCAGACTTTTGATTGATAACTTCTAACATATAGAGTTGGAATTAGAATTGCAATTAGACTGTTATGATTTTCTATACCTTCTTGTATTGTTATAAAATTTTGTTTAGATATATATCTTAATGATGAATTTATAAGATTGTTATCCTGGAAAGGAACAGGTAATTCATGTTATGAACTTGGTCTATTTTTCAAATGTTATAAGTTTGGGCAAGGTACTTAATAGTTCTTCTTATTCTTGCTTAAGATTTAGATGAATAATCCTAGAATGAACAATGTTGTATACACTTATTTTGTCTCATAGAAAAGATAAATGTGGTATTCTATTAGGATAGAATCATGAAATAATGGGATGGAAAGATCTATTGTTTGTTTACAAGCCATTGATAGAATCAATAGAACTTTAAGTCCTTAGGTAGATATTGTGTATTATATTCTGCTCTTCTTTTAAAAATTTGATCTAGATTTATTAATGTACTTTTTTTGTTTGGTATCACTTATGCTTATTGTATGATAGATTAATTATCTAATTAAAGCAGTGTTCCTTTAATGAAACAATTAGTGGAATGCAATTCATTTTAATGCTTAGTGCTTATCATGCTCAATTCATGGAACTAACCCGTGTTAGCAATTTTTGCAAATGGACGACGTAAGTGATAAAAAGAAGGCAAAAAATTTTATATGATGCATTGGCTGATTTAAGTCTAAATTCTTAGTAAAGAATTCCGATTCATTCTTCTGTTGTATTGAAAATGAAAAGTTGTATACTTTAATAGAATGAAGGTTATTGTTATGTAGTACGCCTAAAGTGCATAGTCTTGTAAATTTATAAATTGTAATGATGAATTGCAAGTTGTGATTTATTTGCATCGGTTTTATAATTTATCTTGTACTTTTATAAAGAAGATGAAAGTTTGATCTTGTTTATATTATTCATACTATAGTATGCTTATCTTGTTATCTTTGATAAGATGGATAAAGGGAATTGGTTCAATTTCCCTTATAATGATGCAACTTGTTTATTTGTATAATATGATGTGTTTTATCTAATTAATTTAACATATTAATGTGATGCGCAATGAACTTGCGGTAAGAACTATGGATATTGTGAATGATAATCCTAACACTAAAACAATTAGAGTAAGATTCTTTCTCTCTTAAATAAATGTAAACCAAAAAGGGATTGGTAAAATATTGTAATTCATAGGACTAGATTTACTATGAAGTCTACTTGGTTGGACCTATATGGTTGCTAAACTTCCCTAAATGTGAAATTACAATATACTGCAACTTATGTTATTGTTGTCTTGTTTTGGTTAACCACTAGTTAAACTAAGTAAACGAACATTAAAAAACAATCATAAGTTAAGGAAGTTCTTAATTGATTAAATGAAAAAAATTTAGGAAAGAACTTAAGAAGTGCTAGATTAGGGATTAATAGGGCTGCTGTAATCAAGATATAATCCAAATTAACAATGTATTAATAATCTCCTTGGGGTATGTACATCTCGATGAGGTAGTTTCTGTAGGATGTTAGCACACGCTAACTGCAAGAATGTACTTTTGAGAAGACTTGGTTCTTTTGATAATACAACATTGTAGTTGGCATGTGGCAACACCCTTCTGCATTGATCATCTATATCTACACACAATAAGGACTTGAACTTAGTTTCTCTCTTGGTAAAGTTAGTGGCATGTTTGGGATAGGTATTAGCTCTCAATGGCTCAGGGTACCATGGAAAACCTAGTTGACATAGGTCAACCGAGTATGTCCATATACCCTAAGTCATTGTGAGCATCTTCCTATAATGAATTATGTTTCTAACCAGGGCTAGGGTTAAACTTTGGGCAAGTGGACTGACGGTAGTCAGTAAAGACCATTCATGATAACAAAGGAGTGAGGTGAAGGACATATTCCAAAATGATGAGCATGTTGTTTAGGAATAGTGACATACATAATATGTTGTAAATATTTTGCCAAAGTATCGTAAGTTGCTAGTTGCATTGTCCTATGTCACCTAGTTTAAAGCAACGTGATATCAGATGAATATTGGTAACAAATATTCAAATTTATTCTTTAAATATATCACTCAGTACCCGGTTTGGGGTAGGAAAAACCAAGTATATGAAGTATATGATAAGTATTCAATACTTAAGGTTAATATAAATATATCGGTAGATTACCGAGTTATGAAATGAATAGATCGGTGGAACACCGAGTCATTTACATTTGCATATGGTTATCTATTTGAGGTTTATTGGAATGAAATATTTGTTCTAAATAATGCTTTATTTAGAACAGATAACATTTATATATGTAAAAAAAATTCCTTGTTTCTAAAGTCTTAAAATGGGAATGTTACAAAATAGGTCACAAATGAATACAAGTTCAAGGATGAAAATTTTCTTCCATATAAAAGAATCATTGATTCCTTGAAATAGTTCTTTAAGTAGATAAAATTTGAGCAGATACCAAGAGCCCAGAAAAGATAAAAAAATGTCATGGCTAAGATAGGATCTATGTTAATAATTCCTCCAGGGAACAATGACATGCCATTCTTCATTGAAAATATAATAATAACAACATACGACATACCAGAATAATATTTTGGTGTGCAAAGTTGTTGGTCCCTTTTCACTGTGGTATGCTGAAATATTTAATTACCTTCATGATGGAACATTTCCCAAAAACTTTTCCTTTCCTGAAAAGTTCACCCTCATCCAATGTATAGCCCATTATACCCTACTTCAGGAAACCCTCTTCCACTGAGGTTACGATGGGAATCTGATGCGATGTTTAAATTCAGATGAATCTATCTAAGAAATCAAAGAGGTACACAAAAGAATTTGTGGGGCTCACACTAATGGCATCGTAATTGCAAAGACAATCCTTAGAGTAGGCTATTATTGGCATACCATGGAGCATGACAGATATAACCATGTGAAGAAATGCATTGGATTGTCAAAATTATGACAACTTGATACATGCGTCGTCTCAGTCCTTTCATCCTGTCACAACCCCTTAGTCATTCTCAAAGTGCGATCTTGATCTAATAGGGAAACTTAATCCTTTCTCTTCATACGGTCATAAATTCATCATTATTGCAACTGAGTACTTTACAAAGTGGGTAGAGGTTGTTCCTCTCGCCTTTTTTGAAGGTTCACAGATCTCTAAATTTATTATGAACCATATCATCTGTCAATATGGTATTCCCTATGCTATAGTCACTATTAATGGTAAGCCATTTACGAATAAAACAGTGAAATCATGCTACAAATGATTTCAAATTTCCATCAAGTTCTTGACCCCTATTACCCTCAAGGTAATGGGAAAGCCGAGTCTTCCCATAAAAACCTTAATTCACATCATGGAGAAGATAGTGAACAAGATATACCATGACTGGAATTTACAAATTCACCCTACCCTCTAAGCATTTAGAACTTCTATCTGCATCCCCACAGGTGCAACTCCATACTCTTTAGTATTCGACATCGAATCCATACTACCTCTAGAGCTCAAGATCCATTCTTTATGTATCAAGCTAAGGGACTACCTGAATGAAGAGGAAGACTATAGAGTATCTCTACTGAAAGAGTTGAAGGTATTAGACGATAAAATACTTCACACTCTCAATCAACTTAAATTGTATCAGGATTAAGTGTGATGAAGCTACAATAAAAGATTCATACCTCGTTAATTTTAGGTAGGAGACTTGGTGTTAAAAGAGAATCAGAAGAACACCAATAAGGATCATGAAAAAAACAGGGAAATTTGAACCGAATTGGCTAGGACCATATGTTGTGGTTACTAAGTTTAGTTCAAGTTCCTATAAGCTAGCCCATACAGATGGTCAAGATATTTGAGAACCCATGAATGCAATGCATCATAAGCGTTTCTATTCTTAAGTATGGGGTCTCAAAAATATCGAGAAAAGCAAAAAATTATAAAAACAGAAAAATAAAAAGATAAATAAAAGGGTGTGTCCGATAGTGAAAACCACACAATGGTGGCACTTTGGACGAGTCCTTTGGTGAAAAACAATTTCTGGCACCAAGGGAGCATCTGTTGTTAACAATAATTTTAGGTTTAGGAGTACGACAACTTTTTCCTAAGCTAGTTTTTTTTGCCTTTGTCCGAGTCCTTTGTGACCATATACTTCTTTTCCCTGATCCAACGAATATTAACTTTTGAATATGAAGAATTTAACTTTGAATGAAACCCTCTCACACTGGGGGCACATTCGTATGGTCACTTCTAACATATACTGCGTGGCATTTTGGCCTTGTATATCCCATCTAACGTTGGGGGAATCCACATGTCTTCATTTCCTTGCACATTCGCTTTCGAAAACTATTAAGAAAACATAAAAAAAGCATTCTTATAACTTTTGAAAAGCCCCAAAACATGTAGATATGTTCCTTGAAAAAAACCAAAACATTCAAATACGTTTCATAGAAAAATCCAAAACAATAATTTTTTTTCTTAAGATAAGACCAAAACAGTGAAAAATGTTTCATAAGTGTCCCACAAAAACAAGTAGTTTACTTACCTTTTTAGTTTATGGTTTGTAAGTATTTTAGTTTCACTACTTTTTCGTATGGTATAACATAAGATGAATTCACTTACTTGCTTTGATTGAATGTTATTTTAATTTTTGGTGCATTACATTGAGTTCATTTTATCTTGCATGCTTGTAAATAAATGTGTTGCTTTGATTAGGTTTGTTAACTTGTGCTTGTTATTTTTACTTATATGTTTTGTTATCATTTCATCATCCTATCACATAAAACCATAACATCTATACATCATATAAAAAAATTCTAAGTATACTTCACACATGTATGCTAAAATGTAATCATCAAATATTGTATCATCAATGGGGAAATAAGGGTTGCGCATGATCACAAATCTATCCCCCCCACACCAATATCAAAAATATAAACAATTTTTCCTAAAATTATCTCATCAACATGCAATATGACATCAGCTTAGGCTATCTCATAAATAAACAAACATGTGATACAGACATAAAAACATACAAATTAAACATGATATCTCATAAACAAGTATGGATATGTGTACCTGTGGTCCATCTGCTGGAATCCTTGGGTAGTCCCCTCGAATTGTCTACATGGTTCCTCTGATTCACTATCCTCGCCATTTTCTCCCATAGGTCAGAGCTCAAACCAATAGTCAAATGGTAAGAAAAGGTGATAAATAGCTTGTCGTGATGGCCTATATGCTTGTTTTTACCTTTTGCAGTGTGTTTATTTTTCCCAAAGTGCCTCGAAACCATTGTATTTTTTTTTAGAATTACTCTAACACTTTTCGCTATGATTATTTTTAATAAATAATAATTTTCCGCATGTTTTTGCTACACTGGGGCATATTTTTGCTTCTCGGTGGGCTTTTTTCTACTACCTAGGGCATGTTTTTCCTTACGGTAACTTTTAACATTGTCCCCAGGCTTCGTTATTTATTCTATAATATTTTCTTCTCTAAAAAAAAAGTTAGTCAAAACAATCAAATTTTTTCAAAAAAATAGATAAATTATAAAAAAAAACAAAAAAATAATTGTAAAATTTAAAATTTTGCAAAAATTGGTAAACAACACATACGCAACTAGATCCTGTGTCACTTACATTATCCTTAAATATTGAAATATGTCTTACAAAAGAAACTTTCTATTGTTCTTTCTTGTTCTGGTTTCAAACGAATTTCGGATGATCGTGATCTACCTCCATTAAAATAAGCTAGGTTGCATTCTATATCGGTCCTCTTGTTCAATAGTAAGTTTTCAGAGACTATGTCATGGTGGACAAAAGAATTTCAATGGTACTCAACTTGTGTCCTATGTTATTTCCCTCGCATGTATCCTTTCTTGGGGCATCATTTTTAACCCTTCTCGTTACAACATGAACATTCAGGAACTACATCTTGAAAACAAAAACATTGGTGCAACTGTCTTAAATGTTTTTTGTTTGAGTGCATAGAATTGTATTGATTTCTATAATAGCTTAGCTAGTTTACTTTCTCATATTACATTACATTTTTTATGTTGCATGGAACTAAAAGTCATTTAATTTATTGTATTGCATTACATAATGTATGTTACATGGAGTTACATATTTTTAGTAGTAAACAATTGCTAGTAATTTAGCTTTTCATGTTATCTTACACTTTTGTTTATTTTAAATAAATGTTGATGATGTAGATCATAGGGGTAACATGATGAAATAAGGTTGTGTATTGAAGACCGGATACAAAGATGTGTTAGGATTAATATTTTTTACATTATTAATGATGATTATTATTTGTAATATAATATGAGTTGATTAACAACTCATATTATTAGTTATATGTTTTGTTATAACTATTATTTGTTATGTGAGTTTAACCAAACTCACGTAAATAGGTTGTACGGGTATGTTATTATTTTGTATACTTCTTATTTTATAGGAAATTGTTCAGCTACATTCATGGCTATTTAATAGCCATTGTATTAGCATGATGATATAATGCGTGAAGAATATATTCATTGTTTCTGCTATGTAAACTTGTGCATTTTCATGATTTGTTATCAGAGCAATATCTGATCCTTTGCAATGAAATTTTACAGGATAATGAGGGACAACTGCATTTGTCCCTGTGCATGATGAAACTATTATGAGAATATTTAAGTTTATTTTGTATTATTTTAAAGTTTAGAATAAGCCTTCAATTCACCAAGTATCTTTGTTGTTGCTTGGTTTTCAAAAATAGAGCGAGCTCTTTAAATGCTTCCATTGTAATCTCTAGAAACGACATAATACATCAAGCTTGCGTTCAAATATACATATGTTAAAAAGAATCAATTATATCCTTATTCTCCTTAAAAAAGGTGGAACACCTTGAATACGGTCATGATTACCTTGAACAAAAGCCTCGGTGTGTCTCGTTTCAACGTCCTTGGGATCTGCAGACTGATACATCTATATGCATCATTTAAAATGAATTTGTGTAGATCCAACATCTATTCACATTTGTATTTCTTAATTTGCTTTGATGCCCTTGTAAAAGAATATTTGTTGAATTTTTGATCAAATTTCTGGTAGAATTTGTGTAGATCTAGTATCTATTCAAATGTGGATTTCTCAAACTCAAACCTGACTCCCATTTCTTGATAGAGCTACGTTACTCAACTCACCACATGTGCATTCATGGTTTGGCCAACCACGGTTCATTATCCAATGAACTGGTTTGTGCAAATTGATGATTATGTGTTGTGGCATATTTTCATGTGAAACATTTTACTCGGCGGCACAAGAGAACTACTCCTAGTGGTATTCTAAATATCAAAATTCTATGTCAAATTTTGGTTGGATCGACTTCTGGAGTATCAAATCAATACCAACATATGAAATTCTTTATTCTTCTCTCCGCATGTGAAATATCAGAGGTGCATGTGAATTTTCTATATTAAAATAGTGAGTATTTTTCATGTAAAATATTTTACTAGAATTCGGTTTAATTTAATCTCTAGTTAGTCCTCAAAAGTCAGCTTAGTCTAAAGTTTTATTATCTTATGAGTCGATTCATTCTACTTTAGCGACTAGGACTCATTTTTTTACCTTAATAGAAGGTATTAGGGTCCATATTGCTCATTATAGTTTAGTGTTTTTAAAAATCCATATTTACTACTGAGTCAAATCCAATCATTAATTGGATTTTATGTTTTTAAACATTATTCATTAAAGTACATTGATTCATTAGTTTTTTGGGTCATCTTGATCAGTTAAAAGAGTCAAAGTTTAATATTAATAATGTTTATATATCATTTGTGTAGTCTTTTGTGTCTCTTCATTGTCAAGATTAGTTGAAGTTTGTGTTAATAGTCAATTATCATAATTTAGGTGATTATTATGAAAATTGTCAAAATTGTAAAAATATAAATAAAAAATTACCTTGCGAATGCATTTTTGGTTGAACCTGACATTTGATTTAGGCATGTAATCGAGTTTCAAATTCACATTCCGCTGAACTAGCAACGTCATATCAGAGGATGGAGGAAAATGGAGGAAGGAGGTCAATCAACAACCTCTCATCAGTCACCAATGATGGGGCCACACATATGGTTTGGTGACATGCGTATAGTGTGGTTTCTATTTCTAGCTCATTTTTAGTGTTCCTGTTTGCACTTATGATGGTTTGCTGAATAAACCCTTTTCAAAGATTTTTGGAGGAGTCATGTTTTCAGAATACTCACTTTTGGGAGTAGGAGAAGATTTCAAGGTAGACTCAAGGGATGGTTATCCAGCTAGTGTAAAGCTTGTGGATCTTGGAGATCCAGAATTTGGGAAGCCCAGGGAGAAAGGGAAAGTCCCACAAGAACCCAAAGAGGAAGGGAGCATTCCTGGATAATTCAGCTCGACACTACACCTTTGCGAGGGTAAAGAGATAATATATGGAGTTTGTACCTGGTCTAAGAAGTGATTTCAGGAGGTGGTTCAACTTCTTCGAATATGGTTCTTCACCGTGTTCACATTAAGGGGGTAAAGATTAGTGATTAATAATGTTCACACTAAGGGGGGTGAATGTTAGGATTAATATTGTTTACATTATTAATCATGATTATTATTTGTAATATAATATTAGTTGGTTAACAACTCATATTATTAGCTATATGTTTTGTTATAACTATTATTTGTTATGTGATTTTAACCAAACTCACGTAAATAGGTTGTACGGGTATGTTATTGTTTTGTATACTAATTAATAGTCATTGTATTAGCATGATTTATGAGGTGAATAATATAGTCGGTGTTTCTGTTGTGCAAACTTTTGCATTTTTATGAAGATGAACATGTTCTTATTCTCCACTTTCCTATCTTATCACTACTAAATTTTCTTCCAAATCACCTAGGGTAATAAACAACCATGTTTATCCCTATCATTTTATCTTCTAAAAAAATAACCAAGGGTTTCACGTCCGTTCTATCCTATTTCTTTTATCCATTTCAATCATATTTTTGATAGTCAATTGAATTCTTGTATCACCCCATCAACACTCGAGGGGGAATCCTTCATCCTTCATCCTATTAATCATTCTTCTACCCCTTCAAAATTTTCTACTTGTTTATGCTTATCTATTATATTTGAAGTGAATTCACTAGCTTCACCTCAAACAGGGGGAAATGTACACACTTGAATTCTACCTTTGCAATCTTATTTCAAAAATGCACACAAATCACTCTCATTATTTCCAAATCCATTTTAATTAGTGGTTTTCACTAATTAAATAATGTTCCTTACCAAATTATCCAATGAACACCATTTTTTTGATTGCATAACCTCTTTCACATTTAGGATGACATTTTATGACAAATCGTAAGTCGAAATCCTCTTCAAAACAAAAAATTAATATTTATTATCTAATTAAGCCTATTTTCCCCTTAATTTGGTCAATATGCCCTAATATTAACTCAAACCCATCTTATGACCACTCAAAATCATCCCACTTTCCTCCATAATGTCGCAACAAGCTTCAAAATCTTATCCTAGCTTCCAAGTTGACCTTAAGCGGTTGATTAAGGATTCATACCTCTTAATCACTTGGTAATTCACTAATTATGATTAGAAATTGTAAATATTCTTTGTACTTTTATTCCTACGTGCACCAAGATGCAATTTTTCTTCAAAGGAAAAACTATAAATAAGACTAAGTACTACCTTCCAATTTTACACCACGCTTTTATTAGTTGCCTCATATAAAACATATGTTAAAGACCATAAACTCCTTTAAGGATGCATATGCTCACTATTTCCTAAAGCCTTCAGTATGGTTAGCAGGAGGGTATTCAAAATGAAATTTTAGTCTTGTGTTGGAGATGTCTTCTCACCATTTGTGGAGTAGTAACCATTCCTAATTTGATAGCTTCCTAGATCTATTTAGGTCAATTGTTTAGTAATAATATAATATAGTAAGCATACATAGATATTAGATGTTAGTTTCGTTTGATATCCTTTGTTATGTTATTAAGCTTTGATCTTTGATGTTTCATTACTTAGATTTTCCAATTATCTTTAGACTATATGGTTTTGGTCTTGCATTAAACTAGCTAATTTATGCTAAAATTTTAGGTTGGTTTACTCTCAAGATTTAAAGTTACCATCAGGATCTTGATTTCTAGTGGAATGCCTTGTAGGTAAGCTCCCTTTGGATATCGTAAAAACTGGAATTTAGCTACCTCTAGACATGAATAAGTGGAAATTGAGTATTCCAAGATATAACTATTCAAGACACCATGAAACTACGTATCCACATCTCAAGTCCAAATGAAATCAACATCATAAAGGGCATGTAATTATTTCTGCATCTAGACAACTGTGTGGTATCTTGAATTCTTCTTAGATGCATAAGCAATCAGCCACTCGTATAATTCTACTGGAAATATGACGAAAAAGCTCTCATATAAACTGTCATATAGATTCTATTCCACCCACATGTATGTGTTAAACTCATATCTAGTGTTGAATCGTCATGCATATTCTTATTTCAGATCATGTATCCACTCCTCAACACTTGATAGAGTTAACCGGTACATCTTCATCACAAACCATCCTAGAATAAACAAAGAGCTAAAAAAGAGGTCCCGGCAACAGAACTAATGATGCAGCCTATAATCATAGTAGATACAGAATCACCGAATATAGACCCTAGGAATAATGCCTGAAACAGTCACTCAGCCTAGACTGAGTGCTACCCTTCGAAGTAGCAACAAGTAGAATACCAAAGTCTCTCTTTAGGATTACTATTGCAGGATGTTAGTTCTCCATGAAGACTTAACAATATACCTAGTTCCATTACTGACACATCATTCTAGTAGAGCATACCAGTATGCATATCTTTGGGAAGGGAGAACAAAACTATCTTATTAACTCATGATGAGATCAAAGACATGGTACCTAGGGATTATGGAGGATACACATAGAACTAACACTTAGATTTATCTAACATCCATCCATTATATTCAATGTAATAAGTATATAGACCATCTTCATTAGTGCAATAACAATAGTATGCGCGTAACTAGATTTAACAACATAATCTTCACTATTGATATACATGTTCTGAAACATTTCTATCTCTTGAATGAATGAAATGAATTTTTTATCTCCATCTGTATACCATGAACTATTTGCAAGTTTCCTTGTCATGCCTTATTTTGAAGAAATCCCCAAGTGTGCCCTAATTTTTCCCTAAATATTTTCTATCTACGGGCTTTGCCATTTTTTCCTATCTTCCTGATCATGGATGCTCGAAAAATGTTCAAATTTCTTTTGTATGCCTTTGAAAATCCATTCCCACGGTCAAAAAATGCTTGGAGCCATGATTTACCTAGTTTTGTTTCAAATTTTTCTATCCTTAGTGAAAAAATCGGATCCTAGGTGTGAACTGGTAAATTTATTTGTTTTTGTTGGTCTGACAGGCATCGTTTACCCATGAAATTCTACCTCAGCATTTGGCAGATACCTGGCCTCTTTTGATTGGTCAAGGGATGGCGGATAAATGTTTTGAACTTATCACTTTTTGCTATTTTGGCAAGAGGGAAAAGTTGGTCCCATGGCTCTGATAAGTTCTGATTGGTTCTTTTGCTGTTTACATGGATTCCTCTAATTAGATGAGGCGTGGCAGGTTTGCTTTTATGAACTTGTTCTTTTTGGATACTTTGGAAAAAAGTTTTAACTCACCTCGTGGCCTCGCCAGGGTCTTGATTAAAGTCAAAATTTAACTGGAGGGAAAATTTTCTTATTTTTTCCCCGAAAGTTTATACGTGTTCATCTCCAATTGGTCGCGGGTGGGCGAGTCCTTTTTATGCCTTAAGGAATTGAGGAAAAAGATGTAAAATATAAAATAAATTCTTAAGACCCCACAGCCAATCAGAACAGGACACGTCACCTTTGAAAATTCAAAAGGCAAATGGGCAAGCCATTGGAGGAATTTAGAACTTTTAACTTTTTGTGAAAAGGGTTAAATTTATAAAGAGAATTTTATCCGTAGCTAATCAGAGAGAGACACATGGCATAGTTGAAAAGTCAAAGGGTAGGGAAGCAGACTAGCAGAATACTTTGTGTTTTTTGGATTTGAAAAAGCATTACGGTTATAAAGTGAACCGCGCCTCCACAACAAATTAGTGAAGGACACGTAGTTTGACAGGTCAAAAATTAGGGAAGAAGAGCTCTGAGGGAAATCTGGAAATTTCACCCTTTCGTGAAATTTAAAGTTGCAAAATGAAATTTAACTCCACCAAATTAGAGGAGGACACATGTCAGGGTTGAAAATTCAAAAAGATGAGGTTAAACTTTGAAGTTTTTAGCTTTATTTTAAGGAGTAAAGTTAAAGTGAGCCACATGCCCGGAACCAATTAGAAAAGGACATGTGTCAACTTTGAAAATTCAAAGCAAGGATGCGGGCCATCAGGAGGTCTTTGAAACTTTTAGCTTCATTGTAAAAGGAATAAAGTATAAAAGAGAGTCATGGCCCCACAATGAATCACAAAATAACATGTGGCAAGATCAGAGGTAAATGTGTGGGACCTTGGAGAAAATTTGAATTTTTTTCCTTTTTGAGAAATGAAGTATGATGGTAAAACACGACCCCACATCGAATCAAAGATCGACATGTGGTCAATCAAAAAGTCAAGGTGGAGGGGCGGAGAAAAGTGTCAAAATTTTCCATTTTCCCAAAATGTTATAAAATGTTAAAAGGTGCTCCCAGGTCCATTTCCAATCATATTTTTCCACGTGGCCGAATCTAATTAAAATTGGTAAAAGTGGCCCCAGGCTAGTTTCAAATCAAATTTCTCCAATGTGGAATGGCTCAAATTAAAAGATGAAAGGGAAAGATTGATGGTAGTTGTGCATTTCATTTGATTTTTCCACCATTGGAACTCCAGGATGTTTGGAGATGTGATTTAATACATCATTATTCAACAAATTTTGATGATTTTGTGTCATTTTGGTCTGCAATGCAATTAAATAGTTTTGGAGGCTGTAAATTATAAATTTGTGAAATTTGTGGATAAAGTGTTATGTTTGTGGAGCCTGTTTTCATGTTAGAGTGTGGTACACCTTCTATGTGTTACACTCGCCAGTATTTTTATGGCTGGTCCGGGCACTCAAGATGAGCTGCTCAAGGTTCATGGGGCGAAGCCCCCCCGAATGTGGGGGCTCAGGGACGAAGCCCCCATTTTCATGGGTGGTTTATCAACCCATGGGTAATGGGTAACCGTTATGGGCTGTTTTTGGGCCCATGGTTTTTCGATACCCATTGTTTTGATACCCACGGTTTTTTGTCCAGGGTTTTGATGGGTTTTTTCCCATGGTTTTGATACCCATGGTTTTGTAAAACTACTTAAGCAATTGTCTATTTATATGGTCTTATGCATATGATAGAGAGATAATGCAAATGCATTGCAAATGTGCTTTGAATTCGGGTGTGAATTCTGTAGAGTTTGTTGAGCATAGCTCCAAACGGATCTAGGTATTGTATTGAGAGAGTGGAGGCTTGTAATAAAATCTAAGCAAGTGATTCTTTGTGGACGTAGCCCAAATTAGGTGAACCACGTTAAATATTGTCTCTTTTGTGTTGTGTTATTTATTCTACACTTTTATTTGAGATCTGTAATATTTTCTACATATTAGTTTCTACTGTTGTGATTCTATAAGGGATTATTCCACATATTTTATCTCTTATTCCCTAACAATTGGTATCAGAGCCTGGTTTGGTTTGCTGAAGTGTTGAATCACAGGGAAAGTTTTATCTTGAGTGGGAGCTATGGAAGATGATGGAAGATCTAGGGTTGATAAATTCAACGGGTAGAATTTCAGTCTTTGGAAGATGTAGATGGAAGATTACCTTTATCAGAAGGATCTTTATACTCCACTATCTGAGAAGGTGAACAAACCCTCGAGTATGATAGATGTGGAATGGGATTTTTTGGATCGGAAGGCACTTGGAACAATCTAGGACTGTGTCTTGCATCTTCGGTATTATTTAATGTTTCAAAGGAAAAGACTACAAAAGAACTGATGGATGCATTAGGGAAGTTGTATGAAAAACCCTCTGCCTCTAATAAGATATTTTTAATGAAAAATTTGTTTAATATGAAGATGTCTGAGAATGGTTTAGTAGCAGATCATTTAAATGATTTCAATATGGTTGTGAATATGCTAGCTTCGGTTATAATAGAATTTGATGAAGAAGTTAGGGATTTATTAATTCTGTGCTCTTTACCTGAAAGTTGGAATAGCTTGGTAATGGTGGTAAGCAACTCAGTTCCAGATAACTCAAAGTTGAAGTTTGAGGATGTTGTAGGGGTGATTCTAAGCTGAGGAAATGTGAAGAAAAATATCTGGTGAATCTTCTACTTCAGGGAATGCTTTGACAGTGGAAACTAGAGGGAGACAGAAGAATAGAGGAAACCATGGAAAATCAAAGGATCGGGCAAGGTCAAAATCCAAAAGCAAGATAGTATGTTGGAACTGTGGAAAGTCTGGGCATGCAAAGAAGGACTGTTGGGAGCTTCAGGATAAGAAGAAACAACAAGAAGAAAACAAGGAGGCAAATGTGGCATCGGGTAATGTATGCCACGATGCTTTGATTCTTTCTTTGCATAATATTAATGAATCTTGGGTTTTAGATTCAGGGGCTTCTTTTCATGCTTACTCCACATAGGCATTATTTTGTTGATTATGTTCAAGGGGATTTTGGGCATGTTTTTCTTGGTGATGATGAGCCTTGCAGTATAGTTGGAAAAGGTTCTGTTCAGGTTAAGATGCAGAATGGGAATACATGGCTATTCAAGGATGTCAGATATGTGCCTACATTAAGGAGAAATTTGATATCGATGGGGTAATTGGGAAGTGATGGTTGTATTGTGATATTTATAGTTGACTCTTGGAAGGTCACCAAGGGTGCTCTTGTGGTGGCAAGAGGTAAGAAGGTTGGAACCTTGTATTTAACCACTGATAGTACTAATGATTGTAATCTTGTGGCTTCAGATGCAAATACAACATTATGGCACTATAGGCTCGGCCATATGAGCCATAAGGGCATGGACATCATAAAGAAGAATTTTCATGGATATACAGAAACAAGTTTAGATTTTTGTGAGAACTGCATATATGGGAAACAAAAGTGAGTAAGGTTTCTCAAGGTTGGACCTATGAAGAAAGAGAGTAAGTTAGAGCTAGTACATTCTGATGTGTGGGGGCCGACTTAGGTATCATCTCTTGGGGGTTCAAGTTATTATGTTACTTTTATTGATGATGCAACAAGGAAAGTTTGGGTTTATTGTATTAGAAACAAATCTGATGTATTTGATACTTTTGTTAAATGGAAAGCCTTGGTAGAGAATGAAACAAAACTTAAGTTAAAATGTCTCAGGTTAGATAATGGAGGGGAGTATTGTAGCAATGAATTTGATGATTATTGTTCTAAGAATGGAATCCGTAGGAAAAAGACAGTTCCAGGAACCCCGTAGCAGAATGGGGTGTCAGAAAGGATGAACAAAACAATAATGGAATGTGCTAGGAGCATGAGGATACATGCAGGACTGCCTCTTTATTTTTGGGTAGAAGCGGTGAGCACAACTATGTACTTGATAAATAGAGGACCCTCAAGTGCCTTGGATGGAGGCATACCTAAGAGGCTTGGTACGGTAAGAAAGTTGATTACTCATTTCTTAGAGTTTTTGGATGTGAGGTGTTTGTTCATATTGACAAGGATGATAGGACCAAGCTAGAGGCTAAATCAGAAAAATGCACTTTTATTGGTTATGGTGGTGATGACTTTGGATTTAAATGTTGGAGTATTAAAGACAAGAAAATCATTCAGTCTAGGGATGTGGTCTTTAATGAGAAAGTCATGTATAAGAAATAGTTAAAGGAAAACAAGGAAGAATCCAAGAAAGAATATGCAGTGGTAGAGGATCTTCCGGATGGGAAAGTGACCCATGAATCAGTTCAGGAACCTACTCAACAGGAACCCCAAACTCCTATAGTGAGGAGGTCTTCTAGGGTAAGAAAAGAACCTTGAACATTTTTCTCCTTCTCTTTATTATTTATTACTCACTGATAGTGGAGAGCCAGAGAGCTTTGATGAAGCAATGCAGGTAGATGCTAGTAAGAAGTGGGAGCAAGCCATGGATGAGGAGCATAAGTCTCTCATGGAGAACCAGACTTGGGATTTGGTGAAGCTACCAGAAGGAAAAAGAGCATTGCAGAACAAGTGGGTCTACAGAGTTAAAGATGAAGAATGGAGGAAAGAAAAGATATAAGGCCCGGTTGGTGGTCAAGGGGTTTGCATAGAAACAAGGTATAGATTTTGATGAGATTTTTTCTCCTGTAGTAAAAATGACTTCTATCAGAACTGTTCTTGGAATAATGGCAGTAGAAGACTTGCACTTAGTACAGTTAGATGTAAAGACTAGCATTTCTCCATGGTGATTTGGAGGGAGCTATATATGCAGCAACCAGAAGGATATGAAGTCAAAGGTAAAGAGGAGATGGTGTGTAAACTGAAGAAGAGCTTGTATGGCCTGAAACAAGCTCCACATCAATGGTATAAGAATTTTGATAGCTTCATGATGGAGCAAGGTTATATCAGATGTCATTCTGACCATTGTGTGTATACAAATAAATTTGAGGATGGAAGTTATATTATCCTGTGTTTGTATGTTGATGACATGTTGGTTGTAGGTAAAAACATGCAGGAAATAAAAGTACTCAAGAAACAGCTAAGTGAATCCTTTGATATGAAGGATTTGGGGGCTGCCAGACAAATCCTTGGTATGAGGATAACTCAGGATAGGAAGGAACGGAAACTGACTTTATCTCAAGAAGAGTACATTAAGAAGGTATTGGATAGGTTTAACATGCAGGATGCTAAACCGGTTGGGACTCCTTTGGCAGGCCATTTTAAGTTATCAAAGGAGCAGTGTCCTAAGACAGAGCAAGGAAAGAAACCATATGTTCAAGGTACCTTACTCATCAGCGGTTGGTAGTTTGATGTATGCTATGGTGTGCACTAGGCCTGATATTGCCCATGCAGTGGGAGCTATGAGTAGATTTATGAGTAATCCAAGTAAAGAGCATTGGCAAGCAGTAAAGTGGATCCTTCGGTATTTGAGAGGGACCATGGGGATAGTTTTGTGCTACAGTGGATCCGACACCACTTTATGTGGTTATGTAGATTCAGACATGGCTAGAGATGTTCACAGCAGGAGGAGCACAACAGGTTATATTTACACTGTAGGTGGGACAACAGTGAACTAGATTTCATGAATACAGAAGTTGGTGGCTTTATCAACCATGGAGGCTGAGTAGAGGCAAGCAAAGAGATGATTTGGTTACAACAATTGCTTGAGGAGTTGGGGCATAAGCAGAAGGAATGTAAGTTGCATAATAATAGTCAGAGTTCTATACACCTAGCTAAGAACTCTACTTTCCACTCTAGGATTAAGCATATACAGTTGAGATATCACTTCATCAAGACATCTTTGGAAGAAGATAAGTTGAAGTTAGAGAAGATTCATACCAATCAAAATCTTGCAGACATGATGACCAATGTGGTCACAAGGGATAAAATAAATCTATGTTCAACTTTGGTTGGCCTTCGTGGATGAAAGTGAAGGGTTGAGAAGTTTACTAAGTGGAAATCAGTCTCCAAGTGGGAGATTGTTATGTTTGTGGAGCCTGATTTTCATGTTAGAGTGTGGTACACCTTCTATGTGTTACACTCAGGTATTTTTATGGTAGTCCTGCTCACCAGTGAGCGGGTCAAGGAGCTTTGGGGGGGTGAAGCCCCCCCAATCAACGGGGGCTTGGGGGTAAAGCCCCTGAAGCAAATTTTCATGGGTGGTTTATTAACCCATGGGTAATGGGTAACCGTTATGGGTTGTTTTTGGGCCCATGGTTTTTTGGTACCCATTGTTTTGATACCCACGGTTTTTTTCCCATGGTTTTTTGATACCCACGGTTTTGTATGAAACTACTTAAGCAATTGTCTATTTATATGGTCTTATGCATATGATAGATAGACAAGAAAATGTATTGCAGATGTGCTTTGAATTTAGGTGTGAATTCTTTAGAGTTTGTTGAGCATAGCTCCAAATGGATTTGGGTATTGTATTGAGAGAGTGGAGGCTTGTAATAAAATCTGAGAAAGGGATTCTTGGTGGACGTAGCCCAAATTGGGTGAACCATGTTAAATACTTGTCTCTCTGTGTTGTGTTATTTATTATGCACTTTTATTTGAGATCTATAATATTTTCTGCATATTAGTTTCTACTGTTGTGATTCTGTAAGGGATTATTCCACATATTTTATCTCTTAGTCCCTAACAATTCAAAGTGTTGCCTTGCTCAGGGTGAAAAATGAAAAATACCTATCATATCCAGAAGTGTGCAGAGCCTCCAAAAAATGATTAAAAAGTGGATTTCTCATAGGTGACAATGATCAGAATGATTATAAGGGATTTCCAATAGAAGTTATGACAAAAATGGCATCCTAGTCATTTCTCGAGGGCCAAATGATGGAACATGATTTTCAATGATTCACAATTTAGAAACACCTGACATCTTTCAGATGTGAGTTCTGTTAAATGTCACTTTCTAAGGAATGATTGAGTAAAATTTGAAAAGGATCCCTCGAATATTCTTCTTTTTTGGGAGGGAAATTGAGTGAGGAAAATGTAATAAATGAAATGAGAATGCACTCTTTAGTACATGCGAAGGGTCAGGGATTAAATTTCATAACAAAAATTTAAGAAAATCCATATTATGAGAAACCCGTTTGAGATACTTGGTTAATTTCCTTCTGTGTTAGATTTTCTATCATGTCAAGTTGGTTACAGATGTATAGCCATTGACGAGCACTAAGATTACTCTGGAAGCTTTCCCATACTGTATGAATTTAAGTAATTTTGAAATTAATTTGTGTTCGATCTCTGGAGCAATTAGTGTTTTCTTTGTTTCAGAATGTCAGCAAGTAGTTTTTCTTGTCTCCTATTGTAATCTTACATTGAAATCTTTGTGAAATCACACAGGATCTTGTCCCTCTGATAGTTTAGTGGAATTTACAATTTCATTTATCAGGAAGAGCCTCCATCTTTTGATGTGATAAATGAATTTAAAATCACTTTACACTATCATTTGTTAATAAAGAATTGTCTATAAGTCTTTGGGTGTACCTTATGGTGTGATTGATCATAGATTTTGGTGTTTAATTGAGTATTTTAACTCTGATCCTTCGTGTTAGATTCTCAAATACTATGTGAGAACGTGTTGATCTGGGCCTCCATTGAAGCACACCTTTTGGTTAAAGTAACATCTTAACTATTCTGAAGTTTTCTGTTGTTGAGTTTTCCATTGTTATGAAGTGTCTCAAAGATTTGGTATAATCAACTCTATCCTACTTAATCTCCCACCAAAAAACCATTCAAAACCACTGAATCCTACTCCTGAACTACCCTTGTTTTTCCCTGTATATCAATAAAGGAACAAAATCCATTCACTAAAATATGCAAAACAATCAGGATCCCATAGTGTCATTATTAACCTTAGCCTTGTTTTGAAAGTTTATCCATCTTTTAGAAGTGACAACTCTTGAGAGTTAAATTATGGAGTATTTATCCTACTTTCCCAAGGTTTTTTTCATAAAATTTGTGTAAAATAAATATATATCCATCTCCTTCATCAAACAGAGGTTACACTAAGGATCCTCTCACCCTGGTTGAAGAGGCACAACTTAAAGTAGTCAGGATAGGTTAAATTCTCTTGAAGGTGTTATCCATCTCTCTAAAATCTAAGTGAAAAAGGGCCAGTTAGATCTCATCCCCGGCTACAAAATGACATACATTATGATCTATCAGTCTCTAAGCTCCATGTCAAATCTATGATGCTGCTTAGTTTGAAAAGGAGAATAATTTTGGATACCAACACATCTGCAGTGGCACTTATCTGTGGGGATGTACTAATAGTTGGAGGGAAAATCCTACTACTCTCCCAATTATTCCTTTGGCGACAGGATGGCTAAATCATCAGTATAGCGATATGATGCTAAAATCCTCAATCAAATGATAGGGTTCATAAATCCTTAGTATTATTCCAACCATCTCCAAGGAAATAAACATGCAAGAACAACTGTATCTCTTCTCGAGGAAATTTACGCATATTCTATACTTGAATCACTTGTTTTCAATATGCATTTCTATTTTCGCATTTTCTGAGATTAATTATAATTTCATTTATCATTAGAATTGACTACACTTACCTACTATTTTAGGTTTGATCTTACTCCAAAAAAAGGAAACACACAAATGGAACAAGCTATAATCTCAAACACAAAAGGCTCTAGAAGAGATAATATCCAAGAAAAAAATTCAATAATTTTCGATACAATTATTAGGTTACCCCTAGGATCCTTATCCTCTTATATATTCCATGATAAATATTTTATAATCTCCATTCGACATGATATTAAGTACAATCCTCATTCGGCATGTTATCGATGACAACTACCTCCAACTCTCCAAAAGGAATGCTCTTCATATCTAATTTATGGGGAAGTGTATGGAAATCAAGGATAACAATGGGGGTGTTAAGTGAAATTTTTTTAACAAAAATAATAAACTTCAACTTGTACGAGTTATTTGAGATAACTACTCTTAAAATTTGAAGATGTACTAAGAACATGAATTGTAGCATTTCAAGTCTAGCTTCTAAACTACTATTTTTTTTTTAAATGGTTAAGTTTAAGTGAGGTAAAGAACTAAAATGCCAATGGGTGCTCCTATTTTTGTAAAAAAACATGTTATATAGTCATTCGTACCTCCCATTTTTGTGCACTATTTAGTTTTTTTGAAAACCCTTTTGTAGAAAGGTAGATATGATCATCTAGTTTGGGATATAAATATTTTTTAAAAATTAGTGAGCATTTTTTAAAATTTTCCAAGTAAAAATATTTTTAAAATTAAAAAATAATGGATAGCTGACAGTTTCCCCCAACTACTTCAAAATATCGAAATTTATATTTTTTCAATACGTATAGAATTAGTCCTAATTTGGGAATTTTAAATTTTATTCAGTTCATAGGAGTGGAACAAAAGATATATGATGAAAGATATACATGTATGAATTAAAAAAATAGAGCTAAAAAAAGAAGGAAATTAATAAGGACGGAAATCTTATACTAGTCAAAAAAAATGAAAAATCATATAATTAGAAAGAGGAAAGTTTCATTGACCTTGTAGTCATATTTTAAAGAAATTTGTTGATCCTTTTTGTGGGATTTATTGTTATTGAAGACACATTTTTTCATTTTATTTAAAAATCACGTTGTTTGTTGTGTTTGAGCAAGTCAACACCTTATGCTCTGGGTTCTACATGAGTTTAAGCGATGGGGTATTTCCATGTAACATCAAGAAAAAGTAGCGCATACACATTATAATATGTACATGCTATAACATGTAAACGATATAACACATACGAATTATAATACATATGCACTATAATGCATACATGGTATAACACATATGTATTATAGTGGATACACTTTATTATTTTTACTATTCCCTACCCCCTCCAATGTACTTTTCTACCCCTTTCACAGGAATTATGTCCCCACTTTGTCTGTTCTTGAATGTTTTGTACATTTTTCCCTAGCCCCACTATTTATATTTTACTAATCATCGGGGATAAAAAATTATGTAATGACATGAAGAAGGTGAAGAATAATACAACAAAAAATTTATAAATTATTAGAATAAAGAAAGTGAATCGAATGCAAAAATTTTATGGAGGGAAAAGTACATCTACTATCTCAAATACACCTGATCTTGTAGAAAATGAGGAGTATAATTATATTGTAATGAGTATTGATAATTAATTGAATGATAATATTGTTATGGATGAAAATTTGATAAGATTAATAATATTGAACATTTACCTGAGAATCCAAATGTTAATCTTGAAAATTATATGGAAAATCTGAATGAGGAAACTAAACTTGTTAATGAATCTTTACCTTTAAGAGCACCTCCTTCTATTTTGCATAAAAAACCCCTTCACTTAATTTAAATTGATGAAAACTTTGTAAAATCAATGCCTAACAAAATGCTTGACAAAAATGTGAGAAGAAAAGGTACGGTAATTTGGGATAATTACTTTGAGAAATTAAAAGATACACAAAGATGTCAATCATTTGTTACGTTGATAAAATAAATTAACAGGAGACCTACAATGAAGACCCTGAGACTAAGAACATCTAATATTGAAGGTCTAAATGTGACAATTTTTGAAAATATACATAAAGCATACCATATTGTAGGTGTCAACAAATGCACCAAAGATAGTAATGCTACACAGTGTGCAGTTACTAATTATATAATAAGTGATAAACAAGTGAACAAACAATCAATTAGAAAAAATTAGAGATTTCAAGGTAAATAAAAAACAATAATGAAAGAAATAGGGAGACAAAAAAGTCTTGAGTCAGCCAATAACACTGACTACTTAGATTTATCTAGTAGACTCTCATGGAAAGACAATGATGCATATATGATTTTCTAAAATAATTAGTTGTAAATTTTTTGAACGAGAACACAATGGTTTCACTAAATATAGAAGATATATAGTAAAAAGAAGAATAGGTTCTCATAATCATGAAACACATGTAAAACATTTCTTTGATATGACTCGAACACAATTGGTCTCTAAGTTTAATAAAGAAAATCTAGAAATTGATATTATCCAAATATTTTTTTAAAGTGAAAAAACCCTTTTATGTGAAAACCAATCACTCATGTTCCACTTGTTTTAAGAATCATGTCAAATTTTCAGTTAATTATAACATTTTTCATCAAGTATGTTGTGTTTTTCTTACTAATATCATGTTGCAGGAGTTTGGATTAAGTGTCCCGCCAAAATCAGCAAAGGAATTTATTCCTACCATATTTTGTGAAAAATCAATTGGACAATTTACTACTAACAATGCATGTTTCGATGGAATGTGAAATGTTTTTGGTGGCTTTCCAAAATTGAAAATTTATATCCATGAGGAGAGTACACATGCAATGGGAAGAGAATTAGTTAGTCTAAAAAACATAAATCTACGTCATATCAATTAAAATATGGAAAATAATATAAGAGGTGTGAGATTGTTATAGAACAATTTTATGTATCAGAATATATGGTCAAATTCAAAGAGGAAATTATTTGAGTATGCAAAGCACACACATAAAGCTTGATAGTTGGATGAACAATTACAATTAATAAAGAAACATTCCCTCTTGATAATATTGTTTTAGTAGTTGACTTTGCATAGAATTACTCATGATAGCCAAAAATGGAGGTTCATTCACAATACTATAACTCACTGTAATTTTCTATTTTCATGCATATAACATTCATGGACTCTCTAAAAATAACTTTAAGAAAGATCAAAAAATATCAAGATAGTATAGTTTATACATCAATGATGATAGAACACATTCTAAAAATATATGCCACGGTGTTTCTAGTTGTTTTATGTGAATTTTGTTGAGAGGAAAACTATTTTTAATTAACATTACAAATATGTGAATAACTACACATCATAATTTGAGAATGCATGATTTTTTTATTAGCTAAATAGGATGTACATGACAACAAGTGTACAACATATTTAGATGTTTACTAAGTTAAGACATGAGAAAGGAGATCATGATGGTGTTGGAGCATGTGTGAAAATACCCCTTGCAAGAGAAGAATTAAAGTTCAAATATGGTGCTAAATTTAAAGGTATGTAAAGCATTTTTTATTGGTGTAACAATAACATGGGCCATGAATATCAAGAGAGATCAATAGTTTGTAAGTTTTTCGGTTTGATAGAGGAACACCATTTGACAAGTTATTGATATTGTATGATAGTTACAAGATCAGGGGATATACACACATTATGTAATTCAAATGCAAGCTCTTGCACTATTCACACTAGGTGCATGACATGTTTTTATATAATATGCATTGACTTTGTGTGGAATGTATTTGAGTCACAAGTGTGGGTGAATGAAAGGACTTGTAAACCTATAATTCCATTTGAAACATATCGAGTTACACGAGAATTATAACTTGTGTCTTTAGATCATATGACAACATCATCTAACTTTGACCAATTATCTAATCTAGTGCAAGAAGGTACACACATGTCTTGTTATAAATTAAAAAATTAAAAAATGATAATATCTTAATGAATTTAAAATTTGAATTAATTATTACTTTGTGATATAAGGGATTTTTTTGTAGTTATTGCAATATAATTTAACGAAGAGGGAACAAACTACTTCTTGTCTCATTGTGTAAAGGGAAAATAGAAATTGATTTCCCTAATCATTTATGGTGAAAATCTTGAGTATCCCACAAGGTCAATGGTAGTCACTGAAAATCATTTTTGATGATATCTTATCAAAGAATTAAAAACTTGGTTGTTTGAAGACTATGAAATACATAGGAAGATACTTTCAAATTAACATTTAGTTATTTCAACAAATATTTAGTCGGTCAAATATTAAGGTAGGCCATCAAACAAGAATCTCTGTAAGGTTCGTGAGTTAGGTCATGAAACACTTATCACTACTAACAAGAGTAGAGTTGACCCTTTTGCTTCATTGGATTGAATTTCCAAATTATGTTCACTTTGTAGACACAAAATCACCAACTTTGGGTAATTATCTAGTCTTGATCACATACTACTATTTATATGGTTCCTAAGTAAGAAAAATACTGATTATCCCATGACTTTGGCCATATTTTGTTGCTTTCTATTGTTACTTTTGGTCTTGCACATTTATTGACCCAATATGTCTTTTCATACTTCAATTTTACCATTTTTTGGACTATGGCACCCAACAAGGATGCCAACACTAGGCTTCCTTGTCCCCTATGAGTGCCCCATCCTATTTGTACTGTACTCACACTTTTTAGGTCCTTTCTAGCCTTTTGAGTATCTAAAATTTTTGGTAGTCAACCTTTTTGGGGTTAATTATGAAATTCAAGTGAAGGAATCATATAAATATAAAGTTATGTGATCATAATAAGGGAACAAGCACTAAGCACTAGCTATCACCACTTAAGGTTGTATCCATTAAGGCATCTATAGCTCCATTTGCATCCATGTAGCTCCATCACAAGGGACAAAGGCTAGTTCATCTGGTTCACACTTCATAGGAGGAGATTTTATTTTATTCCATCCACACATTATTTACATTCTACATCTAGGTACTTGCTTGCTACTTCAAGTGTGAAACACACAAGAGAAACCTAGGGCACAATTTTGCACACACACATATAAAACTACATTATGTGTGATATGTAGTGCAATACTTAGTTGTAAGTCCACCATTGTGGTGACTGAGGAACACTTCATATTCTTATTTATTTATTTATAGTTTTGATGATTTGTTTGTGGTTTTGCAGGTGATTTTTTCATTCTAGATTTACAGAGACATCAGGTGAAGTTCAACGACATACACGCAACAAAAAGTGAACAAGTGTGAAGCTCCAACAACCCTGCCAGAACAAGATTCTGGCCATTTCCATAGACCAAGGAACAAGAGCACCCCAAGCACCCCCATCCTTCTCCAGGCACCCCCATTCTAGCTAGATCATTCAGATCTACATTTTCTCTGGCTCCTGTGTGACGGTTTTCCATTCCTGATCAACTGGTATTCACTTTGACATAGTCCCGTGACCTCTACAAATCAGGTAAGGCTCTCCTAACCCTCTTTTTTTCATTATAGTTTCTACATTTTCATTGATTATTTTTCTTGGGTTATTTCCTTTATTTATTTATTCATTATTTACTAAAAAATTGCATTAAATTAGGCTAATATATTACATTTTAGGATAATCATTTTGGTGAACCCAAATATTTCATGCTTAGGATCCTTATTTTTCTCTATCATGGCTTGTAAAAATTCCTCAAATGTCTTTTTTCTAATTTACTTAAGATGCATCCCAATTTCCAAGCTATTCAGAAAAAAACTTTAGACACTATGTATCTTCTTAAAGATACACCACCACATGAAATAAGTCCTATATTTGATTGTTTGTTTTGAAGACCCCAATCTTTGTGATCCTCCATCTCGTCAACCCATATTGGTGTCATTTCAAGATTTACATTTTTTATTTCAGGATAAATTTAAGGCTATGGAATCCATGATTACGTTTCTCAAATCCGCAATCCAAAAACTCAATGACACTTCTCATGCTCATGTTTATTCTCCTTCTATATCTCATCTTCACTCTATGTATTCTACATGTGCTGGACTATCAGTGAACCTCAATTATTTCCATTACCAGAGCCTCTCGTGTTTAATCAAAATGATAAGAAAAATGACATTCTTATTAAGCTCCTTAGTCATTAATTTATCAGTTTACCATCTACTCATGGCTATCCTTCTTATTGTCTTACAAAATATCAGGGCTATCCATATTGCAATTATCATCAAATTAATGGAAATAATGAAAATGATTTCCATTCTTTATGATGAAGAATCAAGCATCTTGTACATCATGGATTTATCTCATTCACTACACAACATTTTATGGTATGTCCATCTACCATTGTTACATCCCAATGGGTTCCTAAACCTGATTCATCTATATCTAATGAGCATCATGTCATCGTTTCTAAGGCTCCTTCATAGAATAAAACACTACCTAAACAACCACCTCTCAAAATCAATGTAACACTTCCTCCTCTCAAGTCATCTGTAACATCACCTAGTCAAACTACCCAACCGCCTCTGAAAATCATTCTACCTTATTCTCCTATCAAGTCTTCTACAATGTCGTCAATACCACCAAAGCTACCAATGTTGTGTTTCCTCCCCATCCTACTCCACTTCCGTTTCCAATTTATTTTGTCAAAGTAAATACTACTACTACTATCCAAGACAAATTTCTACCACCATTTCATGGTCTCATTGTTGCTTTTGCCACACATGGTTCCACTGCTTCATGCAAACTTGGTCTTTTATAGGTGAATCCTATCACCTTACCTTCCTGATGACACACTCATATTATTATGGTTCTTATATGACTATTGAGGGGTCTGATACAATAAAGTAACCTTGTTTCATCTTGCATTCACATATCTATCTATTGCATAACCATTCATACATATATACATCCACAACCATCTATCACTCGTAACTCATACCATATGATTTCTCATTATTTATCCCATCACTCAATTAATCTTACAATATCTATTATACATCACCACTTTCATACATCACTTCTCTATTTGTTGTCAAACATAATTTATTGAATAATACATGCATCACCACATTCTTGTGGGGTATTACACTTATAACTTCCCCCTATAATTGACACACATCTAGCATTCACCCCTCTTATACACCTAAATTCATGCATATGCATCTTCACACACTCTATCATCGTCATTATCGGACTACGAACTCTTGTGCTTCGGTTCACACTTGACTATTGAGGTAATCCTATACACATGAACCTCATACATTGCATGGTAGACACTATGCATTACACATCTGATGAATTTTTTATCATCACTACATTTACTACATATACTATACATTCTATGCATTTACTTTTACATATTGCACTCACCACTTGATGATGCACTCTAGTCTCACAATCAGTAATTCATCCTTCTTCTCATGTGACATTCGTAGGTTAGTGATATACACTATAGGCTACATAATCACTTCCTCTATCATCATTTAGTGATATACGCCATAGGCTACATCATCACTTCTTCTAGCATCTTTTTGTGATATATGCTTTAGGCTAAATCATTACTCCTTTGATTATCTTATAATGATATAATATTAGGCTACATACACACACATCGTTATACCTCATCTCTATGTCACTTATCATCACTACACAGTCACCCACACCATGTTATGCATAACACATAGTTTGACCATTTCCCTATGATGCACTCTTGTTTATGGTTCATTCTTGATTATTGAGGGGGGGATAAAAAAACTTAATCTCATTGCATACATACACATCCACTTGGGGGGCACGTGGTTCCTATCATTCACTCTTCATTACATTCCATTAATCCAAAAAATATTGCATATCTTGGTTTCTTTTACTTTTGTTTGCATTTACCTGTACATGTTTATCTTATTACATATTCTAGATAGATATATTTTATATCATTATATTTTATCATACCAACATTCGCATTAACTTTCCTTTCTATTCTTGATCACATATCATACAAGCCCATTACACACAACATAGATGTTGGGCATATTATCTACTACTAGTCCCACAGTGGCTCCTGGGCGCATCCACTTTCATACACTATAGGTGTTATTTCTTCATTTTGTTTCATAACAAAATATTTTAGAAGATTATACACACCTTTTCCATAATTTTAATATTTCTAATGTGATAACATGTGCTTCATGTGCAACATTCATTTTGCAGGACTAATTTCCACCATGGTTATATGTTACATTGATTCTAATTTCCTATCATTATATGCCTTTGTTTGTGGGCTTCTCCCTTTGTCTTTTGTGCACACTTGTATGCTTTTGGCTTCATTGGCCTTGATTTTATTGTGATACCATGGGTGGTGTCCCATGTTTGTAACCCACATTTTGTGGTTTACACTATATTATTCTTACATGTTTTATCTTACACATTATTTGTTTAGGTTACACTTCATCTTATACATGCAGGTTTTCCTTTGTGTATACTAACACTTGTCTCCCAACCACTTGTTTGCATGTTCTTTGGTTTCTACCAAGCACATCCCTCGCCCCTGCAGGGAACAGTTTCAATGGTTGGTCCTCTTTTGGGCCGCATCCTTCTACAACGATGTCAAATGTGCCCCCAAAGAGTGGGGATTCATTTGGGTGAATCATTCACCCCATACAAAGCTCTAAAGACACTACACAACATAACACAATACCGATATAATATAGTTCAATGCTCAAAATCAGACTTGGGTACTTAGTACAGCAATTCCTTTCCTAAAGTGACTATAACCATTGATAGTTACATAGTGACAGGGTTTAACACAATCTACAAAACTCTACATAGAAAATTTTACAGGGAAGGTTGTCCTTAGAACATGTGTTGGTACACATCATTTGTAGTGGTGTTTTATTTTGGGGAGAAGTTAAAGGTTAGAGGATAAACTATACCTTCCTCTTAATACTACTCTGGTCGTGGCATCAGATCACCTAAAAACCAAACAATACAGAGATCTCTACAATTTTGAGAAGTGGTTACAGGTTAGAGGATAAATCAGACTTTCTTTCCTACACTTCTTTAGCTACTGGCATGAGATCACCAAAAAATTACACTTCATTGACAAGATCCATTCTACACTCTTTCCTCATCACAGATCAGGTGCACGTGTTCCTTTTTCACAACATTTTATTTTACAAACTTCCTTACATGAATTTATACATATACATGAGTATTTGACTACTTGATTGTATTCTATTTTGTAGGTTCGTCCGTATGAGAAGAAAGTAGTCAACAAAAAACAACACACACATAGATACTAACAACAGGTACATCACACATCAATATTTACACACACACTTTTGCCCTAGGTACATTTTCATCACTCTTTACACTTTTACATATTTAGTCTCCACGCTCCATCTTTTTATCACTCCATGTTTTTTTTAGTCCCTCGGAATGCTTTATACATCAATCTACATAGATATCAGGTGCCCATCTATATCTCCTTTATGTTATCGATCTTTCCTCTCACCAACATAAAGTGGGACAAATGTAGACAAAAAATCACACACTTTGGGTAATTATCTAGTATCGATCACATAGTACTATTCATATGATTCCTATGTAAGAAAAGTACTGAATAACCCATGAATTTGGCTATATTTCATTTCTTTCTATAGTGATTTTCAGTCTTCCACCTTTATTGACTTAGTCTGTCTTTTCATACTTCATTTTTACCATTTTTGGATCAGGGCACCTAGCCAAGACGTTGGCACTAGGTGACATCATGCCCTATGAGTGCCCCATCCTATTTGTATTTTAATCAAACTCTTTGGGTCCTATCTATCAATTTGATCATCTTATCTTTTTGGTAGTCAGCCTTTTTGTGGTTAATTATGAAATTGAAGTGAAGGAATCCTATAAATATAAAGTTATGTGATCATAATAAGGGACAAAACACTAAGCCCTAGCTATCACCACCTAAGGTTGCATCCATCAAGGCATCTATAGCTCCATTTTCATCTATCTAGCTCCATTATAAGGGACAAAGGTTGGTTCACCTGCATCACACTTCATAGGAGGGGAGTTTATTCTATTCCATGCACACATTATTTTCATTCTACATATAGGTGCTTGCTCCCATACTTCATGTACAAATGGCACAAGAGTAACCTAGGGCACAATTCCACACACATAAACATAATACTACATTGGTTCTGAGATGTAGTGTAGCACTCAATTGTAATTCCACCATTGTGGCGGCTTAGGACAATCCGACCCCTTCATATGCATCTTTTGTTTTTAGATTTTTGATGCTTTATTTGGGGTTTTGTGGGTGATTCTTTCATTACATATTTATAGCAACATCCTGTGAAGTTTAACAAAATTCATGCAACATGAAGTGAACAAGTGCGAAGCTCTAACGATCCTACCAGAACAAGGTTTTGGCCATTTCCGCAGACTAGGGTTCCTAGAATTCAGACTATAATGCCCTAAGTGCCCCCATCCTTCTCCAGGCACCCTAATCCAACTAAATCATTCAGAGCTACATTTTCTCTAACTAATCTGCAACATTCTTCCCTTCCTTTTATGTCGGTCTTCACGTGAACACAATCCCACAACCTCTGCAAATCAATTAAGGCTCTCCTAACCCTCTTTACACATTAAGGTTTTTACATTTCATTTCTTAGTTTCCTTGGGTTATTTCCTTTATTTATTTATTTGTTATTTACTGCAAACTTTCATTATATTAGGATAATATAATACATTTTATCATAATCACACTTAAGAATATATATGTACATATACATCAATTTAATTTGAAAAAACTTTAATGATCTTGTTTAAATTTTGTAGGTTTTAACATTCTAATTAATTGCTTAATAACATGCTTATGTAGGTTAGTGGTTCCAAAAATAATATCTGCCTTCATGTGGTTGGAACTATTAGTATAGAATTCTTTGTTCTTGAAGCTAAGACAAGATAAGGGAAATTAAAGGCCCAATTAGACATGCTTGTTTTCGTTGTGATAACTCGTTTACTTGAAAAATGGTGAAAAATTCACGGGTGTGTGAAGTTGGGTTAAACGTCAATACATAACTTGAAACATAAATTCTTATTTTACCACCTATATCATCTAAAAAATATCTTGTTAACATGTTTCCTACCAACTAAAAATAATAACTCACATATCAAAGTTATAGCTTTTTTTAGGGATCTTAAGGGACTACACAAGACTGATGTATCTTGGAAGGGCAGAGATCACGGGGGACTGAAACTGAACTTTACTTAGCACATACTAGGCCACCCCAATGTGTGGGTGTAGTCTGTTTGGTGCCATGGGAATGTGTTTGAAAATATCATGTTTTACAACCTTGAACTAAGTTAAATTGAAGTATTTGGCACTGTCACATTCGTTGAAACAATGAGAAAAATGAGTTGACATGAGTCAAATCATGATAACATTTTATAGAGGTTCTCGACATGGAGGTGTAGGTTAAGATGAGACCTTTCAAGGTGCCACAGAGACTGAGAAATCACTCATCAAAGCTATAACCTATTTTCTCTTATAACTATTAACGTAATATGCCTGACCGATGTCGCTGGGAAGGAATGGGATTATAGGGCACCAAAATGAAGCCTCACATTGTGTATATTAGGCTAATATGACATGTGGGCATAATGCGTTTGGTGTCACAGGGTTTCGTTTGTAAAATATCACATTTGGCATCCTTGCACTAAATCAAATTGAATTATTTTCACTATTTCATTTATTGGGACAACAAGAAAACCAAATTGACATGGGGAAAACCGTGATAATATTTCATAGAGGATCTTTATTAGGAGATATGTGTCAGTGCTCCATATTCATGTATTGGTAAATAATAATTATGTGATTAATTATTATCGTATGATTTTTAGTTAGTAAATATTTATTATGTAATTGTTATATTAAAACAACTTATAACAAATATGGTTGAGTGAGTTTCAACAACTCACATAGAATTAGTTTTTGGGAAAACCAGTTTCCTATTTTTAGGGAATCATCTCCCTATATAATTGTATTGTGATTGAAATAATATATGAAAAACATATTAGCTTGTATTTTCCTTAAGTTGTCCAAATCTCTAGATTTGGTATCATAGTGATGCAATCCTAAGGATCGTTAGGGAAAATCATTCAACTCTCTTGCCCCGATATATGAGTGTTTTTGGTGTTATGTTCGCGAAAGGAGCTTCAATCATTTATTATTTAGTATCCATTTCACGACATTCGAGTTAAGACCTGTTAACTTTGTAATCTGCATTCTAATATGTGAAAGGTAGTTACATTTAAATATGTTGTTGTTACCTATAAATTCAAATCTGTTGTGGCCTCGTACGCAAATTGGGATATGACAGATCATTCTTGCCCGTACATCTAGAGAAAGCTATTACCCCAATCGATCGTCTTGGCACTATTTTGATAACACTCAAAAAATAGCTTTCAGACGTTCGTCGAAGAGGATCCCTGTGATCAAAAGCCACATGCAAGAGGTGAGATGGATTAAAAAATGTGGATCTTTAAAGTGTAAAATGTGGTGAAAAATTCATAGAACGAGCTAAGAAGATACATATTATATGTTCACTTACTAATCTGCAGATCCATGCCAGTTGTCCAGCTTTGATCAAATTTCTTTGTGTACGTTGCATTTTTAGTTCAAAAACAGTTTTATTCCATGCTAAAGGGAATACAGACACGTCAAGAGTAGATATGCTTTTTCCACACTGTAACTATTTTGAAATCTAATAAAAAGAAACCAGTAATAGCATTGGAAGATTCAAACGATATAGAAGTTTTGATCCAAATTAGTTTTCCAAAGACTGAACGTTAATGTCACGTTTCAATTGGGAATTTCCTTTGAAATAAAGCTTAGATTTTGAGCCATCTCTAACAAATCAAGTGAGCTTCCACCAATCTTCACAACCATCCAAACAAGTAGACAAGCCATTGATTCCATCCCTACAACCAAGAAATCCATGAGTATCTATTCACCGTGATCTCCTACCATGCAAAATAATTATTTTCTCCATACCTCGACTCACGGTTTGGTCAAAAGGTGTGATTTATTTATTATAAATTTGTGTCCTTATAAATTTTTCTTTGTGTCTATTTTAGTGAGTCATTGAAGTTTTTCTTTATCTCAAAACATACGAGTCTTTAGGGTCTTAGTTGTCTCTAAGATATTTAATAAGTGTCCTTTTACAAATTCATTTGTATCATAATTTGGTCATACTTAATAGTCAAGTCCTCTATTTGTGTCATTGTATGTTACAATTGTCATTTTAAAAGTTTATGAGTTTTTTTGTAATTTTTCTTGGTTTTGAGTAAAATATGATTTGTAATTAGTTTTGTAAATCTTAGTTTATTTATAGTCAAAAATTGAAGTAAAAAATTGTATTCTAGAGTCAATTCTATCAAAAGAGTTAAGCTCTTATAAACTATTAAAATAGAGTCACTTGTTAAAATTGTCTATATTTCATTGTGAGTCAAAGTTGAAATCAAAAGTTGTTAAAAAAAAAATTGTCTCACGGATGCATTTTTAGTGTTACTCGATGTCTAAAAAAAAGTTGTTTTACATTGCGGGAAAGATACTATATAATAAATAATGTGGAAATAGTTGAGCATCATAGATTTATCTAGCTGAATTAGCAAGCACATTCACATGGAGATTAGAGGTACATGAGGATGGAGGACAACCAACCTCCTCTCACGAATCTACAAGCGATAGGTTCATAAAATGAGGTTGTGGCAGTTTTGTTTCACTATGTATTTTTTTCAGCTGCAGTGTACCCTATTTTTATTCATATTTTGAATATGTTCTTGTTGTAATAAAGTGATAAAATTTTCCTACGTTAACTCACTGATGTGATGATATTGTGTGAAAGATGAAAGCACAAAGGAAAAGGCAAACATCACGTATTTCTTGAAGAGGATGAGTATGGGCTCATACTTGGAACAAGGGTTCCATTTTCTAGGTCGAACAGGGGTTCATTTAAGATATAAACAAGGGTTCATACCATGGTTGTTAGTAAGCCTTTTCAAAACCATCGAGAGAGCCAAGATCATAAGCACGCACGCACGACAAGTTGTAGATGAAGTGTGATTGATTTTCTCCCACATTTACACTAAGGCGGGGAATGTAAGGAAATATGTGTTAGTGCTCCATATTCATGTATTGGTAAATAATAATTACATGAGTAATTATTATCGTACGATTGTGAGTTAGTAAATATTTTTATATAGTTGTTATATTAAAACAACATAAAACAAATATGGTTGAGTGAGTTTCAACAACTCACATAGAATTGATTTGTGGGAAAACCAGTTTCCTATTTTATAGGGAATCATCTCCCTATATAATTGATTTGTGATTGAAATAATATATACAGAAGATATTACTTTGTATTTTCCTTACGCTATCCAAATCTATAAAATCTCAACTTAGAGGTGTAGGTCTAGATGATACCTTTTAAGGTGCCATGGAGACCAAGAAATCACCCATCAAAGCTATAACATATTTTTTTTCTTGGTTCTCTTAAGGGACTACATGTGACTGATGTACTCGGGAAGGACTGAGATCTTTGGGCACAAAAACAAATCCTTACCTACCATTTACAAGCCCACCTCAATGTGTGATTTCATTCCAATTGGTGCCTTGGTATTTTTGTTTGCAAAATATCACATTTGGCAGCTTTATACTTACTCCAACTGAAGTTTTTGTCACCATTGCATTCATTTGGACAACGAGAAAAATAAATTGACCTAGTACAAACCATGAGAATATTTTGTAGAGGGTCTCAATGTAGAGCTATGGGTCTAGTTTATACCTTTCACAGTGTTCATGGAGACCAAGAAATCACCCTTCAATTATCTTTCAAAGATCTTAAAGAAAAACTCCTGCATGATGTAGTCAGGAAAGAACGAGATTGTGGGGCACAAAATTGAAGCCTCAATTAGTTTATACCAGTCTAACTTAACATTTGGGTGTAATCTGTTTGGTACCATGGGACTCCATTAATAAAATATCACATTTGTCAGACTTACAATGACTCAAATTAAAGTTTTTTACAACATTGCATTCATTGGGACAACAAGAAAAATGAATTGAGCTGAAGAAAAATGTGACATGATGTTGTAGAGTGTCTCAACAAGGAGGTGTATTTCTAGATGATACCTTTCAAGGTACCACAGAGACCGAGAAATCCCTCATAGAATTTATGGCCTATTTTTCCCTTAGGAATCTTAATCCAGGAAGGACCTTGATTTTTTGGAAAACATGAATCGTCATGTAGAATTTACTAGGCCACCTTGATGTTTTGGGTGCAGTCTATTTAGTGCCATGAGATTTTGTTTCTAAAATATCATAGTTGGCAACGTTACATTGATGCAAACTAAAGTTTTTGGCACTGTTGCATTCATTGGGACAATGAGAAAACTAAATTATCCTGATTCAAATTTTGATAGGGTTTCTTATAGTGTCTTAACACAGTAGTATAGGTCTAAACAATACCTTTCAAGGTGTCACAGAGACCCAAAAATAAACCATCAAAGTTATAAACTATTTTCTCTCAAGGATCTTAACGGACTATACTTGAGTGATGTAGATGAGAATGATCAATATCGTTGGGCACCAAAAAAATCCTAATGTTGTATTTACCAAACAACACTGATGTGTGAGAACAATGTATTTTGTGTCATGGGTTTCCATTTGAAAAATATCGAATTTGACATCTTTACATTAACATAGTTGCATTCATTAGGACATGGATAAAATTGAAATGTCTTGGGACAAACCACTATAGGTTTTCATGGAAAGTATCAATGTAGCGTTGTAGGTCAATACGAGGTAATCAAAGTGCCATTGAGGCTAAGAAATCACCCGTCAAATTTATAGCCTATTTTTCTCTCAGAGCTCTTAAGGGACTATGAGTGACCGATGTAGCCAAGAAGGACCAAGATTGTTGGGCACAAGAAAGAAGTGTCACGTATAATTAATTAGGCCACCCTGAAAAGTAGGTACAGTCCATTTGGTGCCATAAGATTTCGTTTGTAAAATATTACATTTATCATCCTTATAATGACTCAAATTGATTTTTTTGGCACTGCTACATTTGATTGGATTTTTTAGAGGGTCTCAATGTGGAGATGTAGGTATAGAAGATACCTTTCAAGTTTCCATGGAGACATAGAAGTCACCTATCAAACTTGTTGGTGCTCAAAATAGTCTCGTCCCATTTTGCCTTTGCAATCTATTGATTTACGGCCTCTGTCTCATTTTATTTCCTTGTGTTATGCCTGAGAGGTCACTACTTTCTTTTTGTTACCATAATTAATTTGTTCTTGGGTCAAAGTTCACGTATGGGTCCATTTATGTTTCCTTATTTCTCTGTTCCTCTAAGGTGGTCGGTAATTTGGGTCTCCCGTTCTCTGTTTATCTAAAAACTCAGGATCTCTCGTTCTTTCCATTTTTTACAGTCAGGATTTTCCATCCTTGTCATTTTGGCCCTAAATACTTGAAGGAAAATGAATGGATGTAGCTCTAAAGAGTTGATTTGAGCATTGTAACATTTCTAAATCCTCTATTCTTGGAAAATTGTCATCTCTGGCTCAAATGGTCATTTTTCTACATTTTACGGTTTGACAGGAGTTTCTCCTGGTCAAATTTACATCCTTACATCAACAGGGAAGGTGGCCTCTTTTGGTTGGACGTGGCTTGGTAGGGTACTTCAGAAATTTTATGAATTGTCTCCACTTAGAAATTTGTCCATGTGGAGGAGCGACGCTCATTTGAAGATTTACTTTTTGGTTTGGCCTTAGAGTAGCGTTGGGAGGACACGTGGAGGTCTCCACTGCTCTGCTTTGACTCAGACAATTTTTTATGCAGCTAATACAATTTGGCAAGACATGGACATGTGGTGAGCCCGCACTCATTCAGGGTCTCAAACTTGGGCACCATTTTGAAATTGCACCATGGAGACACGTCGAGGCTTCCATGGGTCTTCCCATACTTAGTCTTTTTTCAAAAGGTTTTGGGAGGTCTGTGACATGTGGAGGAAGTGTCCATGTTTGGGGACCAACCATTGAGTTTCATTTTAAAGAAGCGCTAGGAGGACACTTGGAGGCCTCTATTTACTTTGAATTTTACTTGAACTTTTCAACGGCCAAAGGATATTGCCTCAGAACTTCAATCCTTCAGACAATTTTTGTTGGGCCAGGACATGTGGCAAGCCCGGGCTCTTTCAAGGTCTCAAATTTTTGGAACCATCTCAAGATGTGCCATTATGATGTTTGGTAATTTGAAAAGTCAAAAGGAGTGGGGAAGCGGACCACCGAGGGCAACTTAAAAGTTTTACCTCTTATTCTCAAAAGGGTTAAAATATCAAAATGGCCCACAAGCCTGATAGAGGAAGGATCAAAGCTTGCTCCAGTCAACAGTGGAGGTGCGGACCTTCTGAGGAAAAGTGGCAAATTTTCCCTTTGTGGGAAAAGGAGTTAAAAGTGAAAAAGGGAGTGGGGTTCCACTGGGACCCACATCAGAGACTAGAAGCGGAAGGGCGGAGCTACAAGGAAAACTTGGAAATTTTTCCCTTTTCCAAAAGGGAGGTGAAATATCAGAATTTGGCTGAGGTTCCTTTGGGACCCCCCTCAGGACATGTGTCAAGTTCATTTCTCAAGGGTGGAGGTGCAGAGAAAAATGGAATTTTTTTCCATTTTTTCAAAAGGTTCTAAAAAGTCAAAGGAAACCCCTGGGCCTATTTTGAAATTGAATCTTCCATGTGGACGACCCAAATTCAAAGTAGAGATCAATGACAGCTGTGAGTCTGAATCTTATTTTCACACCATTTTTAATGAAACTCTCCTGGAAATGTGAGTCTTCATGATTTATTCATATTTCCTACACGCCAAGCAAAGAGGAGAGTTAATATTGATATCTAAATTTTGTGGGGGAGATCTGGAGGTGTCTTTCGCCATTAAAATGGTCTGACTATCAGGCTTGATCTGATTTTTTGTTTTCTTTTCCTGAGCACGCAACAAACTAGATTTGACAGATTAGGTGCAGAAGTGGTTAGTGAATAGAAGGAAGAATGATTTTCTAGAGGAAGGATTTGAATGTGGGATATTTTCAAAGAGATCTGCCCCCTGAGCACCTGGCGACTTTTTACAGATTTGATTATGGGAATCACGATCATGGTCATGGCAAGCACTGGTGGCACTCAATGTCTAAATTTTTGGGGGGGAAAGGCTCTATTGTAAATGTTATAAATGGCACAAATTTATCATGTAAATGGTTGGAGTATGAGGGGTTGGGACTTATTTTCCTAATAGACAAAAGGATTGATAGAGCCCATCCTTTTTTGAGAAGATGATTGAGAAGCATGTATATCTATTTTGTATTTAATTTGATCATTTCAAGGTGGTTACAAGTGTACAGCCATTGACAAGCTCTGAGATTGTTCTAGAAACTTTCCCCTGCTGATAAATTTAATCAAACTTGAGTTATTCTGTGTGGATTTAATGCAAAATTTGTGGCTTTACTTCTGAATGTCTCCAAATAGTTTTTCTTGTTCCTGTTGCAATATTGTATAAAAAACTATCTCAATCACACAGGTCTCAATCCTTGTGATAGTTTAGTGGCATCTGCAATTTCATTTCACAAAAGACTTTCATCTGGGAGTGAAATAAATGATTTAAAATCACTTTTCTCTCATCTGTTGACAGAGATTGTCTGTAAGCCTCTAGGTGTACCTCAGGCATGATTGGGCTCAGATCTTGATTTTTTTGGGTTTTCCAACTCAAGCCTTCATGTTAGAATATCATAGATTGTATGAAAAATTGCTAATCTGGGCCTCCCTTGAAGCACATATTCTGGTTAAAGAAACATTTTAGTTGTTCTATGGCATTATGTTGGTTTAGTTTTCCATTTTGCAAAAGTTTTCAAAGATTTAGGTATAATCAACTTTATCCTACTTCACCTCCCACCAAATTCATTCAAAAATAACTAATCCTACCCATACTACCCATATTTGTCATGTGTGTATACAAATGCACAAATTTTACTACCAAAACATGAAGAAACAATCAGGATTCCAAATGTCTTTAGTAGCTTGAACCTTTCCTAGAGAATATCTCCACTATCTAGAGTGACAACTCGTGAGAGTTAGATTTTGTTGCATTGATCATATTTTATTCAAGGTCTCCTTAACAACTTCATTAGGAAGGATATCTCCATCTCCTCCATAAACAATAGGCTACAAAAGGGTTCTCTTACCTTGGTTGAAAGGCACAACCTAAAATAGTGAGGATAGATCAAATCCTCTTAAGGGTGCTATCCATTTCTCCACATCTGAAGTGACTAAGGGCCAGTTAGATCCCATCCCCAGCTACAAAATGAATCATCATGATCTATCTATCTCTAAGCTTCCTGCTAAACTTGTGATGCTACTTAGACTTTGAAGGAGAATCAATTTGGGTACCTAACAATTTACTGGCACTATTTTCGGGGACATAGTGATTACAGTTCATATTCATACCCTGGTAAAACACTTCTTATATACTCTAAGTGTTGTGTGCACTTCTTTCAGTTTCCACACGTAGTGCACTAGCTTTCATTGATAAATCTGGGTAAAGAAAAGTCAGAGTCTTTCCATTTCCAGTTTCTAGTGTTGACAAACATTTGACAAATCATATTTAGTGCATATGCACAACTAAGGTGGAAATCCTTAGTGGTGACTCCTTGTTGATATGATTCTTAATGAATACCATTGTCTTAACCCCTGTCAAGTGAGATTTGTTACTAACCTTTGCAAAGCTGGAAGGAAGAAGGTCTTTCTTTTCTAGGGATCCTACTAGGACATTATTTCCAGAGCTAGGAAAAGTAAAATCAGAAGGAAGAAAATCTTGGAGAGTTGTTGGAAATCAGCAAACAAGAAATGGGATCTCCATTGATGAAAGTGATCGGCCTATTATTGAAGACTGCAATTCAATTGCTTCTCAATCAGGTAGCCTCTTTGTGGAATTGAATTCTCCAAATGGAGAGGGGACTTCATTTGATTTTGAAAGGTTTTATTCTCACTTTGCCCCTATCTTTTCAGAAGTTGACAAGGAGTTCCAAGAAATAAGGCCTTTAGGGGATATCCATTGAAAGTTATACCCCTATGTTTCAAAGACCTTCTGCCCCTTATCAATTTATCAACCTTCCAGGGTCACCTCCTCAAAATAACATGGCCTTGCCCCCACCTAGACCCCATTTTGTTGTAAACACCTTTGGACCTATAAAATTTGTAGGAATGGTTGGTTACCCAAATGTAGCTCCCTAAGAAGTAAGGAACAGACTACCAAAGTTCCAAGGAAACAACGCTATAACTGGTGATCAACATCTAAAGCTTTTTATCAATATGATGGAAGACTTTGAGATTGAATATGAAGATGTGTATATCAAATTGTTTATCCATACTTTGGAAGAGGATGCAAGGGACTGGTATAAAGCTTTGCCAGAGAATTCCATTGATTCTTGGACAAAGATGAGCAATGCATTTAGATTGCAATATGGTGATAGAACTGACCCTAGTTTTCTTTTAACAGAATTTGAAAACATCAAAAATAATCTTGATGAGTCCGTATATGATTTCAACACAAGGTTTAATAAGACCTTGAGGAGATTTCCTATTAGGATAAGGCCATGTGATGAATCATGTTTGATAAAATATTCAGATGCATTTGATAAAAAGCCTGCTTACTACTTGAGGGAAAAAAAACCCTACTAATTTGAGGCAAGCATTCACCATGGCCCTACAAATTGAGAATAACATCAAGGCAATTGGAAAGCCTCCAAAAAGGAAGGGTGTAAAGTTGGTTAACCTTAAAAAACCCCAAACAAGAAAGGCTATAGATTTGGAAGAGGTTGTGAAGACTTTGGCAGGGGCTGTCAAAGAAATTTCATACAAACTAGCTCGGGCTGAGAAAGGAATTGGGCAAAGCTCACAAGGTCAACACAAGCAGCAAGGCCAAGACAGGTTCACAAATCACCAAAGATTTGATGATAGAGGTAAGGGACCTGTTGGATTTGGAAATAGGTAGCCCCAAGGTAGGGAAACCAGAATGGTGCCTGATCCTTTGGTTTCCAAAGTTGTTGTTGTGGAGGAGACAAATGTCATTGATTGGTGTGACAGATGTTTCATGCCCCATGCTCCTTATGAAGAAGATCAGAAAGAAGAAGAAGAAGTTGATGATGATAATGATGATTTGCATGATGGGTTGTTCCACGATCTCACAACAAGGGGAAACTTCAACTGAGGTGATAAGTGACTGGACTACTGCCACTTTTTGGGACTGCATTCATAGGGTACCTATTCTTCCTCCCTCTCATACTTTAGAAGTAGATATTGTACAAGATTTTGAATTTCCCAATAATGACTTTGAATATTTAAGGGCTTTAATGATAAAGAAGTATGATGGAGGAATTCCCATCTGAGGACAAGATAATTGTTGATGAATGTTGTTGTGGCTCAAGAAAAGGAACATAACACAAGAAGTAGGGTTGTCAAAGGGACAGGGCCTCAGGCCAAGCCAAAAAATCCATTTCTTTCAAATGTTCCTAAAGAGGCTCCTAAGAAAGATGCATCTGCCAAAATCCCTGTAGTTCCAAACAAAAATCATACCCCTCCTCATGCCCAAGTTGTCAAAAATCTTGTACCACCTAGGGAGTGTGTTAGCTTTCCTTCCAATACTGCCTTGCCAAAGAATGTCCCTATATGACATTGCCCAAGTTTTAAGTCAAATCAAAGTCTCTATTCCAATTGTTGAGTTGCTTAGGATTCTTGAGCACAGAAAGAGAGCATTTGAATACTTGGGACTGAAAGAAGAGAAGATTTCCCTAGGAAGAAATGTAAACATTGTGGAGACTCCACTATCATTGAAGAGTTAGAAGCACCACCAGGATTGGAAGAGCTAGATGAACCACCTGAGGTTTATTTGGGGACATCCTTGGTGGATTCTCAGCTGAATGTGGATCTATTCTTCACCACCCTGATCATTAAGGACAGATTACTCCACAACTACATGTTTGACTCAGGGGCATCATGCAATGTCATGCCTCTAGAAGTCATGAATGAGATGAATATCAAAGTAATAGCAACATATGGGAAGTGCACTTCCATGGCTCTAGAGAAGTTCCAGTAGTGGGATGTGTGAAGGGTTTGGTGGTGTTGCTTGCAACTTACCCAGGTAAGGAATTTCAAGCTTGATGTAGTTATTGTTGACTTCCCAGCCAAGTGGGGTATGTTGTTATCTAGAAAATGGGTTGCAAGTGTTGGTGGGAGTGTTCAAATGGATATTTCCTATGCCACCATCCCAATTGAGGGCATTTTCAAGTTGTATGGGAAAAGAAGATGTTGCACCTTATTGAGGATCCCAACAATGCATCCTATGAAGTATTGTACACAAGTGTTGATGCTGATAATTTTGTAGGATTTGCTGATGGAAAGGAGCACAAGATTGAAGAATGAAAATTCCTTGAAAAGAAGGGCTCTCCTTGGACTTTATTGTTTGATGGAGCTTGCTCCAAGTTTGGGAATGGTGCTAGTGTTGTTCTATTTTCTCCAGGTCAAGAAAAATTTGTTTTTCCTTCAAACTCAACTTTGAGTGCACTAACAACATTGTTGAGTATGAGGCACTATTGTTGGGTTTAAGAATTTCTTGGAAATATGGTGTCAAATACATCATTGTCAAGGGAGACTAAAAATTAATTATAAAACAAGTTAGAAAATTGTATGCCACAAAGAATCAGCGAATGAAACAATACAAGCATGTAGTTTGGGATTTCATTGAGATGTTTGATTCATTCAACATTATGCATCATGATAGGAAGTTCAATGACTTGGTAGACAAGATTGCAGTGTTGGGGTCTCGTTTTGACAATTGTGCAGTGTCCCCATATTGTGAATATGATGTGGAAGTATTGACAAGACCCTCTATCCCTGACAACATTAAACACTGACAGGTATTTGATGATGATGCTCATATCAGAAGATTTCTGTAGAACAAGGGAGAGTTTGATTATCAATGCATTGATTTGGAGCCAATGGTATGTGCCACAGAGGGAAAGGAAACCTTGTTTGGTAAGGGCATCATCCATCTAAAGACTAAAACCATCCTAGAGGGTTGGTTTCTCTTGAATCAAATTTTGATAATGTTGATTGCATTATTAATAGACATATGGCAACCTCGAGGGATGTTGAGGAGCATGATCTTGGTACAAAGGAGAACCAAGGAAAATTTGGTTAGGCAGCAATCTCAGCAAGGAGGAGAAGTAGTCATACATCCAATTGTTGAAAAAAATATCAGGATTGCATGGCTTGGACCTATTCTGAACTAAAAGCATACAGAGAGGACTTGTTTCAACATGAGATTCCCTTGGAGTCTAATGCAAATCCATTCAGGTAGAAATCAATCCACTCTTATCTCTTAAAATGTAAGAGGAACTGAAGAAGCTAAGAGATGGAGGGATTATTCAACCCACAAGGTATTCTTCTTGGGTTGCAAACCTAGTACCAGTCAGAAAGAAGAATGGTGACATCAGGTTGTGTGTAGATTTCAGAAATCTGAAAAGAGCATCAATGAAGGATAATTATCCTTTACCAAATATGGAAAACATGCTGCAATTGGTGACTGGTTCTGAATTACTCTCCACCCTAGATGGCTTCTCTGGTTATAACCAAGTTGTGTGAAGGAATCAAAAAGGATCAAGACATCCTTTACTACTCCTTGGGGGACGTATGTGTATGTTAGGATGCCCTTCGGTTTGATGAATGCTGGAGCCACCTTTCAAAGAGCAATGGATGTTGCTTTTGTTGGTTACATCAATGAGTTTATTGTAGTTTATCAAGATGATGTAACTATATTTTCTAGGAAGAGAAGTGATCACCTGCTGCACTTGGAGAAGATGTTGATAAGATGTAGAGAATATGGCATCTCACTCAATCCAAAGAAGTGCCATTTTGGAGTGTAGAAGGAAAAACTTCTTGGCCACATTGTGTCACAAGAAGGGGTGATGATTGATCGAGAAAGGGTAGAGGCCATCAGCAAGGTCCCAATTCCAAGGACCAAGAAAGGAATTTAGTCTTTCTTTGGGTAGATAAACTTCATTAGGAGATTCATATCAAACTTTTCTGAGTTGACCATTCCAATCACTTCCATGCTAAAAAAGGACCAGGCCATCAAATGGGAGGAGGCTTCCATCCAAGATTTCAATGGGATTAAAGAGGCACTAAAGCATGCACCTGTTCTAGCAGCTCCAGATTATAAGAATCCCTTTCAACTGTTCTCTTTTTCTTCAGAGAACACTATTGCTTCTTTCCTGCTTGCAGAAGGATGATGAAGGGGCTGAGAGGCCAATTGCCTTTTTCAGTAAGGCATTGCAGGGGGTTGAGTTGAAATACACTATTATGGAGAAACAAGCATTTTCCTTGGTAAAAGCAACAAAGGTTTTCAGGCCTTACATTTTGAGTTCTAAGATTGTTGTTTATGTTCCCCACACCATGGTGAATAACATCTTATCAGAGATGGAAGTCTCAAGCAAAAGATGCAGATGGGTGAACAAGTTGCAAGAATATGACATGGATATCCAAACCATGAAGTTGGTGAGAGGTTTGGGCCTGGCTAAGCTTATGGCTGAGAGAAACTTGCAAACTATTGAGGTAAATGAGGTAGAAGAAGGTAGGGTAGATGTTTTTAAAAATTTGATGAGTTCTGAGTGGTACAAAGATGTAATTTTTTATCTCAGACATCTGAACTACCCTTAGTATTTAAGTAAGAAACAGAAAAGAGATCCTTAAGTTGGCTTCCCAGAAATATGTCATTACTGATTATGGGTTAGCTTGGAAGAACCTAGAGGGAGTCCTCTTAAGGTGCATTACTGAAGAAGAAGCCCCCAAGATAATTGTTGATCTCCATGGAGGAGTTTTTGGGGGGAATTTTTCTGCAAGAGTCACAACACACAAGATCTTGAGGGCTGGTTATTGGTGGCCAACTCTCTTCAAGGATACAACCTTGTTGGTTAGAAGATGTGAGAGTTGTCAGTGCTTCTCTGGAAGACTGAAAGCTTCAGGCTCCCTTCCTTTGTAGCCTGTATCAATTGAAGCTCCATTCAAGCAATGGGGAATGGATTTCATTGGTGAGATTTCAGACCCTTCAAGTGCTGGCCATAAGTGGATTCTTGTAGCCACTGATTACTTTACTAAATGGGTGGAGGCAATCCCCACCAAGAAGGTGACACACCAAATTGTCATGGACTTTATGCTAAACCACATCATCTACAGGTTTGGGGTGCCAGTCAAGATTGTTGCTGACAATTCCATGAGCTTTAGAGCTAAACCTTTGGTGGAAATGTGTAAAGAATATGGGATCAACTTGACATATGCCTCTAATTACAACCCCCAAGGAAATGGACAAGCTGAGTCTAGTAATAAAAACCTGCTGAAGATTATCAGAAGAACCTTGGAGCTGAACAAGAGAAAATGGGGTGAACAGTTGAAGTTTATTGTTTGGGCTGATAGAATCACTGTTAAAAGAGCCACTGGAAAGAGTCCATTTGAGTTGGTGTATGGAACTCAGGCCTGTTGCCCCTGCATATGCAATTATCCTCATATCAGTTCATTCAACAACTAGAGGATCAAGAAGTAAGTCCTTATGATGCTCGCATTAACTAGATTGTTGAACTTGATGAAGAAAGGAGGGCATCCCACCAGAGGCATGTAAAGTTTAGAGAAAAGTTGAAGAATTTATTTGACAAGAAGGTCACTCCTAGAGCTTTCAATGTTGAGATCTTGTGCTACTATGGGATAACAGGCATGAAGATAAGGGAAAGCATGGAAAGTTTGACTCATTATGGATGGGCCCTTACTCCATTGATATTAGGATTGGTGAACATACCTTCTTCTTGAAGGATTTGGATGGTGAATTGCTTGAATTTCCTATTAATGGTAGGCATTTGAAGCATTTCTTGGATTGATTCCCCAGAATCAAGGTAAACATCTTTTGTATAGTGTATAGTTTTTGTTTGTTTCTTTTCTTTTGTGTTTTTGCTCGCTCTAGTCCTTGGTGACCTATTTTTGCTGGTTTCTCTATTTTTTTTTGGAAGATGGCTCTGTTTCTCTTCCTCTGCAAGCTGACTCCTTTTCCCAATGGATATTTTTGGCACTTGGTCTACCATTGTTCTTGTGGCACTCACAGGGAGTGCCCATCCCCGAGTTAGAGCCGATGTTGGTGCTCAAAATAGTCTCGCCCCATTTTTCCTTTGCAATCCATTGATTTACGGCCTCTGTCATTTTATTTCCTTGTCCTGAGATGTCTCCATTTCTTTTTGTTGCCATAATTAATCTGTTCCTGGGTGAAAGTTCACGTATGGGTCCATTTATTTCTATGTTCCTCTGAGGTGGTCTATAATTTGGGTCTCTTGTTCTTTGTTTATCTTAAAACTTTGGCCCTCTCGTTCTTTACATTTTTTACTGTCAGGATTTGCTTGTCCTTGTCATTTCGGCCCTAAAGACTTAAAGGAAAATGAATGGATGTAGCTCTTAAGAGTGTATTTGAGCATTGTAACATTTCTAAATCCTCTGTCCTTGGAAAAAATTTTCATCTCCAGGCTGAAATGGTCATTTTTCTGCATTTTATGGTTTGATGGGAATTTCTCCAGGTCAAATTTACATCCTTGCATTGAATAGGGAACGTGGCCTCTTTTGGTTGGATGCGGCTCGGTAGGGTACTTCAGAAATTTTATGAATTGCCTCCACTTAGAAATTTTTCCACGTGGAGGAGCGGCACTCATTTGAAGATTTACATTTTTGGTTTGGCCTTGGAGTAGTGTCGGGAGGACACATGGAGGTCTCCAATGCTCTGCTTTGACTTAGAAAATTTTTTATGTAGCTAATACAGTTTGGCGGGATAGATACATGTGGCGAGCCCGTGCTCATTCAGGGTCTCAAACTTGGGCACCATTTTGAAATTGACCATGGAGACATGTGGAGGCTTCCGTCTGGGTCTTCCCATACTTAGTCTTTTTTCAAAAGGTTTTGGGAGGCCTGGGACACGTGGAGGAACTGTGCATGTTTGGGGACCGGCCCTTGAGTTTCATTTTAAAAGGCCAGGAGGACACTTGGAGGCCTCTGCTCACTTTGCATTTTGCTTGGAATTTTCAATGGCCAAAGGAGATTGTCTCGGACTCTAACACATGGCACCTTCCACTGAGCTTCAAGCCTTCAGACAAATTTTTTTGGGGCCAGGACACGTGGCGAGCCTGCGCTCTTTCAAGGTCTCAAATTTTGGGAAACCATCTCAAGATGTGCCATTGTGACGCGTGGAAATTTGAAAAGTCAAAAGGGGCCAGGGAAGCGGATCATCGAGGGGCAACTTGTTTTTCCTCTTATTCTCAAAAGGGTTAAAATATCAAAAATGGCCCACAAGCCCGATAGAGGAAGGGTCAAAGATTGCTCAAGTCAATGGTGGAGGTGCAGACCTTCAGGGGAAAAGTGGGAAATTTTCCCTTTATGGGAAAAGGAGTTAACAGTGAAAAAGGGAGCATGGGGTTCCACTGGGACCCACATTAGAGACTAGAAGTGGAAGGGCAGAGCTACGGGGGAAACTTGGAAATTTTTCCCTTTTCCAAAAGGGAGGTGAAATATCAGAATTTGGCCATGGTTCCTTTGGGACCCACCTCAGGACACATGTCAGGCTCATTTCTCAAGGGCGGAGGTGCGGAGCAAAATGGAAATTTTTTCCATTTTTTCAAAAGGTTGTAAAAATTCAAAGGAAACCCCCGGGCCTGTTTTAAAATTGAATCTTCCACGTGGACGACCAAAATTCAAAGTAGAAGATCAATGGAAGCTGTGAGTCTGAATCTTGATTTTCCCCCCATTTTTACTGAAACACTCCTAGAAGTGCAAGTCTTCATGATTTCTTGGTATTTCCTACACGCCAAGTAGAGAGGAGAGTTAATTTTGATATCTAAGTTTGGTGGGGGAGATCTAGAGACGTCTTTCACCATTAAAATGGTCTGACTATTGGGCTTGATCTGATTTTCCATTTTTCTTCTCCCGAGCATGCAAGGAACCAAATTTGACAGATTAGGGGCAGAAGTGGTTGGTGAATAGAAGGAAGAGTGATTTGCTAGAGGAAGGAGTTGAATGTGGGAGATTTTTGAAGAGATCTGCCCCCTGAGCACCTGACGACTTTTTACAGATCTGATTCTGGGAATCACGATCGTGATCATGGCAAGCACTTGTGGCACTCAATGTCTGGATTTTTTGGGGGAAAAGGCTCTGTTGTAAATGTTATAAATGGCACAAATTTATCATGCAAATGGTTGGAGTGTGAGGGTTGGGACTGATTTTCCTAATAGAAAAAAGGCTTGATAGAGCCCATCCTTTTTTGAGAAGCTGATTGAGAAGCCTGTATATCTCTTTTGTATTGAATTTGATCATGTCAAGGTGGTTGCAAGTGTACAACCATTGAATAAGCTCTGAGATTGTTCTAGAAACTTTCCCCTGCTGATAAATTTAATCAAACTCGAGTTATTCTATGTGGATCTTATGCAAAATGTGTGGCTTTACTTCTGAATGTCTACAAATAGTTTTTCTTGTTCCTGTTGCAATCTTGTGTCAAAATCTGTCTCAATCACATAGGTCTCAATCCTTGTGATAGTTTAGTGGCATATGCAATTTCATTTCTCAGAAGAGCTTTCATCTAGGAGTGAAATAAATGATTTAAAATCACTTTTCTCTCATCTGTTGATAGAGATTGTCTGTAAGCCTCTGGGTGTACCTCAGGCGTGATTGGGCTCAGATCTTGATGTTTTGTTTGGGTTTCCAACTCAATCCTTCATGTTAGAATCTCATAGATTGTATGAAAAATTTCTAATCTGGGCCTCCATTGAAGCACATATTCTGGTTAAAGAAACATTTTAGCTACTCTGTGGCATTTTGTTGGTTTAGTTTTCCATTTTGCAAAATTTCTCAAAGATTAGGTATAATCAACTTTATCCTGCTTCACCTCCCACCAAATTCATTCAAAACAATTAATCCTACCCATACTACCCCTATTTTTCATGTGTGTATACAAATGCACAAATTTTACTACCAAAACATGTAGAAACAATCAGGATTCCAAATGTCTTTAGTAGCCTGAACCTTGCCTAGAGAATATCTCCACTATCTAGAGTGACAACTCGTGAGAGTTAGATTTTGTTGCATTGATCATATTTTCTTCAAGGTCTCCTTAACAACTTCATTAGGAAGGATATATCCATCTCCTCCATAAACAACAGGCTACAAAAGGGTTATCTTACCTTGGTTGAAAGGCACAACCTAAAATAGTGAGGATAGATCAAATCCTCTTGAGGGTGCTATCCATTTCTCCACATCTGAGTGACTAAGGGCCAGTTAGATCCCATCCCTAGGCTACAAAATGACTCATCATGATCTATCTATCTCTAAGCTTCCTGCTGAACCTGTGATGCTACTCAGACTTTGAAGGAGAATTCACATAGAATATACCAGGCTATCTTGACATGTGGTCATAGTCTGTTTGGTACCATGGCATTCCATTTATAAAATGTCACATTTGGCATATTTACACTTACTCAAATTGAAGTTTTGGGCATTGTCACATTCATTGGGATAACGAGATACTAAAATTTACCTAAGAAAAACTATGACATTATTTCATAGAGGGTCTCAATGTGGAGGTGTAGGTCGATGTGATACCTTTCAAGGTTTCATAGAGATCAAGATATCATTTTTCAAAGTTATAGTCTATGTTTCTCTTAGGGATCTTAAAGGACTATGTGTTACAGATGTAGTTAGGAAGGAAAGGGATCATTTACAATCTAAACGAAGTATCACATAGAATTTACCAAGGAACCCCAATGTGTGTACATAGTTTATTTTATGCCACAGGATTCTCTCTCTCATTCTCTCATTCTCTTTCTCTCTTGATTTATTCCTCTCTTACTTTATTTGTTTCTTTCTCGTGCTCTCTCTCTCTCTCTCTCTCTCTCTCTCTCTCTCTCTCTCTCTCTCTCTCTCTAGTGATGTATATGAATGAAAATATGTTGAAATAATATTGAAAATATAGTAAACAAATACCTTGTACAAGATTTATCTAAGCATACTAAGAATATAAGTGTAAATATGATATTAGCTCAAGGAAAAAACACTAGAACAAAGGTAAAAAAATTGTACTATCCAAATAATGGTGAATTGGAGTGATAGATCATAGTGAAATTGAAAAACTAACATGATGAATAATATAATATTCTATAGGATCAGCAACTTGAAATGATTATCTTGGTGATAAATGTGTAATTTTTGTAAGAATTATCTTTATTAGTTTTGATTAAAATAGATGAAATCACTTAAGTAATGAATATGAATAGTTAGTCATTATTATTATGAAACGACTCTAATGAAACCAAAACAATATAAAAAATTCAATAATATCTCGTTTATTAAAGCTTTGAACCTCCTCTAGAAAAGTTTCTCTAAACATATATTTTTTCACCTCCATATAATGAAAGTTAATCTTTTGACACACATATGAACATGAATATTTATGTACACATTGATATTAAACGAATAACTACTTAAGAATATAACTCTTTATATGTTATATAGATATTATTTTTACAAATATGAATTTATTTCCAAAGATTCATGCATATTATGTATGTGTTACTAACACACGAAAGGTCATAATATTAAGTAATTACTGTGAATAGCTAGTCATTATTATTATGAAATGACTCTAATGAAACAAAAACAATATAAAAAATTCAATAATATGTCATTCATTAAAGCTTTGAACCTCCTCTAGAAAAGTTTCTCTAAACATATATTTTTCACCTTCATATAATGAAAGTTAAGCTTTTAACACACATATGAACATGAATATATATGTACACATGTATATTAAATGAAAAACTACTTAAGGAGATAATTATTTATATGTTATATAGATATTATTTAACAAATATGAATTGATTTCCAAATATTCACGCATATTATATATGTGTTAGTAACACACAAAAGATTATAAGATGACAAAAATGATAGTATAAACCACCAATAAATGCAAAATATTTATAATGTCATATGGTATCACATGCACACCATATTTGTCTAGTTATAATTATAATATCATAAATGTAAAACCATAACAATAAATCAAGCTCCAAATATTAATGTAATAAATAAAAATATGAGAACAAGTAATATAATGTCAACTCAATGCTATATAAATGTATATACAATGTCAGACGTGTACATTGGTATACATAATAAATTTCATAACATATATATATCTTTGTGTGTGTGTGTGTGTATGTATGTATATATGTATGTATGTGTGTGTGTATGTATGTATGTATGTATATCCTATTCATCAAAATGTATCCCTCTCTTTACCTTGCTCGAAGAAGGATCTCCCTTAGACATAGATGGAGCTCTATGAGATGACTTGGGATCCTCCATATCTCGACTAAGAGTCATATTATTCTCAAAGCTTGACCGTAGTTGAACATACATGCATATTTTTTTTTTTGGTCAAAAAAATATGTCCAAGTTTTCAACATGTATAAGACCATGTAAATGAAACTATTTACATGTACACACACTTATCACAATCTTCCGATCACACTCAATATATATCTTGCACTCAAAAAGGTCAATAAGAGCTAATGGATCACAAACTGGGGTGTCAAAATGATGAGCTCAAGAAGTATGCAGTGTAAATTTGAGTGACTATTCTTCATTAGTTAACAAATATTTGGGTTTTTTTAATTTGGATGTGGCTTATTTTGAGGTGTTAGGTCACTTGGTATTTTGCCAAAACTTTCTAGGTAGAACTTAATGTTTTGGGTTGATTCGACTAGTGTTTACAGTTAAAGAAAAAAAATTATATTCAAATCTCCTTTAATGCATGAAAAAAGAGAAATTTACTAGTGGCTAATAATTTCTATCAACCGACAACAATTCCTTTCAATTCATGGCATTCGTCAAGATTTTGAAATTCATTTTTATAAATTCACCAAGTAATATCTATGGTTTATTTGTAGGGGAGGTCTTAAAATTTACCCTGGAAGTATGTGCCATAGAATGGAAAATGGAAGGGGTTGAACCCCTACATACATATAAAAATACAAAATCAAACATCAAAATTATCTTGTACAACTATATTAACAATTAAATTTTCAAATGAATCTAAACATTTACACCAACTGAGTACATAATGAAAATATTTTAACTAAGTTTATCAATAAAATAAATTTAACCACACCACACCTATTAATACTATGTACGTGGTTGTTACTAGTCATAGACAACTCGTGCATATACAATGCATTAACTTTAACTATCTACATGATCCTATAATGAGGGAAACTATTAAAATAATTCCATAATATGAACTACACTGGAATGAAAATTCATAATTTATACCTGAGTGACTTGCTACACAGATGAAATTGCAATGGCAACCCCTTTATCTACTCCTCACAGATATGTTGGAGTGTCTTGTGTGGTCATCAACTTTATAAATAATATATCACATCAAGTTAGTTGAGAATATATATAAAGGAATATGGATATACATATATTTCAACTATATATAACATTATTAAAATTTACAAACGTGAATTTATAAATAGCATTCTAAATTATCTCTGTAAATCTAAACATTGGCATGGTCCTAAGAACATGTGGTTGGGATGATGATTTCCCTCTCAAGTGTTGTAATACTAATGTGTGTGTGTGTGTGTGTGTGTGTGTGTGTGTGTAAATTAATAAATTTGACCATGTTCAAATACAAACATTTTAAGATCTTAAGATATATATGTACACTGTACTCATATTTTTGTAACATGTAATAAAAATAAAAATACATGTGAAGGTTTCATTGATGTTTTCAATCCAAATGTATTGCTAAAAAAATGTTTACATATCCACATCATGTGCACCGCTAGAAACTCCACCAACAACAATGTGCATGAAAATTTCATCCTCATCAGGTCCAATACATAAACCACTACAAGATATGTAAATATGTGGCCTCAAGGTAGTAGTGGCTGGAGGACTCCTTCATCCATCTCCTCCAACATGGGTTTCAGAAACCTCTCTCGTATGTTGAACAAGGTTATCAAGGATCACCTAAACACATGCAATATGTCAATCTCTATTTTCTCCTTCACTGCAATAGGTACCATCTCAAGATGAGGGAATTTTGGAATGGGGAATATAACATGTTGAATAGGAGCATAATGTGCACCTAGTATATCCTGTGAAGATCTTTTTCCTTGGCCCTGAAACATGTAGTAGTCAAAATATTTGGGGATATCATTGAGGATAAACTTGCAATATAGTTTCCTCAAAAAATATAATAGAATCTCATTGTTATTGCAAGGTGGTATATTAAATATCATCCACCATCCATCCAAAAAACTATCTTTTATTAAATTTTTGTTGCACAAGTGGATTGGAAATAATTTGCATGATAAAGGAACTGGAAAATTGGTTCTAGGTTGGTGAATAGTGAACAAATGAGGGATTTTATAATTTGTTTATTTTAATTCTATAACTAATAATATTTAAGCATAATATGCCCTACAAGACTCTCTATAGGTTGTCCAATGATCAATTTGACTCACTGCTAAGTCAAAATGAAACAATAATGACCCCATTTTGTTTACAAGGGAGGAGAAATGGGGTATTCTGGAATGGGTATCCCTCATTAATTTAATCAACTCCTCAATTTCTAGTTTTTTCTCCACTATATGGGTAGATAAATCCTCTTGACTACCTGAAGGATATACAACAATTCCAAGAGGGCTATGAGGGCTACGAGGGCTATGAGGATTTTTAGGATTTTGTTCTTGTTATCGAGGAACTATAAGAATCATAAACCCATCTCGATGTAAACATGTATTTTTTACAAATGTACATTACAAATATCAAATAATTACTAAAACTAACTGCAATTGAGAGAAAATAATTTTCACTAAATATTCTCTTCTGCAACATCAATTAAACCCATCTCGATGTAATCTTTAGTGCGATTTGTAGTATTTTTTAGAGAAAAAGAGTTTAAGATGAACCATGAATGCAAGGTTTAGAGTAAAATGTGTTTGGGGGCAAAATAGATTTCGAGAATGGAATTTTTTAATTTAAATTTTAAGAAACGCATACATGTTGTAATGCATATGCACTATAATATGTATAAATTATAGCCCATATACATTTTGTTTTAATAATTACCAAAACAAAAGAAATGTCCCTTAATTTGATTTTTTGTTTCTTTAAGAGTTTTGGCTAATTTTTAGAGCACCAACTCCATGCACTTACTCTTATGCTAGCGAATTTTCATTCAACATCATAAAGTGGTATAGAATGTAGAAACAAGATCACGCACTTTCTAATTACATCACACCTCTAAGTATGTTATTATATTCATGATTATTAAGCAAGAAAACTAGATATTAGCAATACTTAGTTTTCCTTTAAATTGCTTTATCCTTTTTATATTATTATCATTTAATTTTATCAAATGGATACTTTAATTTTTTATATTAAAGAACATGTGACCCAGTTCTATGTTTTCTATTTTATCCTTTGAGCATCCTGGACAGTACCACCCATTAGGGATAGAAGTGCACAGGTGCTATTATCCCCTTTGCATGCTTATATCCTTTTCCCTCCTTTTCTCAAAATTTAAATGCCACATCATTTGTTATATTTTACTAAATTACTACATATCACTTTGTGTCATCTTCTTAGTTGTTAATGATGAAATTCGAATAAGGGAATCACACACACACACACACACACACACACACACACACACACACACACACACACACACACACACACACACACACACACACACACACACACACACACACACACACACACACACACACACACACATATGACTTAGTCACTATTGTTAGAGGTAGGAAACCTTGGGCTATTACTTACTATATACTACTTAGGAAAATATCAATATATAAGGATTGTGTTTGGGCTACATTATTCACTGCATAGAAGGGGCCATTTCTTAGTTCCATCTCACACATTCATCACGGGGGAAAAATAGTTGTAGCCTTCTATCTTGACGCAAATAGAACAATGGAAACCTATCTTTAAGGGACACAATTCAATCACACACACACATAGACTAGAACTACATCGACTTTGAAATGTAGTGTTATACTTGGTAAAATCACATTGGGGTGAGTTTTGAGGTTAGTTCAAATCAAGTATATGCATTATTTGTTTCATCTAATGTTTTCTTGAGCCTTGTACATGTAGCTAGGGTTTTTTACAAGTCTAAGTGTGACATAAACACCCTACAAAAAAGTGGATGCGATAAAGAGAGAAATGAACAAAATATGTTCAGATCCTGTGAGGATGAGATCCATAGCTATTTTAAGGATACTAAAACCAAACTTAGAATCTAGTGTCGGGGAAGTCTTGTCCTTAGTTGGGTGGTCCTGTCCATGTGTGTTTCACATTCTAGTTTTCTCGATGAAGCTTACTCAATCCAAATCCAACATATTCTTCTCAATTTCCAGCTTAGGATCATCCCAGATATCTGAATAGAAGCTAAGTAATTCATATTTCACTATTTATTATACATTTTTGGTTCTTGCATGATTGATCTTGCTTGTATTGTTATATTCATTTGATCATCGTCCTTTGATTAAGATTTAATTTTTGTTAAATAAAAATTGTGTTATTTCCTTATTATTATTTTATAATTCATGTTGTGTGAGTTATATTTGCAACATTTCAATCCTTTGTGTCATCTATGCAGAGTATCAAATTTCAGAAGAATTAAAATATTGAATATGGCTTATTTATGCCCTCTTAGCTTTGTTTTTTTCCATCTCATTCTTCACCTTAGTGAGAGAACCCAATTTTAGTTTGGTGCATCACCTTATTTGTTATTTACTATTTCATATTTCAACTCTGGTCCCTTAGAAATCTTAGATTATACCTAGTTAGTATTAGAGTATAGTGCTAGTTAGAATAGTTGTAGTATACTGAAGTAAAGGAACCAACCTTATGACTTGAAGATTTACCTTGAAGGAGCCATCGACCCACACTTTGAACATCTTTCAATGTTTCACGGAGGTGCTAAGTTGAACTTCAACAAATAGTGCAATCTCAAGTGACAATAGATACCAAAAAAGAATGAATTGTATAGCATGTGTAAATCCATACTCCTAAATGATATCAGAAATATTCTCTAGATGATTTTAGAAATGAGATAAAGGGAATTCCAGAATATAAACACTACATCCACATATATGATTGAAAACAAAAAATAATACCAATAAACACAATATACCAATCTCAAAATTGAATATATAGTGTAGAATGTGCAAAAAATTAATGGATTTTATAGTGAAACAATGTCTCCATATAAATTAGATCACATCCAACTAAGGATATTATCTCTAAGCTCTTCTCTTAACATAAAGGACCCATTTATTTCTTATATAGGACAAGTAAGAGGTGGGTAAGAGATAATTATTAGTTAAGTGAAAGGTGGAAGTATTAATTTAAGGACACATGACTTCACCTAATCCTTCTCACATCTGTGTTAGATAGATAACTACAACATAAAGTAGTGGATATATTGACAACATAGTACACATAGTTTGTCTCACATAAATAATGAAAATATTTAAGGTGGACTTCAGATCAAGTGTGAACATGAAACACACCAACACATTGCACTAAATATAATAAAAATTTTAATATTGAGTTGTTTTATGTATGATTCTAAAAGGATGAGGGCCATTTGATGAATGCATTGATAGATTTTAAATTACTAGAAAGTAAACATTTTTAGAACTTGAATTTCAACAAAAAAACTAAAATTACGCTCCTAATTTGAAGTTATGGATCTATGGGTTATCGTAAGATGTATGCAAAAATTATCAACATCATTATATAGGATTTCTATTGTACAACAATTCTTAACTTCAGTATATAGACACATCACTAAAAAAATAGAATAAATTCCCAAAGGTGCTTGCAATGGATGATAGGAACACATATTTATAGGCCTATTGGTCTGACCCTTCATATAAATGTTTATACAAAATATGTCCCGCTAAAAACACACCCACAAACACAACACTGAAAAATTCAGATAACTTTTTTTTGACTTACTAGGAGTTTACACGACACCACAGGTGATCACAATGGGCTACAACTAACTCTTTATAAGCTTGACACAACAATGACCACCTAGGCACAAGGGAACATATGACTCCCATCATGAACAATTCACTTTCCCTTTCAACAAGACACAACGTAATAGTCCAACCACATAACACACTTACAGTTTAGGGGCATCCCACGAGGAAAGTCTTGTTAAGTTTTCTTGTTTACTAAAATGTCTCTTAAATATTAACTTACGTTCTTATAAAATTCATGTAATGATTCGCACAAATCTTTTCACAAGGGAGAACTTCTTCCTTATATACTATTGACCAAATAGTTTAAGACCAAGCTTTCTAAAAGAGGATCATCAATCATATGTCAATAACTTGCCTAATTCATTTGTTTTAATAACATTTTCAATCTCTCACAAAGTTAATTAATCTTACTCAATCCCATGAAACTTATTCCACACCTCTAATGCACAGGGGATAAGCAAAAGCTCCGATTGAGGGAAAGTACCAATTTAGATTCAGAACAATAACCTTCTTTGTTAAGGATCAAAATTTTAACATTACTTAAGGAGGATCACCATGAGTCAAGGCAAGTGTTAATGGAAAATAGTTCAAATAGAATTCAGCTTCAGGGTCTCATTGCTTATTAACCCACCTTTTAATGAGGCTAAGAATTTATCAAGATTGGTTAAAAGTTCCATTTAGACTTTGCTTGATTAAGTTTGACAAAGGAAAACAATTTACATTTCGAAATTGAGGGAGGTTGAAGGGTTTCTTAATAAATTTCCTCCTACTTATACAACCTTATTATCTTCCAGAAACTAATAATTGATTTCACCATAAGACCATATAAGAATTCACTATAAAGGATAACATTGATTAGTTTAGCTTGGGGGAAAACAAGGTATATATATTTTTATTACAAAAGATAGTTTCCTCTTGATCACTTAAGGGCTCAATTGTTATCAAGTAGATCACATCTACATTAATTTATTCGTATATACATATTTTATTTTAACTTTTATAAATTTTACAAGGATCATCCAACCATTTTATTTTGCTTAGAATTTCCTTGTTACTATGTCTTAGAAGGGTTTACAACACAACATTTTAATTCCAGAGAAAAGTTTACCATTACTCTTTTGTGAAAACTATACATGGTTACATCAATTTTTATTTTTTTTCCAACACGACGCACAACCCAAAGGGACAAACCAACTCTAAGGAACCATGACTAGGGAACAAGAGAGTCATAACATTAGTCACACCACGCTAAACTATTCTTAGAATTTCTATAATACATTATAATCACCCATAACCATGCGGTAATCAACTTTTATACTTTCCACGATAACAAAACAAGCCAAAGTTTCAAAGGTCATGACAACAATACTCCACAACACATAATACTAAGGCACTGGTTTTCTTCTAAATTCCCCACATAACCCATACAAGAATCTTACAACATAAAAGTATTTATACAATAGAACTTCACAACCAAGTTTGATGCAATATTCTACAAGTCATTCCCTCATCTACTCGCATAAGCCATCTGCAACACATTATTAACCTGAGTTATTTTGGAAGAACTGAGCAAGATAAGACTACACAAAGCAACAATAAGCTAATATCTAACAAAATCAAGAAAGGATAAAATATTCTATTCCAAGAAGTGGCTCGAATCTCTAAATTCTAACAACCTTAAGATAATTAAAAATTCCCCACTCCCCATGCCAATCTAAGAAGAAATCCTTATACTTTAGTTATGAACATTATCTCAAAGCAACAAAAATTAAAAATCATTTGAAAAGGGGCCAATGGCCTGATAAGTGAGAAACAACAGTCTAGTGTAACGAGATTTCCATCGAATAAACAATTAGGTTAAAATATTGAGAACCGATATTCAAACCAAACAATCTACCTGCATAAACAGCTACCAAAAGCACAAGTGTGATACTCATTTTCAGAAATGACATGAAAAAAACAATAAATCTAGGAGGAAGCACGGATTTCAAGGTTAACATGAAAGGTCAAGTGTATTAAAATTTTAATCATGGAATCATATAAGTTAAATATGGAAAACTAATACACGAACACCACTCAACATTGTTTAACAAGGGGAAGAAGATAATACTAGTTTCGGTCATTGAATCCAAGGAATTTCACAATCATTTAAGAAGAGGCCACTGCCCTTATAGGCAAGTAACGAAAAGTGAGAGTAACAGAGAGTTTTGACATACAAGTTAACATTTTAAACATCAAACCAAGTTTTGCCACACTAGGGATTTCCAAACCTTCTCTATAAGTCTATAGTTTTGTTTTAAAATAGTGTGGATCACTAACCTTCCATCACAAGTCCTTTTAGAGTGCCCCTCGTTGACAATTTCAAACCATTCAAAAGTAAGATTGCATTTGTAAGTATCACCAAAAGCCATTAAATTAACATCAACTTCAACTATCAATCAACAATGCATCTATATATAAATACCCCCAACTATCCCTAGTGTTCTTAACCATTCTATCATAAGTCAAAAAGATATCAATGCACGTACGCCATCTAAATGTCAATTAAAAATCAGCGAGATGCAAAATTATGAAAATTCCCCCAAGAGTCATTATGAGTAGAAAAAATGCCAAGGTAGTTTTGACAATAAAGGAATGCTATCCATAACACACACATGAAACTACAAATCTCGGTGACGAAAACCTTAGTTATAGTTTAAGCTTCATAAGGGATGGTCAAAGTGCCCCTAAAGGAAAAACTTAAACATCTGGACCTACACTGATGATCATCAAGAAGTTGGGTAAATGTCTAGGATTCTAATCAGTTCTAAAGGAAAACCAAGGTGCACAAAGACTAAGCAATCGGGTACCTTAGCCATGATACCCTCCCTTCATACATAATAACAACCACAGTAGTCAACTACATGTAAAGTTTTGTAGACCTATGGGAATGATTGGATAATGAAGGGGCCACCTACCTAGTCAAAGAAAGGAGAACAAGGTGGTCCAATAGACCTCGACAACTACACTTCACCGTGGTTGGGTAACACCAAAGGAAACAACTAACATTATGAAATTTGTTTCCGTTACTCAAAAGGGTGACTAAGTGCCCATAAAACTATAATCATCTTGATCGGGTTCAATCTAGTGGTTGTTCGTTAAACTCAGGTTGTCATAACCTGCAGAAACAGTGCTCAACCTACCCAAAAGAAAAAAACAACTATAGATAGTAAGCTCGTATGAAGAGCAAGAGGTTTAAGGATACATCAGGTTTTCTTTCAACACAACATTTACGAGCTATAACCGGCCTACTAACCTTGTTACTCAAACACATAAATGTGGTTAATGATGGTAGGAGGTCATTTACTTTGGCAAGAAAACACAATGGCCAACACAGGAGGAATAAAGAAAATAGATCTATGCTATTCACTTTAACACTGACAACGATTACAACCAAAACAAGAAAATTACAAGGGGAAAGGGGAGATTTCTCACAAGGCAAACAAACTCACCACAAAGCAGCATAAAAAACCAAAATCGAGGGAAAAGGAAGTTTATATTTCATGATATTTTTAAATCTTAGTAATTGTAGCAAAGGTAGAGTTATCTTGCCTGGTTTCCAGCATCCACTGGTCGCATGGACACCACATGGACCAGCAGCAACAAACCTCTAGTTGGATCTCCATCCACAACATGCTAGGCACCAAAACTCCACTCAATCCCACATTGGCATAGGTAGGGAGCTCCCAAACCATGAGCTTCAACAGACGGAAAAGAATGTGATCTCAAATACTGCCATGACTGCAGTATATACACCAAAAGGGGGGGTTTGATGAAAAGGACCAAGAACTTCAAAACACATGAGATAAGGGAGGGGAAAGCCATAGACTCCACAACCTTGCCAACATCCTCACAACCTACTGTCTGAAATGGGATGGATGGAGCAGGGTATGGACCTCCAATGAAGCACAAAGGAACACGTGGTCTCAAGAACTGCAATGATTGCAATCTATGTGCACAAAATGGGTTTGATTTTATGACCCCGATTCCACCATATGTGGCCAATAGGTTTCCAACCTGCTCAGCCCACCTTCACAAACATGCATGTGGCTAGAGCCAAGATAGTAGCTCTGCAATAGAAATGGACCTCCATCCAAGCATAACGGAGAAGAGACCAAGGCTAATCCTTTCAGTTGCAGTGCCTAGGAAGGAGAGTATGCAAAACATGGGAGACATACACCAAGCATGAAAATTGTTTGAAAAAATGCCTCAAGAGATGTGGTCTCAAGGACTTGCCACGATTTGGGCAAGTGTTATCCTCAATGAAGTATACGCAGCCCACAAGGTTTTTTTTCTTCACTCCACCAATTCTTCCACAATAACACTGCGGCCAGCACCAACAAAGGCATGTTTACTCTGTAATATTAAATTAAAGTTTCAAATCCTCTTCAATAACCCCCATAAACAATCCTCCACCAGAGAAACTCACGCAACCAGTCCAGCTTGGTGAAGCATAAAAATAAAAAAACTAGGCAGAGAAAAAGGAACTATGGTAGATCAAACTAACCAGGGATGAATAGAATACAACCAGCCTCCAAAGGTGTCTAGCCAACAACATAGTGCCAAGCATGATTCCAATCAATAAGTATGAAGGAAAACAAATAAATAAAGAAAGTAGGAATCTCTGCACCATCCATTCAAATCTTCCATGGAGTCTTATGCCATTACCCACAAGCCGAGACACTCTCCCTCCAAACTCTACGTAGCCAAAAACATTTGTGAGAGTAGGACAAACAAAAGGAACACCAAAGAAGAAGTATTTTTTGAAACAATGATTACAGAGAAAACAAAACAAGCGGCGAAAACAAGGAGTCTATAGACCAAAAAAATTAAAACCAGAAGCAACCTTCATAAGACAAGGAATACCATTCCACACCCGACAACTTTAAATTTAGGTGGGTGGAGCCATGTGCTATGGCAGGCCGCTGACAGGGAAGATGGGGGAGTAGGCAAAAAACAACCAGTTCCTAATAATACGCAGTCTATTCACATTAAAACAAATTCTGTCCCCTCAAAACTTGTGCCTCCTCCAACATCTCCTTCTTCTATGCATCCAACCAATGCTAGATATATGGGGCATTACATTCTCCTCCCCTTGAGAAAGCATCGTCCTTGATGTGACATAATTCCAATGAAAGCAAAAGGAATAAACAATTAAAATACAGACAAGGGAGAGAATTTTTTTTCCTATGGTTAAAATTTCCTATAGTTAAGGCATGACCATGGGGTGACCTTAGAAACATTTTGGAAGAATATTTTAACTTTCAAAGTTCTGTGAAGATTGGAAGTTCCCTCTTATTCATTATTTAATTAGACTCTTTCCATTTACATTATTCTTAATTCAATTTCTTTAAAATTTCATTTTTGTAGAATTTTAGTTTATTCATTCTTGTGGGTGCCCAACAGGAACTGCTATCACAACACCCAACCAGGGTCATACACAACACTAAGGATTCACAAGCATAACTTTACATACTATCATGACTATACAACACCACAAGAGCTTGACCAAATTACGGAATAGAACATGGTCTGTCCACATGAAATCATACTTGACACCCACATATGACTGACATACAATATTCAAACAAAAGTGTACTACAAAAACTAGACATTTCCTTAATTCCAAAGATGAAGATTCTTACATAACTTAGAAAAAAATAGCTACAGGTATATAGTTTCAACAAGGGCATCAAATCCATATCCACAACATCACACAACATACCCAACTAACATGAGTATCACATACATCATAGGACCACTCCCAAGACATCACAATAACTCAACATATATCCCAAAACATTACTCACACACACACCCACAAATCTCTTAAGCCTCCCTGAAGTATCTTATGCCTCCCTGAAGTCTCTTATGCCTCCCTCAATCTCTTATGCCTCCCTCAAGGAGGCCATTTTCCCTATGGCCCCAGGCACATAGAGTCAAGACACCCCTAACCCAAGTGAAATAATAACTCATGGTTTGACAACCCGTTAGTTATCTGTAACTCCTTGGGGCATACCCTCATACAAAAAAGTGGGTCCATGTGTCCAACCATTCCATGGTGAATCCTATGACCCTATTCCACACATCATGATAATAGAACCAGCATAGCAATCTGATTCAAAAGCCAAGTGGCAAAGTGCAAGCCTTAGGCAAGGTGGTAAAAATTTCAAATTTAAAAGAACATCCAAATCCAATAAAAACAAATGGCCAAATAGCAATAGTTAGTTCCAAAAATCCACATGTTAGTACCACAAACCAAGGAAATTCCCAAAATATAAAACATGGCAATAAAGAAAATTATTGGTCCTTGCAGAAATAAAAATAAAAAGTTCAATTTATGAATAAAATACACATAATAATATCACATTATGATAATTGTGTGGCCTTATCTAGCCACCAAGGGGGTACTCAACAATTTGTTGGCACTCAAAACATCGAGCCTCAGCTCATAAAATAACATATCAATACTACCACCGTCATCATCTCTATCTGAATCATCTCACCACCACTTTGACAAGGCTAAACATAGTCATAGCTACACTTAGGTTGCATCCATACAAAAACCATAAGGAGAGAGAAAAAGAGGAGCACATGTCATCATCTACTGAGCCTAATTTTATTTCAAGTTACTGGCCCATGGTACACTTTTACTGATTTTCCTTAGGATCAGTTGGTGTAAGGTTAATGATATAACACATATGCACATTACTAACACAATGGAGGTTCAGGCACATTACCCATAACATCTTACGCATGGTACCGATACAGGGTAAATCACATACATTACATTCACAATTTACAACACACCACATTACCACATGCTGCACACAGAGTGCAATCACTATACGATAGGGATCATTACTCACCATATGTCCCAAATTTATGACATAAATCATTACATATCACATGAATTACTTATGATGAGCACAATTACAACACACTGTCAACCACCATATAACATGGGACTACACACATTTCTACACAAATGATAATGACATCATTAAGATAACCAGTTCACCACAATCAACTTGGCCACACTACATATCAGCACACCCACACATCACGAATGCTAAAAGGGATCCAACACTCTGAAATCATAATCACAATTCTTCCCAACACAAAGCAAAATAGTGTTTCACACTCAAATTCACATGGAATTTCTGGGAAGGAGAGAGAATACTCTCATCTTTAACACATAAACATGCCATCAATTATGCACTAGGTGACTGTTGATGCAAAATCACAACACCCCTGGATGTTGATCAGATTTCTAGGTTGATCACTCTAGCATCCAGTGTGATTGCACAACATTGAATCCTTTCTTTGAGTGTGGGACTCGTGAAAATGAGAAAGGAATCTCCAGAGAAGGCTAGTTCCTCTTCCTAAACTACCTGCCACAAGCTATTTCAGTGCAAACAAGCTAATCTAATCCTAATCTAACCATGCCAAGGAGACAGGGAGAGAGACAAAAGGGAAAAACAACAAAAGCCTACACTAAAACGGTGATACACTAGAGAAGGAAAATGTTGAACATCTATCAAAACTGCCATGGAACAAAGAGAGGTGAGCGATGGGAAGGATGGACAGATGCATCACAGGCCCAAGGATAGATTTCACACAGAAAATGTCCCAAAACTCCATCAACATAGCTCCAAACCTGCAATGAACACTCAAACGTGCACAAATACCTACAATAAAGAGAGGCAAGAAGAAAACAAGCAAAAAAACGAGCAAGGATGGACAGATGCATCACAAAACACGTTTTTTGTTGCTTCAGAAGTTTGCACAGAACATAATTTCAATCGAGCTAAAAGGTAATAATTCTCTCCAAAATGAGCCAAACATGGCTTTTTTATTGCATGGGTCGAGCCCATGAGAGAGAAAACATAAAAAAACATGGGAGCCATTCCTTATTGACTGAAAATGCATTAAATCAGCATGGAGGACCTTACAAACCCATACCTTGTCATTTTGACAAAATGGGAGGAGAGTGCGACCCATTCTCTATTAAATTTGGTCGCTGAAATGTCACTTCTGGCCATGAACACGTACCAGAAACGTTTTTGAATTTTCTCTCTCCAAACTGAACCAAAATTAGAGATCAACCATGAAATCCTGTAGAGAATTTCATAATCTTTCCAATGATATAAAGAACGTGCAAATCCAAGCTCTAGATCAAAATATATGGGGGTCTAAAGTTTTAGGGAAAAAACGGCCCAAAAAACAGATCGGCGGGCAAAAATTTGAATTTTTCCGTGCTTCGCTAGTCAGACGCCACGTGGCAAGCGCTGATTGGATGATAAATTCTCTCTCCTCTGCCTCCCATGGGTTTCCCTTTGAAAATTTTGAATTTTCTTACACTTTGAAAAAAAATTCATTTTCCCCCCACGCCCCACCACTTGGGACACGTGGCATCATTTGGTTCATCGACAGGGGCGCGGGGAAAACCTTTACCTTTTAGTTTTTCGGCCAAAAATTTTGCTAAATTTTCTAAGTCCTCCCCGAGATCCACACTTCCCCTGCCTTAGGACATGTTTCCTGTGTCTATTGGCTCGGGCTAACCCTTCAAACCTCGCCCTTTGAACTTTTGGGCCCAAAAACACTTAGTCTAAATTTTTATTGCGCCTCCCCTTGTGACACGCATCACATTCTGATTCGTTGGTGGCTTTTCCGGGTCTTCACGTCCCTCACGTATTTTTGGCCCGGATGTCCCAAACCGTCTGGGACAAATTTCTCCGATCCGCCCAATTCGGGATTCCCTGTCCCTCTTTAAGGCGAAGACATGTGGCACATTTCCATTCGCTCTCGGCTCTTTCGGCTCTCCGCGTCCCATGCGTACTTTTGGCCCAGATGTCCCAAACGAAAGTTCCCTGTTTCGTCCGAACCGGCCGGTTTGCGTCCTCCACGTACTTTTGCCCCAACTGTCCCGGACTGCCTGGGACAAATTTCTCCGAACTGCCCGAAATGGACTGACTTGCGCCAAACCGGCCTATCCGCATCCTTCGAGTACTTTTGTCCCAACTGTCTCAACTGTGTGAAACAAAGACTTAGGCAATTTTTTCCCTTTTTCAGTTGAATCAGCTTTTCGCATCCCACGCGTACCTACGGCCCAGATGTCCCAATTGCTGCGTGGACCACCTAGAGGCTTTTTGGCCGGTTCGTGCCCCGACGTCCCAACTGTCCCAAGGACCGCCTGGACTAGGACTTAGCTGATTTTCATGATTTTTCCTACCCCAAGCTTGGTTTTTGTAACTTTTTCACCCTTTTTTAGAACTTTCTCTTTTCTTCTTGGACAGGAGAGTTAGAAAAAAGCCGAGGGGACCCCAGAAACATGATTTTGGGCCTTAAGTCAATCTATCTGCCTGGGACTTGAATATTCTGATGCATGTTATCAAAATTACCCCGGGGGGTGAATTTTGGATAACAGTTTTGGCGACTCAGTGGGGTCATCTGCCTGCTAGATGAATGATTAGTAGCCTTAAGTAATCCATTGGGCATGGAGTCATGGGTAGTAGCCTAAAAACTGATCTGAACTTTGAAAACTTCCCCTCTGAGCCACTTGGAAACCCACTGAAATGGACTGTTCTCACCAAAATTCCACCAAAACGAACTGTGTAAGAGCAAAACCAGCACCACAAAACCTATGTACAGAACTAAAAATCATACATGCTCCAAATGGAACATGTAGAGTGTGCACAAGCACTTCTTCTGCTGAAAGCAAACCTACCTACTCTACTCTAACTAGAAGCAAAGGCAAGCTAAACAAACTCTGCAATTGGTTGTGAGAAATAGCTTCACTTTCTCAAAAGTGGCAGCCATGCAATTGATTTGGAGCTGATCATGGCTGTTAGGATGAGTGGAAAATCAACTAGAAGCTGGTCTTCCACCCAAATCATCAAGGTATCAGCTGAAGGCAAATTCAATACCTCTTTTAGTTGCTCTGCATTTGGATTGAAGAGGTATGACAGCTGATCCTTGGTACTTTATAGCTCACCCTCATGCTCAGAAGCAAGCATGACTAGTTGTGACTTCTCCTTTGGCTCCAATGAAGCCAAATACCTGATTGGGCAAGGTATGATCCGTTTGATATGCCCATAGCTCTGATTTTCAACTCCAAAAGTGGAGTCTTCTTGTAGACCTTCTTGAATGGATGGTGTGGAAGTGATGGCAAAATTCTTCTGTCCTTTTTCTTCCTCCAATGAAGGAAATGAAACATTAAAATCTTCCAATCTTGGTTCCAAAGAGCTGCTATAAGATGCAGGCTGCTGCAAATGGATATTCTCCTTCATGACAGCAGACTCTTGTGTTTGGAAGATGGATGATGAAAGAGAGAATGGTGGAAACTCAACCGGTTCTTCTTCATCAAAACAGTCCTCCAAATCAGATAGGTAAACTACCTCATTGCTGTCCTGCTGCAAATGTTCAACCTCTCCCATGGTGTTCTCTTGATCTGCAACTTGATCACCATGGTTTCTTTCACCCTCCAATATTGAGTTTGAGAGATCAAACTCCTTTCAGTACTAGAACTTGAGAGAAGTGAAGTAGAAAGAAGAATTGAGGGTTCTCCTGTAGCATGCTTTGTGCTTAAAGCCTTTGGATTTGCAATTTTCTCCTCCACAACTAGAATGTGCTCCTCTTCTTTTGGATCTGGAGCAGCTTCTCCTTCCTCCAATGTTTGAAGACATTGTTGCTCTTTATTGAACTCTTCCTCCAGTATGAAGTTTGCCAAGTCAAACTCTTTAATCTGCTGCTCTAGAGGACAAGTTGGGACTGCAAGATCTTCTTCTTCTGCTGCAACAAAATCAGTCCTGACCACCATTTGTTCTCCAACTCCCATCTATTATGAAGGCTTAACCATCAAGGGGATATTTTTCATCCCAAATTTGGTAGCCCAAACCCTCAAGTTGTCTGTCATTTCTTTTCTTCTTGGCTCTTCCTCTTGCTGTCCTTGATGACTGATTTTTGCAATTTCTTCTTCCCCACATGGAATTGGGAATGCAAGAGGAGGGATGGGTTGTAACTCAATTGATTTGGAAATTTTTTGTGGTGGTGGAGGTAGAAAATCGTGTTTCCTTGGAGGAGGGGGTATTTTTGTTAGCTCTTGTGGAGGGGATGACTGTTTGGAAGGAAAAAGGAAAGAAGAATTGAGGTGTGGTGGAAGAAGACTGAGAGGTGGAGACATTGGATCAACATTTGGGACAGCAGATTGGGAGTTTAGAATTTGCAATTCCAAATGAGATGATGCTGCTTCAGTAACGGGAAGAGAAAAACCAGATGATGGTGTAGAACTTACCCATTGACAATGTTGTTCAACAACAAGTGTATAGGCCTCTATTTCTGATGTCCATTGTGCAAGTTGGGGCAGCATCTTCATCATGAAGTCCATCTTCTCCTGAGGGCTGAAGTGTCTTGGAAAAGGACCTCCCCATGGACAAGGAGTCCTGCAACCAATTCTGAAAGCTCTCATTTGAGCTGTTGCTCTGGACTGCACCATCTTTACCTCCATCTTTTGGATTTTCTCTAACAGACCAGCATCTTGCATCTGATTATCTTCATTAAATGCATACTCTTGCTCTTGGAAAGCTCCATAGCCAAACTAATTTTGGCATTGTTGCTCATATGGGTATGCATGCTGATCTTGAATTTGTTCAAAATGATGATTTGGAGGATTTAAAAAACATGTTGGGGGTGGGAAACATTGCTGCTGTTGTAAATGTGAGTTCCATGATGGAAATGAAGTCATGATTGCACAACTTCATGGAATGGAAAAGAATGAAAGGGATGAAAATAAGGATGGATGGGAATGGATGAAAAACAGGTCTGCAACTTCAGAAATGGGTTGTTGATCAGATGGATTCGCCAGATGTGTTTGCAAGTGCCTCTAAAGGCTGAAATCTTCACAGGAACACATCAACCTACAAAAGATGAAGTGGAAGACCTCTAAGGTCCCACCGGGCATGCCAAAACTATTTATGCAAACACACGGTGGCTTAAAATTTGCTGTCGATAATGAGACACCTCTGAAAGATGGAATAATCTAACCTCAATCTCCCACCGGGCGTGCCAAAACTGTTGATGCAAATGCATGGTGGCTTAAGCTTTGCTGTTGATAATGAGACACCTCTGAAAGATGGAATAATCTAACCTCAGTCTCCCACCAGGCGTGCCAAAACTATTAGTGCAAAATCACAGCACCCTTGGATGTTGATCAGATTTCTAGGTTGATCACTCTAGCATCCAGTGTGATTGCACAACATTGAATCCTTTCTTTGAGTGTGGGACTCGTGAAAATGAGAAAGGAATCTCTAGAGAAGGTTGGTTCCTCTTCCTAAACTACCTGCCACAAGCTATTCTAGTGCAGGAAAGCTAATCTAATCCTAACCTAACCATGCCAAGGAGACAGGGAGAGGGAGAAAAGGGAAAAACAACAAAAGCCTACACTAAAATGGTGATACACTAGAGAAGGAAAATGTTGAACATCTATCAAAACTGCCATGGAACAAAGAGAGGTGAGCGATGGGAAGGATGGACAGATGCATCACAGGCCCAAGGATAGATTTCAAACAGAAAATGTCCCAAAACTCCATCAACATAGCTCCAAACCTGCAATGAACACTCAAACGTGCATAAATACCTACAATAAAGAGAGGCAAGAATAAAACAAGCAAAAAAATGAGCAAGGATGGACAGATGCATCACAAAACACGTTTTTTGTTGCTTCAGAAGTTTGCACAGAACATCATTTCAATAGTAAAAGGTAAAAAATGCCATTACAGAGCAAGGGAGGAGGTTTGAACTCCATTTTTAACCCTGGAGAAGAAAAGAAGGGAGGGCAGAGCTGAAAAGATGAACCACACGTAATAATTCCCTCCAAAATGAGCCAAATCTGGCTTTTTTATTGCATGGGTCGAGCCCATGAGAAAGAAAACATACAAAAACGTGGGAGTCCATTCCTCATTGACTACAAATGCATTAAATCAGCATGGAGGACCTTACAAACCCATACCCTATCATTTTGACGAAATGGGAGGAGAGTGCGACCCATTCAGTATTAAATTTGGTCATTAAAATGTCACTTCTGGCCATGAACACGTACCAGAAACGTTTTTGAATTTTCTCTCTCCAAACTAAACCAAAATTAGAGATTGACCATGGAATCCTTTAGAGAATTTCATAAGCTTTCCAAAGATATAAAGAACGTGCAAATCCGAGCTCTGGATCAAAAGATATGGGTGTCTGAAGTTTTAGTGCAAAAACTACCCAAAAAACGGATCGGCGGGCAAAAATTTGAATTTTTGCATGCTCCGCTAGTCGGACGCCACATGGAAAATGCTGATTGGATGAGAAATTTTCTCTCCTCTGCCTCTCGTGAGTTTCCCTTTGAAAATTTTGACTTTTCTTACACTTTGAAAAAAAATTCATTTTCCCCCCGCGCCTCGCTACTTGGGACACGTGGCATCATTTGGTTCGTCGACAGGGGTGCGGGAAAAACCTTTACCTTTTAGTTTTTCAGCCAAAACTTTTGCTAAATTTTCTAAGTCCTCCCCTAGCTCCGCACTTCCCCCGCCTTAGGACACGTGTCCTGTGTCTATTGGCTCGGGCCGACCCTTCAAACCTCGCCCTTTGAGCTTTTGGGCCCAAAAACACTTAGTCAAAATTTTTATTGCGCCTCCCCTTGTGACACGCGTCACATTTTGATTCGTTGGTGGCTTTTCTGGGTCTTCATGTCCCTTGCGTATTTTTGGCCTGGATCTCCCAAACTATCTAGGAAAAATTTCTCTTATCCGCCTGATTCAGTTTTCCCTGTCCCTCTTTGAGGTGAAGACACGTGGCACATTTCCATTCACTCTCAGCTCTTCACGTCCCGTGCATACTTTTGGCCCAGATGTCCCAAACAAAAGTTCCCTGTTTCTTCCGAACGGGCCGGTTCGCGTCCTCCGCGTACTTTTGTCCTAATTATCCTGGACTGCCTAGGACAAATTTCTTCGAACCGCCCGAAATGGACTGACTTGCGCCAAACCGGTCGATCCACGTCCTTCACGTACTTTTGTCCCAACTGTCCCAATTGTGCGAAACAAAGACTTAGGCAATTTTTTCCCTTTTTCGGTCGAATCACCTTTTCGCGTCCCGTGCGTACCTGCGGCCCAGATGTCCCAATTGCTATGTGGACCACCTGGAGGCTTTTCAGCCGGTTTGTGCCCCGACATCCCAACTGTCCCAAGGTCCGCCTGGACTAGGACTTAGCTGATTTTCATGATTTTTCCTGCCCCAAGCTTGGTTTTTACAACTTTTTCACCCTTTTTTAGAACTTGCTCTTTTCTTCTTGGACAGGAGAATTAGAAAAAATCCAAGGGGACCCCAGAAACATGATTTTGGGCCTTAAGTCAATCTATCTACCTGGGACTTGAATATTCTGGTGCATGTTATCAAAATTACCCCGGTGGGTGAATTTTGGATAACAGTGACATACACAACATGTGCACTCACAATATCACAATTACGGCATAGTTCACATCATGCTTATATCACATTACTCTTCCAATATCCACCACCATCACGCAACACCATCAAAACTCTAATCTGTCCTAGAGGTTCGAGAGTATAAAATGTCACTCTGATACCAAGTGTAATGCCCGCTAAAAACACACCCACAAATACAACACTGAAAAATTAAGATAACTTTTTTTTTTGACTTATTAGGAGTTTAAACGACACCACATGTGATCACAATGGGCTACAACTAATTCTTTATAAGCTTGACACAACAATGACCACCTAGGCACAAGGGAACATATGACTCCCATCACAAACAATTCATTTTCCCTTTTGACAAGATACAATGTAATAGTCCAACCACAAAACACACTTATAATTTAGGGGCATCCCACGAGGAAAGTCTTGTTAAGTTTTCTTGTTTATTAAAACGTCTCTTAAATATTAACTTACGTTCTTATAAAATTCATGAAATGATTCACACAAATATTTTCATAAAGGGAGAACTTCTTCCTTATATACTATTGACCAAATAGTTTAAGACCAAGCTTTCTAAAAGAGGATCATCCATCATATTTCAATAACTTACCTAATTCATTTGTTTTAATAACATTTTCAATCTCTCACAAAGTTAATTAATCTTACTCAAGCCCATGAAACTTATTCCACACCTCTAATGCACAGGAGATAAGCAAAAGCTTTGATTAAGGGAAAGTACCGATTTAGATTCAGAATAATAACCTTATTTGTTAAGGATCAAAATTTTAACATTACTTAAGGAGGGTCACCATGAGTCAAGGTAAGTGCTAAGGGAAACAGTTCAAATAGAAGTCAGCTTCAGGGTCTCATTGCTTACGAACCCGCCTTTTAATGAGGCTAAGAATTTATCAAGATTGGTTAAAAGTTTCATTTAGACTTTGTTTGATTAAGTTTGACAAAGAAAAACAATTTACATTTCGAATGATTGAGGGATGTTCAAGGGGTTCTTAATAAATTTCCTCCTACTTATACAACCTTATTATCTTCTAGAAACTAATAATTGATTTCACCATAAGACCATATAATAATTCACTATAAAGAGTAACGTTGATTAGTTTAGCTTGGGAAGAAAACAAGGTATATATACTTTTATTACAAAAGATAGTTTCCTCTTGATCACTTAAGGGATCAAATGTTATCAAGTAGATCACATCTACATTAATTTATTCGTATATACATATTTTATTTCAAATTTTATAACTTTTACAAGGATTATCCAAACATTTTATTTTGCTTAGAATTTCCTTGTTACTATGTCTTAGAAGTGTATACAACACAACATTTTAATTCCAGAGAAAAGTTTACCATTACTCTTTTGTGAAAACTATGCATGGTTAGATCAATTTTTTTTTTCCAACATGACGCACAACCTAAAGGGACAAACCAACTCTAAGGAACCATGACTAGGGAACAAGAGAGTCATAACATTAGTCACGCCACGCTAAACTATTCTTATAATTTCTATAACACATTATAATCACCCATAAACATGTGGTAATCAATTTTTATACTCTCCACGATAACAAAACAACCCAAATTTTCAAAGGTCACGACAATAATACTCCACAACACATTATACTAAGGCACTGGTTTTCTTCTAAATTACCCACATAACCCATAACAAAATGTTACAACATAAAAGTATTTATACAATAGAACTTCGCAACCAAGTTTGATGCAATATTCTACAAGTCATTCCCTCATCTACTCACATAAGGCATCTACTACACATTATTAACTTGAGTTAGTTCGCAAGATAAGACTACACAAAGCAACAATAAGCTAATATCTAACAAAATCAAGAAAGGATAAAATATTCTATTCCAATAAGTGGCTTGAATCTCTAAATTTTAACAACCCCTTAAGATAATTAAAAATTCCCCACCCCCCATGCCAATCTAAGAAGAAATCCTTATACTTTAGTTATGAACATTGTCTCAAAGCAACAAAAATTAACAAATCATTTGAAAAGGGGCCAATGTCCTGATAAGTGAGAAACAACAGTCTAGTGTAACGAGATTTCCATCGAATAAACAATTAGGTTTAAATATTGAGAACCGATATTCAAACTAAACAATCTACCTACATAAACAGCTACCAAAAGCACAAGTTGTGATACTCATTTTCAGAAATGACATGAAAAAAACAATAAATCCAGGACGAAGCATGGATTTCAAAGTTAACATGAAAGGTCGAGTGTATTAAAATTTTATTCATGGAATCATATAAGTTAAATATGGAAAACTAATACACGAACACCACTCAACATTGTTTAACAAGGGGAAGAAGATAATACTAGTTTCGGTCATTAAATCCAAGGAATTTCACAATCATTTAAGAAGAGGCCAGTGCTCTTATAGGAAAGTAATGACTAGTGAGAGTAACAGAGAGTTCCAACATACAGGTTAACATTTTAAACATGAAACAAAGTTTTGCAACACTAGGGATTTCCAAACCTTCTCTATAAGTCTATAGTTTTGTTTTAAAATAGCGTGGATCACTACCTTCCATCACAAGACCTTTTAGAGTGCCCCTCATTGATAATTTCAAACCATTCAAAAGTAAGATTGCATTTGTAAGTATCACCAAAATCCATTAAATTAACATCAACTTCAACTATCAATCAATAATGCATCTATATTTAAATACCCCCAACCATCCCTAGTGTTCTTAACCTCTCTATCATAAGTCAACAAGATATCAACGCATGTACGCCATCTAAATGTCAATTAAAAATCAGCGAGATGCAAAATTATGATTTCCCCCAAGAGTCATTATGAGTAGAAAAAATGCCAAGGTATCTCTGACAATAAAGGAATGCTATCCATAACACATGAAACTACAAATATCGATGACGAAAACCTTAGTTACGGTTTAAGCTTCATAAGGGATGGTCAAAGTGCCCCTAAAGGAAGAATTTAAACGTCTGGACCTACACCGATGATCATCAAGTAGTTGGGTAAATGTCTAGGATTCTAATCAATTCTAAAGGAAAACCAAGGTGCAAAAAGACTAAGCAATCGGGTACCTTAGCCATGATACCCTCCCTTCATACATAATAACAACCATAGCAGTCAACTACACGTAAAGTTTTGTAGACCTATGTGGAATGATTGGATAACGAAGGGGCCACCTACCTAGTCAAAGAATGGAGAACAAGACGGTCCAACAGACCTCGACAACTGCACTTCACCATGGTTGGGTAACACCAAAGGAAACAACTAACATTACGAAATTTGTTTCGTTACTCAAAAGGGTGACTAAGTGCCCATAAAACTATAATCATCCTGGATTGGGTTCAATCTAGTGGTTGTTCATTAAACTCATGTTGTCATAACCCGCAGGAACAGTGCTCAACCTACCCGAAAGAAAAAAACAACTATAGATAGTAATCTCGTATGAAGAGCAAGAGGTTTAAGGATACATCAGGTTTGATTTCACCACAACATTTACGAGCTATAACCGGATTACTAACCTTGTTACTCAAACACATAAATGTGGTTAATGATGGTAGGAGGTCATTTACTTTGGCAAGAAAACACAATGGCCAACACAGGAGGAATAAAGAAAATAGATCTATGCTATTCACTTTAACACTGACAACGATTACAACCAAAATAAGAAAATTACAAGGGGAAAGGGTAGATTTATTCGCAAGGCAAAAAAATTCACCACAAAGCAGCATAAACAAACCAAAATTAGGGAAAAGGAAGTTCTATTTCATGATATTTTTAAATCTTAGTAATTGTAGCAAAGGTAGAGTTATCTTGCCTGGTTTCCAGCATCCACTGGTCACATGGACACTGCACAGACCAGTAGCAACAAACCTCTAGTTGGATCTCCATCCACAACATGCTAGGCTCCAAAACTCCACTCAATCCCACGTTGGCATAGGTAGGGAGCTCCCAAAACGCAGAGCTTCAATAGATGGAAAAGAATGTGATCTCAAAGACTACCATGACTGCAGTATATACACCAAAAGGGGGGGTTTTGATGAAAAGGACCAAGAACTTCAAAACACGTGAGATAAGGGAGGGGGAAAGCCAGACTCCACAACCTTGCCAACATCCTCACAGTCTACGTCTATGAAATGGGACAGATGGAGCAGGGTATGGAACTCTAATGAAGCATAAAGGAACACGTGGTCTCAAGAACTGCAATGATTGCAATATGTGCACAAAATGGGTTTGATTTTATGACCCCGATTCCACCATATTTGGTCAATAGGTTTCCAACCTGCTCAACCCACCTTCACAAACATGCACGTGGCTAGAGCTAAGATAGTAGGTCTGCAATAGAAATGGACCTCCATCCAAGCATAATGGAGAAGAGACCAAGGTAATCCTTTTAGCTATAGTGCCTAGGAAGGAAAGTATGCAAAACGTGGGAGACATACACTAAGCGTGAAAATTGTTTGAAAAAATGCCTCAAGAGATGTGGTCTCAAGGACTTGCCACAATTTGGGAAAGCATTATCCTCAATGAAGTATACGCAACCCAAAAGGTTTTTTTTTCTTCACTCCACAATTCTTCCACAATAACACTACGACTAGCACCAACAATGGCATGTTTACTCTGCAATATTAAATTAAAATTTCAAAGCCTCTTCAATAACCCCCATAAACAATCCTCCACTAGAGAAAATCACGCAACCAGTCCAGTCTTGGTGAAGCAGACAAATAAAAAAACTAGGAAAGAAAAAGGAACTATGGCAGATCAAACTAACCAAGGATGAATAGAATACGACCAGCCTCCAAAGGTGTCTAGCCAACAACATAATGCCAAGCATGATTGCAATCAATAAGTATGAAGGAAAACAAATAAAGAAATAAAGTAGGAATCTCTGCACCATCCAGTCGAATCTGCCATGGAGTCTTATGCCATTACCCACAAGCCTAGACACTCTCCCTCCAACTCTACGTAGCCAAAAACAATTGTGAGAGTAGGCCAAACAAAAGGAACACCGGAGCATAAGTATTTTCTGAAACAACAATTATAGAGAAAACAAAACAAGCATGGTGAAAACAAGGAGTCTACAAACCAAAAAATTATAAACAGAAGCAACCTTCATAAGAAAAGGAATACCATTTGGCACCGACAACTTTAAATTTAGGTGGGTGGAGCCATGTGCTATGGCAGGCCGCTGACAGGGAGGATGGGGGAATAGGTAGAAAACAACCAGTTCCTCATAATACACAGTCTATTCACATTAAAACAAATTCTGTCCCCTCAAAACTTGTGCCTCCTCCAACATCTCCTTCTTCTACGCATCCAACCAAGGCTAGATATACGGGGCATTACAAAATAAGTGTATAGTAACAAACCAAAAATCCTATAAATATCGGATCCTAATGGTCATTTGTAAGAACATTTCATTATTGATTCTAATTATATATATTTATGTATAAAATATATAAAATATTATATTTCAGTAATTTATTAAATTATTTTATATATGATTGTAAAAGAATAATGGGTACTACCTATGAATTATGTGAGGAGCACACTAATTAGTTTTCAATAAATAAAAAATGAAATATTTTTAAAATTTAAATTTAAGTGTAAAAAAAACTACTATTATATTAGTTATTCGAATAGGTGGATGTACACATTATTATTGGCTCGTTATTATTAGGCTTGTGGAGCAATTCACAACTTTAATATACAAGTGCATTATCACTACAACTAAAATCAACACGTAAATATTGTTGTGAATAGATGATATGCACCAATAATTATAGACTTATTGGCATAACCATGAATAAAATTATGTAATTGTGTGGGTAGGACGAGATAATAAACCTATAGATACTAGTATCTACACATGGACTCTCACCTGCACTATCCGCAAATTTTGAAACTCTAGAACATTCTAGAAACATCTTACTCAACATTGACTTCAAATCTAAGAAGACCACAATATGATTTTAAAGAAAGTGCTTAAAGTGCTTTATTATTTCTAATGTTTTTATATATTATCGTGCACATAATAGTAAACAAGATTTTTTCCATATAAATTTATTTTCAATATGATTGTAAAAACGATAATAAGCACATAGTAATGAATTATGTGAATAATGGAATGGGTAATTTTTAGTAAATAAAATAAAATAGGTTTGGAACTTGAATTTCATAGAAAGATTAAAATTATATTAATTACTTGAAAAGGAGGATTTATATATTGTCATTAGGCTTTTGTAATTATCACCTTTATACGTATATTTTTATGTAAGAGGTGTTCTTACAATGTGTGTAAGGAAATGTAATGGAGTGAGTTATTCATTTTTATCCTCATATTATATTTGATGTTTATTTGACCATCACAAGAATTTAAACGCCAATATTATAGCTAGATTGATACCATTTTATAGACTCAATGAAAATTGAATGATAATATAATGTAATTACTGGTCAATGTGGTATATATAAAATATAACATAAGAACATTCAAATCAATATTTCTTAATATATTTAAAATATCTATACTAATTGTGTTACAATTCTCAACTTTATAAATAAATATACTTGTTAAACTAATTAATAGATACCAATATTCATAACTCAACCCCATAAAAAATTCTTAAATAAATAAATGTGCAAAATCAAACAATAAACTTATATATACAATACTTATGAACGATCCAAAACCATCTCTTTTTTTTCCCTAAATACTAACATTTACAAACAACTGGGTTCCTAAGTACTTACGACTAATTTTATTTATACTAAACTCATTATCACTCATATAACTAAAAAGCCTAGGTCACAATATATCCCTATTAAAAGAAAAAACAAACAAGAAGAAAAACTCTTCCTCCCTCATGGCTTTGATATGTATTGTTGATCTAATTATTACATTGTAGGTGGAATATTGCTTAATAAATACTGTTATATTACATATTAAATGTGTGTCCTCCTTAATCCATCATCAGTATACTTGTCTTTTACCTATATATTATTTTATCATAAAATATTTATGTATCTACACCTCTCCTGTACTACACATTAGGACACATCCTAAACTCCCATCCAACTATAAAAAAATAGAGTATTCTCCCATTTTCAACAATAAAAATAAAATCAGTGGTAAGAAAGGTGTACTGATGCCGGCAGCTTTCACAACAATTAAACCTCCCCCACGCTAACTTACTAAGTATGCCGTTTTACCAATAAGAGGCATAACAAAGAAATTTAGGGTTTTGCAGGTTATGGATATTTTATATTTATCATCATCCTGTACCCATTATCAATATTTTCTTTTAGATTTTGCTTTGTTTTAAAGGGCATTGGATATAGATATTCCTTAGAGTGATAAGATTCCGGTTGAAAAGATATGACATGAATCGTATAGCTTCACAAGTATCGTATCTGCTGTTTGTTTCTCCATGTATTTAACAGCAAAATAAAAGGTGAGTGGGAAAAATAGACCCATGTCAAACAAACCCACCAACCGGGTTAAGCGCTCTTCAAAACCCAAAGCAGAACATGGAGAGCGACACATCCTAAACGGCCTTTCAGACCTGTCATTTTCGTTGCATAATAATACAAGCACTTTATTTGAGATCCGGAGGCGTTAACCACGCTGAAACCCAAGTTAACCTTGTAAATTTAGCAGTAATTGGATAGTTGCAGCGAGTGCAGAAGTCGAAGCTCTGCTTTACTAACAATGGTAAAGCAGGGTTCTGTACTCTCATAATTAAATAAACAGAACGCTACGGGGAACTGTGCTAAACGGAGCTCAAGCTAATAGCCGTCCTAAAATCAGTACCATTATGGGTTAAATCAGCCCTGCACAAGGAGATAAATCTGTAACCCTAATATCTCCTCATTTTACTATATACAAATTGATTGATCTGGATCTGTATCTGTATCTGAAGCGGGTTCAATTGTCTCTGAGAGGAAACTACCGCCTGCTGCCGCTGTTTTGTTTGTTGTATGCAGAAGAAGAAGAAGGTTGAGGATTAGGAGGCGCTTCATTCGGGCGTAATGTCTAGCTGTATTGATTTTGCTTCTTCTGCTTCTGAGCACCTGTGCTACGTGCACTGTAACCTTTGCAGCACCATTCTCGCGGTAGACGACGGCTACCACTTAGTTTTTCCTGCTCTTTATCTTTTATTTCGAGTAGTTGCTGTATTGATTAAGACATTGAAAGTGCCCTTTCCTGCTATCCCTCTTAAGTCTCTGCAAGATTTGTCTCTTTCACTCCCCCTCTGCGTGAAACCCCCATTCTCACCCCAAATTTTAATTTAACGAATTCTATGCTCGCTGTTATAAATTTGGTTCAGGCCCAATCTGACGCTATTTTTTTCTCCGGGCTTGGTGGGAAGCTTTGTATCTCTATTATTTATGTTCGTATGTAGAAAAATTATGGTGTCAGGACCAGACTTAGAGAATTGACATTTATTAAAATAATGGGCTTTTGTTTGAATCAAGCGGTTATTTTACCACAGCATCCATTTTAATACTTGCCGTACATTGATTTGATTTTACTTGCTTCGCGAATGATTCTGTAGTGTAATTTTTTTTAAAAGAACTGTTTGGGAATTCATAAGGTGCTACAGGAAATACAGTTGATAGTTTAAGAAAGTCAAGTGGGATTTATGCTCTGCGCAAAAAGGCTGATAGCATGACAGTCATGAGTGGGGAATATAGACTAGGCTTGTAATATGATCAGATGTACCATATAACCCTAGAGGCTACAACCCTCTGGTTTTTTTTCTTTAAAAGGAATCCAGGTGCTTTTTAGCTCAACCAACTTTTTGCGGTTTGTAGTGATGTTTCATGTATTCTTACAACCGGAAATAAAAAGAAAAACAGAATATGATTATAAACCCTAGGAATGTTGTACATGATGCCTGTTAAGGCGAAATCGTTTTTTGTTTGTACTAATGATGGCTGTGATGCGCAGGTGAATGTCCCATCAAACAGTTTATTTAAGATGGTCACGGTTCGATGCGGCCACTGCAGTCATCTCCTGTCTGTCAACATGGGAGCCTCAGTCCCGCTCGAATCTGCACAGGTAAACAATAATACTTAACCCATGCATTCAACCCGTTTTTCAGATCTGAAATGAAACTTCTCTCTTTCTTTTCAACACCTGATCAATGCATTTTCTCTTAGATATAAATTTGCTCTATGATATCTAATACTTTTTATCGACCTCCATTAAGTCTACTACCGATATCTAATACTTTTATCGACCTCCATTAAGTCTACTACCGATATCTAATATACAAGAAGAATATCATGTGATCGATTTCTACCATGATGTGACCTTCCATTCGTCTACTAAGTTTAGTATTCTCCATTTGATTAGATTGAACATAGGAAAGGAGATCACACTTTTTTGGACGGAATGTATCAGGGAATGTCAACACCTAATCGGATGAAAACGAGTGTGAGTTTCAAAGGTTGACTAAAGCAAAGCAAATAAACAGAAACCTAATACAGAATAGATAGAGCTGTTTCTTCAGATTGTAATCTAATGCTAACATGAGAATGTAGATAACATTTTTCACAAGTAAAAAAAAAGGAAAAATAAAACGTTTTGACAATATGTATCATCCTCTAATATACTACCTGACCTGACATTAGCTATAGAATATATGTGCGTTGTTGTCAATGGTGGGATCACAAGTTTTCATGAGATATGTCTAGGACGTGTCAATCATAGGACGTTTTGTAGGGGTGCACATAATGAAATCTTGATGTCACAGAGAATTTCAAGGAAGTATGAGATATATATTCGTATAAAGTTAAGGTGCAAGGAATATGTAGGTTATGACAGGTGCAGGCCTGATGTTATGAATCACATGGTACAAATGAAGAGGAAATGCTTGGCTCGTTGGTTATTTGATGACGGGGTGATGTGCCCGTTTATCTGTTAAACATTACTAAAAATTCTGCTGTATACAACTGTACTGTTGCTTATGTATTATTACGTCTGTAATAATCAGAACCGAAATGACTGTTCGAAAGATTCAGCGTCCTCTTCCTCGGGCAGTGGAAAGACTAGTCTGAGCTCATATGTTGGCGGCCAAGCTACAGGCGCCCGTAAGTTAATGATTTATTTATGCCATTGCTATTAAGTTCTAAGTCACCATAAACACACAGTTTCAACTCAAATAGTGATTGAACATGATGATGCAGCACCAGAAAAGAGGCAGCGAATCCCATCAGCCTATAATCGTTTCATAAAGTAAGAACATGTTAAAGTATTGACGAATCTTCGAAGTTTTCTCTTTTGGTTTTATCTTCATGAAACTTCCTGCTTGCAGGGAGGAAATTCAAAGAATCAAAGCGAACAATCCGGACATAAGGCATAAGGAAGCTTTCAGCGCCGCTGCAAAAAATGTGAGACCATGTTTTTCTTTATTCTTTGTAAGAAACCTGTCGTCGAATACCACACCATTGATCGAAGTTTCGACACTTTGTTTTTTGGAACAACAGTGGGCTCATTTTCCTGATATACACTTCGGATTGTCGATAGAAAGAAGCAGACAAGCATCCGCTCGCAAGGTAACCCATACAGGAACTCATCTCCACATTTTGTTTACATAGTTTTAACCCTATTAGGGTTTTTTTTATATACAGTTCAAATCACTTAGTTATTCAAATCCAAATGGATTTTCCCATATTTTCAGTTGACAGACGGTAAGAACTGGGAACACATCCTTTAACAATAAAATAAGTTATGCAATGGTTACGAGTGCAGATTTAAATGGTTTACTTCTCTCTGAAAATACGTTCATGGGCTTACTGTAGGAAGACGATGAAGTAATCATAACAGACACTCTGTGTGCAATAAACGATGGAAGGATAAGACCAAACCTGTATTGAATATGGCGATCCCCTTCTACTTGTTCAGCTAAGTTTGAGAAAGGGGTACACTTACTCTGATTATGGGTTTTGAGTTGTGAACTTCTTAGATATGACGAAGTTGATTATCTGCACATTGTTTGAAAAGGAAAAAACACAGCGGAATATTTCGAACTTTGATTCAGTGGTAGCCTTTTCCTCGTCTTCTTTTTAATTTGCTTATCCATAAATCTGAGCGAGAACTTAAATAGGTGGCTATATGTAAACATTCACAACTCTAATCTTTTAGAGGCGATGGACTTTTTTATTTAATGCACGTTATGCTTCTGCCTGCAACCAAGGAATTGGAACACACAAATAGGCTATAATTTTTTCTTTTACTGAGATCTTTTGTTTATAAACTCTTATATTATTTAGAACTATGTGAAATGACTGCATATTTATTTGAATTTGCAATGTCAAGCAATCGGGGTTATCATCCTTTAATAATGGTTGTAGAAAACGTCTTTGCCAGTATATATGTATATACAAAGCAAAATAGTTATGACAATCATCTTTTAACATGTCTCTAGATGTCTTCGCCGAAACGAAACTTTCTTGTAGTTTTATTTGGAAGCATCTACGTCCACAAACAATCTTGTACAACTCAAAAAAACATAGTGCATGTGTGTTGTGTGTTGGTAATGAACTGGTGTCTAGCAACTTCCTCATGCCTTTGGAAGGTGAACAACAAGGCTACTTACTTTCCCCGGAATATTCATTTTCCTAAGAAAAGACATGTGAGATGGGTTTCAAACATTTTCATAGGTCATAATAACCTTTCTCTTAGTAAACTAGGAAACTATTTTTGCGGATTGAAATTTAGTCTTTGGTATGGTAGTGGGTTGTTGTAGCCATTGGAGTTTAGGTTGTGAAGTAATGGAGACATTAACTTGGCCTTTTTATTCATTCATGTATCATTTATTCAATCATGTATCATTTGTAATTAAACCTTGTTAAGTTGAGTCTTCAAAGGATTTTGGAGTTTGATGTAAGTATGTGAAGAGTCTTATAGTTGTAAAGTTCTGTGAGGAATATCCGACACATGTAAGAGGAATTTATTTTGGAGGAGGAAAACCACCAAGATTGACAGAGTTCTAAGATATGATGAGAGGCACCTAAAAATATTGGAGGCCGTGGGGTACTACTCAGAGGAGGGAAAATTGTTTACATTGAAGTGAAAATGAAGACATAACCCTTGAGGTTCACTTTGAAGAATTGACGGTGGTTTAACTTAAAGATAGACTTTTAAATCCCATTGCAAAGATAAGAGGAAAACCATAGATAAACATCTCTATCTCCTTAGAACATTTATGTATTGAGTATATTATAGATTGGATTGAAGTGGAGAATTATTTTGATTAGATTGGTTTTGTTATACAAAGGTGAAGGGTCCTTCATCCTTATGGTGGGTGCATGGATAAATGATAGGTTTTTGCCAAAAACATTATGACTTGAATATTTTTCAAAAAGTTGCACACCTTAGAATAAAGAGATGAGTGTGAAGGAATACACAAAAGAGTTCTATAGATTAACTGTTTGGGTTGGTCACATGGAGGATGGTGCTGAAAAAGTCTCTAAGGCATGTGAATAGAATTCGTATTTCTATTTATTTATTTTTTGTAATGAGTACATATAATTCAATGGAGAATATTATCAATGTTCATTAAAGACTTTTGATAAGATGTCTAAAAGATAATAAAGTAAAAAAAAAGGAAAATGAAACTGATCAGTGAGGTGGAAGACAAGCAAGTACCAGAAGAGGAGAACATCTTCATGAAGGTGAATAATTTTTTTTAGAAAATATGGTAATTGCAGTCAAAACACAAATGGGAGAGTATCCTTCACAAGGAATAGGATCCTTTGGTATAAGGAGATGAAGAAAATTCATGGGAACATGTGATATAGGTGGGGAAGATGATCATAGAGCTTTTGAGTTCCAACAATTGCAAGAAAATAACATTACAAAGATTGACGCAAGAAACGAAATTTCAAAAGTATATTAAGAAACTATTTCTTTATCTCATCATGAAGAAGAATCAAACACAATGAGAGGCTCTTATATTGAGAACAATGTTGCGGAAACAAACCAATGAAGAAATTGAGTCACTGCAAAGGAATAAATTATGAAAAACCATGTGTAGATATAAGGTAAAGTGACACAAATACATTAGTGATAGTAGTAACACAATATTTTTAGTATTTAGTGATATGTTTAAGAAACTCAAATTGAATAGGGTTTCCCATCCTCAATCCTACAAGTATTCTAGGTTGAAAAGGGGACATAAAATGTTTGGTTAATTTAAAGATTGGTGATAACAAAGTTGGATTATTGTGTGATATAATACCCATGGATGTATCTCACATATTGTTGGAAGGCCTTAGATATTAGATACAAAGTCTATTCATGATGATAA